>JBBPCY010000023.1:3871326-3901023 GCA_037974405.1 Brachyalestes nurse
TGTCCCAGCAGACCCTCCGGATCAGCCTGTTCAGTCTCTTTCTGTCCCAGCAGACCCTCCGGATCAGCCTGTTCAGTTTCTTTCTGTCGCCAACAGAGATGCTGCTGCCCCAGCAGACCACACTGTAAAAGATGGCTGATGCCACCACAGAGGAACAATGGAACGATGTAAGGGAGAGGATAGGAGATGGGGGTCAGGGGACAAGCTCTACTCCCTGTCTACAGAAACCAGAGATAATGCTGGACTTTGGAGTTGGTCTTGATGTTGGTGTTGATGTGCTCTCCTGAAGTCAGCCACCGTCTCTTTTGATATGTCAGTGCAAATTATTTCTGATATTTGATCAATAGTAGTGAATAACCTGTAAAAGGTTTTCCATTTGAACTGTGCCTTAGATTTTGACCTGTATTGTATTTTTGTGTGGAGGAATCACTTTATTGATGATGCTCCTAGTAAAAAGAAAACAAATCACCTAAGAGTGTCTTGCAGCTCCAAAATATATTTCTCTTTTTAACACGACCTGTCATTGATATGGAGTCTCAAATCAAGATTTCTATTTTAAATTTCAAGCCCATACTGTAGCATTTGAAGTATTGCCCGTGATTAGAATCTAAAGTCTACTTAGCAACAGTAGACCAATTACATAGAAGCATTAAGGAATTGTATTCAGTTTCATAAATGCCTGCATTGCATAATGAGTGTACTCATGTCTCATATCATTACCATACCTATATAAAAATTGATTTACTCTAAATCAATCACTGTGATTTCTCTTTTGAAGTGTGAACCTGCTTCATGAGTAAACTATTTGGGACGTCAACACTGGGACTTGCCTCCTGACGTTAAGGTTCCTGAAGATACCATGAGTTAGCAGCATGAACAAGATGCTGGAGATGTTGATCCTGTTCCTAACTGACCATGGTCTACCAGACAGGCAGTCCAGGATCAAGTTGCAGGGGAAGTATTTAGATGCTGAGGAATGATGGTGCTGAATGCTGAACTGAAGTTTACGAACTAGTGATGCGCGGGTAGACCCGTGACCATTGGGTAACCGCGGGTGACCCGCGGGTGCGGGCGGTTTTATGGCAGACATTTTTTAAATATCGTGGGTGCGGGCGGGCGGGTCAAAAAGTTACAAAACGCATTTCATTATCGATCAAAACGTGTTGTAAACTATTTTTTCCCCTCGGGTCGTGTCGGATTTTGGGTCATTATTCACGCGTATTTTTGCGGGTTGGGCGGGGCGGTTCAGATCTCCTGACGGGTCGGTTAGGCGGGTGTTAAAAAAAAGCCGACCCGCGCAACGCTATTATGAACAGCATGCTCAGTGTCGTTTTCATCTTGATGAAAGAGGGCCACCTGAAGGAGGGTGGTGATGGCACCAATCATTTGTTTAATGGTTGGGGTGGTACACAAACTGTAGGAGGTTCAGTGAGGGGGCACTTGTAATTTTTTCTTATGGCTCGGGACATGCTGGTGCCATCTCTAAAACAGGTAATTAAATTTCAATTCAATTCAATTCAATTCAATTTTTTAAGCAATGCCCACACACACGGTAAGTGATGCACATGCACACAACATGAAAAAAACATGATTCATCACACCAGGCCACACTCTACTATTGCTTCATGGTCTTAGTACTTATATGGCCACAGTACTTGCAGCAGTGTACAGTGGTCAGTATGTGGTGTCTGACGGGTCTGCAGCTATATAGTATCATACACAGCAAGCAGTGATGCACAGTGTGCTCTGACACATTTTCCAGCATTTTTTCTGCATTAATTGTTTCAGGAATTTGTGCTACAACAGCCTATTGTAGGACTGGATGAGACAGGCTAGCTTTCACGCCCCAAGCATCTGTGAACTTTGGGTGTTCATGGCCCTTACAAGATTTCACAGATTGTCCTTGTGAGAAGCCCCCACAAATCTTGCTGTTTTAACCCTTGCCAGAATCACTCAGATCCTTAACCTTGCCCAACTTCCAACACATCATCGTATAGAAGTGACTGTTCACTTGCTGTCTAAGATATCTCACTTATTTACAGGTGCCATTGTAACTATACATTCTTTGTATAAATCTGTAACAAATAAAGACAATTTAAATGTGTAGATAGTTACAGCATATTAGTTATCATGTGGTAACCTATTGAAGTTCTGTAATAAACCACAAATTAAAATGTTTATAGCATAATCCTGGGTGGATATGACTCAATATCATGAGATGCAGTTTCGATACATTTTAAACTAATTCAGGTTTATTTAAGATAAGATGAGATAACATAAGATAAGATAAGATAAGATAAGAAAGAACTTTATTTATTTAGCAGAACATAAAGAAACTATTTACTTCTAATGAATGTTCTGCACTTTCTAATACTTACCACAAGAGGGAGCCAGGTGTTTATTTTTGAACTGTGAGGCTTCTGGCGTTCAGATCGAAGTCTCGAGGTTGCGTTTTCAGTTCTAGCCTCCATTCATTTTATGGTTTTTGTACTTCTGAAGTTTTATTGCATGCTTCATGTAAATGTGGACAGGTCTGTAGGTTTTTGAGCATAGTTTACACATCACATTCTGAAGTGACCTTGTAGAGTTTTAGATGATAATAAGAAGAGGGTAAATGTGTTTGGTAAGATTCTGGGTAAGGAAATATTTGTGGTAGTTTGTTCCTAAAGGTTCATTGCCCTGAGGACCCAACAAGAAAAGGTCAAAACGCAGGCTTTATATTATTCTCTTCTCTGGCCGTAGGAGAATCATTAACATGCATTATGGCTCATTAGGAACATAAAAAGAAGATCTAAAGAGGAAGAGGAAAATACGTTTGACATGCAATTCTGCAGAACTCTGTGTTTGTCATGGAATACTGTTTTGATAGCATGAAGCTATGCATAATAAAGGGGCCAAAAATGAAAATGAATTCATTCCATTATGTTTGATCATGGCTTAGGTATTCACCTACACTACTGTACTGAGACACCTAAAAAACTAACCTTTTAGAAAGCTATTAAACTAGTTTACATGTTTACTTCAGAAAAAAAACACAGATATTAAAATAAATACCAATATTGAAACAATAAATAGTGATTTTATGAATTACAATCTATTCATTTAACCCTTTCCAAAACGTATCTTATTATTATTATTATTATTATTATTATTATTATTCATGCTCCAATACATAGTGTAGCTAATTAATCCTCAATGAAAGGGCCCATTATTATTTTTCTTGCATATTCCCAGAAATCTTAATTATGATGTTTTATGTTCCAAAACAACTGTAATTTATTCTTAGCTGAACATTTGACTGATATATGTAAATTACCTCTGTTCTGATCGGCTGTACCTTTATTGTACCTCATTTAAAAAGTAGTCCAGGATGAACCATTTCTTATAACTCCTTATAACACACAGTCCAATGAACTTAAATGCTGTAAGCTATATAAATAAATATATGTAAATATTTTTTTATTTTGTTAAATCAGTTGAGCTGCTGCTGGCAAGGGCTAGAAGCATCGAAGAGAAATCTGGTATCAAACATTTGTTCTTCAAATCAGCTCACAGGCTACATAACAATGTTTAACAATGTGTAATTACTGCATTTGTTTTCATTTATTCTATTTTAGAATTTAGAAATGTATTTTATAAGCAAAACACGCTTACTGTCCAGATCAGTGGTTTTAAGCAGGTTTGCTTATGTGCCTTTTGCACAGTGCTTATATACTGTATTTTCTATGGTCAGGGTTCCTCTGGTGGTGTGGTAGCTGAAGGCAAGATTGAAAGGCTCTATTTAAGATAAACATTTGTTCCCTTCTTAGGAAAATATTCGCTGTGCACCAAAGCCCATCTAATGTAGTGTCATGAGGAAGAGTCAGGCAAGTTATAACTGGATTTGTGTGCCGTACTAATCAGCTATGAGACCACAGGAATGAGCAGTGAAAAGTTTATCATCTATCCCTCAGGAGATGGCATAAAGAGCTTTAAAGCTTTAACCCCCCGCCCCCCCCCCCAACAAAAATGAACACATGGGCGAAGATGTGCACATTTTCTTCACTCAAGTTTTCAAAAAACCCAAACAAAAAGGGTGTAATGGTTCATTCACTGCATTTTTGTCAACTGTAAAAGTGCTACAGTATAACACTATGACAACAAGGGTGGCTCCCCACTTGAGTAATCGCTTTTTATTGTTTGGGGGATCTCAGCAGTAAATGATTTTGGCAGACAGAGTAATTATTATTTTCAATGTGGGCTAAGCCCTGTCCCACCCAGTTGTATTATTTTCAACCTGCTACTCTTTTTCTTCTTGCATATATAAGGCATTTACTCTCCAAAAACCGGTTTGCTGTTTTCATGTTCTCATGTCAAGCAGACTTTTTTTTTTATATCTTATGTCATTTAAGAAATGATTTATTCAGCAAAACTTTCCCAAACACACTGCTGTCATCAAAAAAATATGTCATCAAAAACAAAACCCCACAAGATCACCAAATAGTACTGACTGGAACAAATACATCTTCAACCTGAAGTCAAGGTTATGGTAATAATTAACTTCAGTTGGTTTCCACTTACAGGCAATCAATCAGTCTTTTAATACGTCACCAAGTTTGCTAAGAAACTATCACAAGACAATGGCAATTTTTTTAAAATATGACACACATTAGGAAGCCCCAACAAAGGACCTTATTGTCCTGATTCCAAGGAAATTGTATATCTTGTGAATCTCGATACCAGAGAACATTCATAAGGAAATATGATTGGTAAAGTAATCAACTTACACCTACAAGAAAAGAAAGCCCATTTGTGTGACAATTGATTTGTGTTTTTATTTTTGTGACTTTTGCATATTCAAACAAGAAAATACAAAATGATTTTTTGTTGCTTAAATTGACACATTCAGCAAACTTAAACCCTTTTCAAAACAAATCCCATTTGTTCACATTAAAAATAAAATCAAAAGAGAGAGGAAAAAAACATATTTACAGGCTAGTTATTTTAAGTACATTATGTACAATACCTCATGGTACATCAGAGTCCCCTCCATACAGTTAGCAAAGGAAATGTACACAGGCACACAGAGAACTTTATGTCGTGAGCAGGAAGTGCTTACAAAAACTGCATAGACACTACTAGTGATCCTTGAGGCACACCAGGTGGCATGATTGTGAATTTAGCTTCATAGAGCAAAATATTTGTTCTTTGTTACCAGCAGGACACTCAAGAAGAGCTCTAATGAACAGATTTTCATTTTTTGTCCACTGTCCAGTAAATCTCTCCCTAATGCGGTCTTATTTGTACATTTCTAATTAAACATTCTTAATAATTTGGCACAAATGTTGTGATATGGGCTTTGATGCGTGAACAAAATACATAGACAAACACAGACAAAAGGACTGTTCTGAGAGCAACTGGTGAAAATATCATTACTGCAGGAGGGCAGTGTCAGGTTCATCTTTGGAAAAGGTGTTTGGCTGATAGCAACAGGGTAAAAAAAAATTTTTTTCTTTTAAGAGGTGGATATTTTGAACTCTACACCAGCTTCCTGGGACACATTTTATAGGTGGAATGTGGGGAACTCTGGTGTCTTGCATGACACTGTTAGAAGTTGGCCTAAATCTTGGACATGGAGCTCACAGCGAGACAGACTGCCAAGTCTGTGATCAGAGAGAGTGATACTTGTTACTCAAGCTTCCCATAAAAAGGTTTGTTTCCATGGATACGAACCTTTGACGAAAACAAACATTACTCAACGCTGTATCTTAAGTACTTAGCAAACAAGTTGAGATTCTTATATAAAAGAGAGAGGAAAGAAATTCCATATAAATAGCATAGTGTTGAACACACTGCCTTCCTGAACAATGGCCAAACCTGGCTTATCATCTTGGGGTTGGAGGGTGGACTTGAGGGGGTAAAAATCTAATGAAGCTTGAAACATGATCAAGTCGTGAAGAGGGAAATGATTTCCAAAGGGATCTCTTTCTCAGGCTTAGTAATCATTACTGTTATGATACATTGTAGGCTAAATGTGAAGGATGATATGAGCCATAGGTCTGAAAACATACAGGGAGCACTCACATACAAACATACAGTATATACAGGGTGACACACAAAAAGATGTTCAGTTCATGTTCTACAGGCCCGGAGCTGATGCTGCTCACAAGAAATTGGCAGCTCTTTATGAAGGTAAAGGTAATTTGATCTTTATGAAGATGGTGATATATGTGCACTTAAGATAAAATATTTTTAAAAAGTAGGAGGGGGAAAAGTCTCTCAGTTTTGGTGACGCTTCATGTGGAGTGCCAAGTGATCAGAGCGCGAGAAGCATCGGTTGCATGCGACACATTTGAACGGCTTGGCTCCTGTGTGCTTCCTGTAGTGGCGCGTGAGCTCATCAGAGCGTGCGAAACGCCAGTCACATCCGTCCCAAGTGCAGCGGTAGGGCTTCTCACCTGAAACACAGAAACAGACACACACACACACACACATCATTACACTTTAATCAGGCTAGTGGGATAGCTTACGACTCTCTAATGCTTTTCAACACTTGGTTCATGTTGTGACGGTTCACCTAGAGGGGTGGAAGGTTGTGGGTGGTGGGAGGATTCACAAAATGTAGTTTTCTTAACTTCAACAATATCATTAATTAAACATACAAAAAGTAAATAAAGTTCATAGCATTGAGTGTAATGTTCACAAAATTTATATTAGCTCACAGTAGCCACACGCTAAGATGCTTTTCATGAAACAATAATAAGCTACAATATATGGTAAAAATCCTTAGTTTTAAGCTATTACGTCAAAACTCAAGAATGCTTACATGCCCAAACATTTTAGTCCTTGTTGTCCCTTTTATGGTAAGCTTCCGATAAACTGAAATCAACTGAAAAATATGGGGATTCCCACTATTACATGTACATCTATTCAGAAACAGAAATAACCTTTACAAAAGTATAACTGTCCCTCGTTCATGACCATAATTAAATCATCAGGGTCCTGTGAACAGGTGTTGGGAAAACAGAGGACTGACAGAATACCATGACATTTTTTAATGCCACTTAGAGAGGAGTTATGCGAATAGGTGCCTGTGGTTTTGAGAGCAATACACCTTGCTTGTGTAAACAGAAAAGTAATTTCCATGGCTGATAAGATGTAAAGGAACAGTTTCTCATGTGCTGGTGATTCCTAAAAAGTTAGCATAATATTCACCCGTACACACACCAGTAGTGGTTTGCCAATATAGTCCAAAATTGAAAAAGTCTAGCGAGAGAGTGAGTGACAGAAGTGCCTACGTGTTATTGCCCGGTGGTCAATCTCTTACACCATCGCAATGAAATATTAATCTTTGCTTACTCATTATTTACTCATCGGTTGTGTAGAACAGAATCCAAGCAATACTTTGACCCTTTATCAGATTAACGCTGGACAAATTTTTAGACACAATAAAGAGTGTTGTCTTCTGGGTGGGACTGGTAAATATTGTCTGCTCTTTTTGTGGCTCTTTCATGTGGCACGGGTCAGCTTTCTGTGATGGACTGCATGTGTTTATTAGCACAAAAATGTTTGATATCATGGTAAAATGCCTAAAAAGCATAAGAGAGATTAAGGTGATGTTCACAGAACAGGTCTTTCTAAGTGTCTAGTTTTGCTTTCAGAGCTACTCACAATATATTTGGCTTTGGTATCAAGGACAAAAGCAGGTGAAGCCCCAGAGTCAAGTGTTCACGTGAGAAATAACAGACCAAGCTACCCCTGTGCGGCTGGTGTTGGCAGGTGTGTTTGTTTAAATCCTTGTTTGTGGGGTCAAAAGCATTAGCTCTACCTTCCCTCTCAAAGCTCTCCTCAAGAGGAGCTACCCTCGAAAACAAGAACGCAACAAACTGAAAAAGTTCAGAGTCTAGTGAAATACTGACATTTTTTAAAAGGCTATGGTTTTTACTGCTCCCTTCAGCCTTCAGTGTCTGCACTTAAAAGCCAATTTTGTAGAGACAATAGAGAAAGTATGACATTATTTAGTTAGGCGGCAATTTGTTATCACTGAGACATTTTATTGCTCTTACACACAGGCAGATATACACATACATACAAGTATAACACGCTGAAAATGTGGAAGTGGCTCAATAAAGACCGTCACTGGAGTCCTCCAAGTAATTCAAGTATGTTATAAAACTATATAAAGTTTGCTCACAGATATTGTCATCTTTATGAATGTCTATTGGTGGTTTTACTCAGTCAGAGTAAACAGCACACTCTCACAGAGGTGCTCATAAAAACACAAAGGACCATCCAAAGGACTTCAGTAGCCAATTCTGTTTGAGGTGGGTGGGCAAGAAGCAGAGTAATATGCAATATGCTGCTCTGCATGAACGTAACCAAGAGTCACCATGCTCATGTTCAAAGCCATGTTTTCTTTTGTCGCGGTGTGATGAAAATAGCCATAACACTTTCAAGTCACACATTTGCAAGCAGTATGATCAAATACGCTCTGAGAAGCCTGACTGAAGTAAGTTGTGAGAGAAGCAGATAATGCACTGATAACACTATTACATTAAGATTTGTCATGAACACCAAGTCATGGGGGCTAGGTTATATTTAGCTCCTAACTTGGCATAAAATTAATCCTAAAGCCAAATGTGGCCATCACACTGCACTCTGGGACCAACCTTAAAGTTTCGATCAAAAATTTATATTTATCAAAGCTTAGTTATGTTGTCAGTACTGCATGTTTTAGAGATCCAAAAACATGTTTTTGACCCATTTTAACGCAACAGGGTCAAGAAACCAAAACCCAAATAAAGGATGTCTAATCGACCCTTAAATTTAAACAATATGCAATGCCAGTGAAAAAAGGTGAGCAGGTCCATTGCATGATTACATAATGAAGAAGACCCACAGGCACCAGCAAAGAACACACAGTTTCATCCACATTAATACAGTAAATGGGGAGTCGCGGATTCAGTCACACGTGGATTTTTTTTGAGAACCGAACAGTTTCACGTGGAAATCTCCACAATAATGCGGAACAGCAAATATCCTCCCCCTTTTTTGCTATTTTGTGGCAATAAATATATTTTCTCTAAATGTTTTCACACAAGGGGACTCATTGCAGGCTGCAGCCGACCTGTATGCACTTTTTTCGAATTCCACACCAGGGTTGAGCCAACGCGCTCCAAGCGCGATTTCTCCATGGTGCAAGCACTCAGACACTTCAAACTCCACAGTTCACCTTGCCACGGTGTCCCAATACTTTTGACCAGCAACTTTCCGAGTTGCATATCTCAGCAGGGAATTTAAATTAAAAGAGGCGAATACGGGTTTACTGTTACATTTTCGTTAGGAGTAATGCATTAAACTGAAGTTAAAATTAAATTAAAATGTTCTGGGAGCATATTTTTGGACATATTTAGGGTTTACACTATAAAAATAGGCATTTTTTGACTTTTTTTTTTTTTTTACCAAAACACAACAACGCAGTTTTTCCCGATACGCGAGTGCTCTTGGAACGTAATCAGTCTCAATTCCATCTTCACCTTCAAAGATGTTTCGATCATCACAAAGGAACTTTTAGGGGTACACCCTCAAAATAATTCTTTGAGGGTTTTTGGAGCAATTTTAACTAAGAGAACAACCACGTTTGTTCTCTCATGAACTTTTTGTTGGATAGCCAAAACCAATTTATTTTTAAAAGTGTAGAAATTGATAGTCATACAGATTCCCGAAATACTTGGCTGATGGCTGCAAGATCCTACTTCAACCACAGGTAATTTTCTCTACTTAGCAAAGCTCTCTGACTCAGCAAAGCAAAGTTGGCCATGTTTTGGAAAAATGTATAATAGACATGTTTACTTCTTTAGCTGACATGTGTAATTTGCATCCGGATGTACTATGAAAGCATTCAACTATTTGTAATGCACAGGATCTCAATTTTAATTAGGTCCTGTGAATCTTACAACATGAAGCTTTTCCTGACTGTCACCTTGTTCTCAAAAAACAAAGAGGGACATACTCACCATTTATAGGACCTATTGGGAAACAGAGATTTTAGCTCCCAGTTTCTGTCATTAGGTAACAAAGCAATAATGCCTTGGGGTAAAAGGGAATCCCTTCAAACCACTCCCATATTATTTACCAAAAGAGGAGTGACAGGGAGGTACTTTGATAATCCTACACATCACAAGACATTTGTGACTTGCTGGACCCTTGTCTACATTGTTGGAGCCATTGCTGCTACACTAAAGTGCTGGGGTAGTTCTGAGTCTCAATGTGAGAAACGGTGGGATGGCTGGGTTTCATCTTACGGTGAGCTGAGCACAGTGAAACTGCAGCACTCTTTCACTCCTCCCCCCTCAAGGCAGGCTCAGAAAAAGCAGGAGGAACAGGTTTTTCCTCCACCACTCGACAATTTCCCCCTTGGGGAAGCGTGCAGGGCTTGTACGGGCATGCAGACACAATGTGTATAAAAACTGAGAAAAGAGAGTCAATTAATCTCTCCCTCCACCCATGTCTTCTCACTCTGTCCTCATCACTGTTTCCCTTAGGCCATCTTCTCTGTTGGTACATCTCAGTGCTTTGTGTTGGGGGTACATAGCATGTGGTCAGGCATTTACAACTGCCTGGAACCTAGCTATACAGGTTTGTGTTTTCAGTTTCTTACCTGTGTGTGTCCTCTGGTGCGCTTTCAAGTGGGAACTCTTTGTGTAAACTTTGGTGCATCCTGTCAAGACAAAAAAAAAAACAGTACAATGAGGCAAGGTATTGAGGCACACCTCAATAGTGTGTACAAAAATAAGTCCCCAATTCAAAAGCTGCTGCAGCGCAGGTCTGTTGCCAACCTGGGAAATCGCAGTGGTGGATCCTCCTTTTCTCCAGCTCAGGATTATTCCTTCGATTGTACCTGGGCCCAGTAAGGACACCCTGCCCATGAGTCATCAGCACAGAGTGAGGGGTCATCTGTCCCACCTTGAGTCCGACTCTGGCCTGGTATGGTGGGGGTGGAGCGACTGTGTTAATCAGCTCTGCCTGGTTCTCAGGACTTGCTGGCTGCGAGTTGGGCGGTGATGGGGGCAGGCTGTGGGGCTGCGCTTGAGGATAGAACTGCTCAGGCATCACAAAATCACCTGATGGTGTGGTGATGGCCACGGCGTTCAGGTTGAGCATGGTTCGGCCGGCTCCATTGACAGTTTGGCTGTGGGAGAAAGTCATTGAGGTGAAATCACTGCTGCTGACAGGCATCTGGTAGACTTGCGGCTGCTGGGGGCCAATATGGATCTCATCTGTAGTGCCCATATCAGGCTTGATGAACAGACTGTTGACGGTCTGGGGAACGCTAAAAACTGAGGTGAAGTCGGGAAGCGTCTGGCTGTTGCAAGGAGTGTCCACCCCAGGCTCAGTTTTGATTTGTGGCGCCACGGGTTTGGCTGGACGGTACAACCCTGTGCGGAGGTGTGTGGTATTCGGTAGAATCACGTTGATGTTAAGGCTGTAGGGAGCAGGCTTTTCATCTGCAAAATACTCGTCCACTACGGAAGCACTCTCCCGACGGTACTTCTTGTCTGCAATGGTTGGGGATGGCATGGGTCCATTTTGGGGCAAATATTTATCCATCTCCATTGGGGTCTGAAAAGACATATTAAAGGATAATCAGTTCAACTTCTTATTCCCTGTGTAAATCTCTTTAGCAAGCCTTCTTGGTATGGAATTAATTAATCAAGAGTTAATGGGAATTACTAAGTATTGCCTGGATAGTGATGATGGAACAGTCCGAACATGGCCACATTTGAGTGTACCATTCATTTTAGTCCAGTCTGTTCCATTAAAAATAACAATTAGTGCCAGAAGAGGTCGAACAGACCCTGTTTTTAGTGATGCCAAGAATGAAGTGCCCTCCCTTCAGCCAGTCTACCATAACATACATATTTGCAGAAAAGGAGACAGGGAGAGGGCAGCTCAGCAACGTCCTTCAACGTTCTCTTTTGGTTTGTAAAGTGATTTGTGATTTTAGAGCCTGGTATGCATTCATGTGTCTTGGACAAGTGTTTTCTGCTTTAACAGAGCACAGTACACTAAATACAACAGAAGAACTGCACATAAGAGTAAACAAAAACCTCACAGGTGTGGTAATCTCAGGGGACTTGAATAAAAAGCAAAACCAAAACAATGAAATGCGATAAGAAACATAAACAATGAATGAAAATAGAACAGTGAGAAAAGCAACACATACTAAACAACTTGTTTATGACAAACATCAGTACACTGTAGTCATCTAAAAGTGAAGTGATTCTCATCATTAGGAAGATCTAAATTGAAACTCAGCATTAAACTGCAGGTTTCTATTGAATAAGGAAGTGAAGTTTAAGGATATCTGATAAAAATTAAAGTTTATAACCTCATATACTAGTCATGTATTAAAAGTTATCATTGTACATTCAATTACTTACTTATGGTTAATCTCTAATATATGATGAAATACATTAGATTTGGCCAAAATGAATAAAAGACCCCTGTATGACAAACAGTTCATGTCAAAAAGATGTGATGATATGTTGAAAAGCGATCCAGCTGGCTTGTGCTGTTTGAGTATTGGCAGTCAGTATATCTGTAGATGACAAGCATTTCAACAGCATCTTTGTGTACAGATATTTGACCAGCAATGTCACCTGTGAGCAAATGAGTGCTTTCCAGCATATTCCTAAGAAACCCACTTGTTTCATGATTTCATATACGCACTGATTTATTCCCCTCCTTGGTCACCGACTACACTAACATCAAAGATCGTTTATGGCTCATATGTGTTCAGTCTGTGCCATGGCATGATGCAGATCTACCCATCTCTATCCTGGTATAATGCCTTCAGTTTTAGCAGAAGAGCTCTGGAAAGATAAAACTGGGTAATTAACAGAAAATGACTTTTGATTCGTTTTTTCAGGGTCTGGCAGGGGTAGTGCCCATGCTATTAGGCTTGAGTACAAACAGGCCTTGTCTTGTGGTCCTGCTGGCAGCAAGAGTGACCTTGGCTGTGCCCCCTTTTGGCCCATGTGCCCTGCTCCCCCTCTGAGCACCATGGCCTGAGGGCTCTATTCATTGTGTCTTTGTGTCAGGAGAATGGAGGGCACCTGAACTCTGGCCCAAGATCCTGCAGGTTAATGATTGGAGGACATTTACAACTGCGCAGTTATGTACGGCAGGGGTTGATAACGAGCGAGGGATGGAGAGCAAGCACATTTGTGAGGGGGGAAACATAGCCGTTGGCATAAATAAACTGTTAATGTTTTTTTCACGGCACATATGTGTTCGGCATTAAGAAAAGCCCACAAGGAGCACTTCTATGCTGCACAATTCGACTCAAGCAATGCAAATAACAAGTGTAACAAACATTGGTCTGTCTTTCTGTTTACTGCTCCATATAACAAAAGCCAGAACCATTGCTCGCTTTCCCCCCAAACTGTTCACCCTCATTTAGAGGGCCAGTAGCCTAATAGTCCAAGGGCCTTATTTTTAATTGCAAAACAAACCCCCCTATCTCTGTGCTAATGGTGTTTTATGGCATAAAAGAATGCAGAAAGATGGTTATTTGCCCACAATTCCTCATAAAAAGGGCCCTGATAGGCACCTTGTCTGTTAACCTGAGCAATAACAGCACAAATCATCTATGAATGGGGGAGAAAAAACAAAACCTTTGAGACCAAAAGGATGTTTTATTGCTCCAGGGAATATAGATAATACTTGTCTCGGTTTTACAGGACATTGCCTTGTAAAGGAGTTGTTTTGGCTGATCTTCAGGGCGCAGAGCATTAACGCTGACACCGCACTGGCCACAGCCACAAGCCAGACAGAGGACTAAATTACTGCAAGAGACATGACATGGCTCAGAATAGATATAATGACTCTAGGCAGCCATATCTACAGTATATCACTGAAATGAAGATATAGGTCTAATAAGGGAAGATAAGCAGTCATGTGATAGAAACTACCAAATTCATTGCAATCACTTTTTTGGCAATTGTTCTTACACTACAGTTGACCTCTCACTGTTATATTTGCAGCATATCGTCATTGTTAAGACCCTTAAAGGAGAACAAAACTTCTTAACCTTAATTTATGTTAATGTAACAATATTTCTATTGGTCCGATCACTGTGAAATTTTGACACCGTATTAAGGGCAACTGTCATTTTCAAATCATAGAAAAATAAATAAAATCTGGCATGACCTGTGTAAAGGTGGCCACGTTATGGGTCATATTTGGCACTCTGAAATACCACAGTGACTCAGGTGTTTCACAAGCACAGAATATACAATGCATCAGACCTGCTGAAGGAAATCCTGCAATTGCTTAAATTTATGCGTACACAACAAAAGGCAGGTTAATACTAATATACATACGTTTCATTACCAGGATTCAAATTTTACACATGCTTACACAGGTTTTTCCCCAACTACCTAGTCAACTGTTCATCACTCTAGCAGGATACACTGGGAATCTAAGGAGCCAGCAACTTTCATAAAACACGAGAGTTACATTTCTCAATATACTGGCCTCAACAACTATATATATATATATATTTTTTTTTTACCAGGTAGAGCTGATGTCATGGTACCTGTAAAACAAAACGTCACTTGGGGTATGATCATTATTAGTGCAGTGTGTAATTTAAGGGCTTCTTAGCAGCGAGAGCTCACTGGTCATAAGCACTATGGTTTTTTAAAGGTGGCAGCAGGTTTTCATATGTATTGATGTTTGTCTCAAACTGTGGTTTCAGGGGCTAGAAAGAAAGCTACATGATTCAAACTTGTCACATGGTTACACATAAATAAAATTAGTTATTGCAGAACAATTCTTGCTTAAAATCGTTCATATTTTCACACATGTGAATCCCATAAATACACAGAATCATTTTACAGTGCATTAAATGTTGAGGTGTGTTAAGTATTTTCAGTAGTATCTTAATTGACAAACAACATGAGTAAAGCAGCATCAGTAGTAGTAATTCAATAATAACAATAATAATAATAATAATAATAATAATAATAACAACAACAATAATAATAACAACAACAACAAAACAACTATAATAATAAACAAATAAACAACACCACCAACAGACAACAACAACAAAAATAATCATAATATGGGATGTATTAATAGTAGCAGTAGAAGTATTAGTATTATATTTACTAGATTGGCACTGTTAATATGTATTATTATATTCTACATTATTCTTGTTATTAACCGGTAATAAGTGAAGATAGAACAGGGTGGGTATCACATCAGACCCAACTGCTACACAAAATAAGCTCAGAAAAGTAGCGCCAAAAACTGTATTGTTTGCATTATGGAAGATAAATGTGCTTTTAGAGACCAGAGCACTGGTAACCTCGTTGTGTTTATGGTAAAGGCCTGGGCCTTGCAGCGTGCTCACCGTGGGCTTCACGTCCTCAAACACGGACGAGTCTTCGGCTCCGTCCGTGCTGGAGAGTCGAACGGGCTTCAGCTGCGTAAACACGGCCCTCTCCTCCGTGCCAGAGACGCTCACGGCCACTCCAATACTTGCCATGTCGACTGAAAAGCGACGTTTTCTAACGCTCGTCTTCCTTTTATCGGCTACTAACGAGCATACGTGTAAGTAAAGTACACAGTGTACTAGTAAATCCTGGAGCTCGGTACATCCACAGTTTTTCCTCTGTCACTTCAGGTGCTCTCACCTGTGGAGAAGTACCTCACCCAATGGAAAGTGAAGGGAAATGAAGGCCAACAGCCAATCAGAAGTGTGTGGGCGTGACTCACCTGTGCACTGGAGGGGGCAATTTCTGCACAGAAAAACAAACGCCTTTTCTTTTTCATTTTTACAACAATTACAATATTTATGTCTTTATCTTTGTTGTTCTGTATACCTTTGAGTTCAGTCCATTTAGTGGCTCTTTTTTAATAAAAATTGAACAGTATTGTTTTAGTCATATCCAATACTGTAGTGCTTTCCCATTTAGGCTCTATTGATGATGAACATGTACTCGCATAAAGAGCAGCAGTCAAAAAGAAGACCCTGATACTGATGAAGCTAAAAGGTCCTCTTGTCATACAGGCAAAGTTCTCACGGAGTAAAAGAACATGTTAGCTTCTGTTTGCTCAGCTTGTCTCTTGGGTTGATTGACATTTTTGTGGTTGCTACTGGTAAATCACATTCAGCTATGTGCATCCTCTGGGGCTGTAATCCTGTGCTTTAGCGGGGACAGGCAAACAATGAATGCGCCTTGAAGAGACAACGATGGTGAAGCCGAAGCAACGAGGCAACACAAATGAGCAAACCTTCAATAACCACAGGGGCAGTATATCATTACTGCCCAGAGAAGAGAGTTCTCACCCCCCCCCCATCATTCAGATGCAGAAGCTCTCCTTTACATAGCATGAAACTTTCTTGATAAATGAAACAGTACAAATGCTCCAAAATGACTTGCAAATCAGGATTATTTATATAACACATTATCATACACAAAGCTAATTTAAAATGTGCTTTACAGAAATAGAATACAAAATAAAATAGAATAAAATAGAATAAAAACATGGAAGAAATAAAAGAATACATGGAACATCAATAAAAGACTGAAAGTCCAATAGAAGTGAGGTTTTTTAAAAAGAAGAAAGAGAAGAACAGTAAGGTTTTTAGCGGCTTTTTAAAGACACAGCTGTTGCAGATCTGATATTGATGGGCAGTTTGTTCCAGTAGTGAGCTGCATAGTGGATAAACACCATTTCATCATGTTAAATTTCAGCTCTTTTCACAACAACCTAAACAGCTCCTGCATATCTAAGAAGCCTACAAGGATTATACACATCAGAAGTTCTATACCGACCTGGGAGCCAGTGCAATAAAATGCTTACCAATAGCTTGCAATACAGTGAAAAGCATTTTTGCGTTTTCCTTTAAAGTAACTATTTTGGAGAGTGCTGATGTTTGGCTGCTAATGTGAGCACCTGTAGGCGTGCAGACAGATTTAAAGCTTGGTCATCGTAGCGTCATGCCACTACATGCTCTGCCAGATGTTCTCAGCAGTAGAGATTCTTCTAAGATGTGTTGTTAAATGCCATCTTATCCTACATCTTTATATTTACATTACATCTTCAAATAGTTTCACTAAGTTTTCGAGCCAAGTAGATGTTATAAGTTATGATATGTTACATGTTACATCAACATAAAATCTTTGCGGTACAGACTTTTCAAAATGACTGGTTAATCCAGGTGAGGCAACTGAATGAGCTGCATTGTGATGACTGTGTCCATGGCATGTTTGAAACTGCAGGCAAAGGATTTCAAACGAGGATTGAGTAGTACATGTTTATCAGAAATCTTCTAGTAAAAATGATGTAGTTCATGTTTCTCAGAAAGATTTCATCATTCTTACAAAGCCAGATTCTGAGCTTCCAAGCAGACAGTGTTAAGGTGAACTTCGGAGGTGTGCACTATGTGCCTGATGCTTTACCTGGGATTCTGTTTTGTCTCCCCAAACAATATCTCAAACTAAATCAGCATACGCCACCAGACCTACTGATGCACTTGTATAACCAAACCGACCAGTTTCATTGGCTTTTATCAGTTTAGAACAACAGGTCTGCACATTAACTCCAAATAAAGCCCAAGACAGGGAAGACTGGCAATATGGAAAGGTCTGTTAGAAAAAACTAGATCTTCTGCATTCCAGACCTCTTTGTGACAGAACCTACCAACCTGTTCAGTGCAGATAAAATGAAAACATCTTCCATTTTTTACTGTCTGGTCAAAGACGGTCAAAGATCAAACCATATTGCTTGCTCATTTCACTTTTGTGTTTTTGGGTTAAGACTGTCCTGCTGACTAATTTCTGCCTCTATGCCTATACCTTCTTTGCTGATAGCAGGTGTGTCTTATGACTAAGGAAGATGCACAGATATAGGAATTGTGGGCAGATCCTTTTCTGATATACACATCTGCCAGTGCTGCTATATAAACACTTTAGAATGTAGAAGCTAAAAGTACAAATGTAAAAAATGGGACATAAATCTGCCTGGATTAGCTGTAAAGAGAAATATAACATTTACGGAATTACAAATGCAGTAAAATGACTACAGCACATTCATTTTAGCATAGTAGTCAGTAGACAGTATTTTATTATATCCTAAATTTGGTGAAATGTATAGCAGAAGGAAGAAATATTCACTTTTTGCCATCTGTTTATCTGTTGCTGTCATTCAGGATCTTTATAAGTAATAAATTATTACTTAGAATGATGACCAAAAATCATTTGTCGACCATGTTCGTTGATCAAGCATCATCTCAAGGACTGTTTGGGTTGTGTTGGTAAAAAATAATTAATTAAAAAGAAGGAGCATGCTTGGTGAGAAAGGGCAGGACTAGTTGACAGAAAAGCCAGTGGATGGGCTCTAACCACTGTAATTACAATCAAAATGGCGGCAGTCAGACTAAAGCCTCAAGGCTTTTACTTCAAAGCTTACTCAAGTTTCGTGTGCCTTTCACTTGCTTCAGCATTGCAGCAAGAATTTCCACACACTTCCTTTTGATGACGTTAGCTCTATCAGAAGAAACCTAGGCATCCACCTCTAGTCCTGATACCTTATATATAGTGTGAGAGATCTCAAAGGCTGATTCATGAAAATGGAATTATTTCAGTCATTAACTAAGGTGGGATTTATGCTACAACTGATTCAGCATTCTTTCTAACATGAACATGCAACTGTGCCTATACTGTGAGCTCTCGCTGCTAAGAAGCCCTTAAATTACACACTGCACTAATAATGATCATACCCCAAGTGACGTTTTTCCCCCATGTTGTTCCCCATTATATTTTTGAATTAAATGGGAAGTTTGTATTACTGTGCCTTATAATAATGTATATTCACTACACCTAACTGTTTCAAAGAAGCAAGGGAATTTAAAATTTCTATGATGTGGACCCTTTAAAATAAGGGTGCCATTTTTTTGGGGGTTTAGTCTGTGATATTTGGACAGACATATGGGACCTTAATTTGTAAAAGTGTACCTGCACTTATATCTAATGTGCTATAACTACTGTCTGATCTGATCATGTGTGCTTAAGCTGGGGGTTGTGGCCTAAAGACAATGGAAGGCAGACAGCACAAACGGTTAATGCCCTCAGGCCCAACAGGATGTATTCTGTCAACTCATGACTCTCTAGCCAACTGTTTCTATGTCTCTTCCCACTTAGACTAGTTCGGTTTGTGATAGTTCTAAAAATGAGACCCTAGCTTGTTTGGTCTACACTTTTGAACTTTTTGGTCCAGATCAAACTGAACCAGTTTGCAGTGCGAATGCAGTTTTGGCTGGATGGGACTTTTGGACCAATTACAGGAAATTGAAGCAGGGTAACTGAAGAAAACGAACCAGAAGATAAGTCAAAACAAACCCGTGGTAGCCCATTGGTCTTACAAAGAAATTAGAAATCAATTTAAAAATGCATTAGAATTCCAAAAGTTATAACTCAGTTGTTGGCAGGATGAGAGAGAGGATATATAAGAACGTTAAAGCAATACCACTTGAACTGTAGCAGCGGTATATAAATTCAGACAAAGGAGATATTAAAACATTTTTCCCACTGACTTGACAACACCCTAATGTCAGATGCCTGTCATTACATGTGTCATGTAAATTTCACACAATTGCAGTGTGAAACCAAAAGTAACTGGATCGAATGCATACATTTTATGCAACCCATGGTTCAGTGTAACCCATGGTTCAGACTTTCAGGTGTGAAAACCCTCTCTGTGGCTGTTAGTTTTTAGATGTGAGGTTCCCTGAGGTCACACAAATTAATCGTGGTAGGATCACCCTTGCAGCCTATGAAGGTGCAAATATTGCCCACATGGATTCAGTCAAGCAAGCAGTTTTTTAATGCACTGTATGCATGAAGTGATGATGAAAAAGTTGTGCTGACACATACCATTTTAAGTGTAAAATTGACAACCTACCCGGTTTCAAAACCCTAACATAATGTTGTGAAACATCATTCTTAAGGAGTGTGGTGTTTATTCATGCCTGGTGTTGTAACACTGCACCAGAGCTCCATGTGCCTGTGGAACAGCTCGTGTACACTTGTGTTATAAACAAGGCAGCCTTTGCTTGGCTGGTTTCACATTTGCATGGGGAATTGGTTGATGGACTGCGGTGGGTTTTGAGTATGTGGTTACCCATACTTTACCTGAGATTGCTCAGCTGGGCGAGCTCAGGTTTCAGAGGTAACTCACTCACATACTCTCTCATGTGCACTTATACAGCTGTACACATGGGTGCATAAACATTGCCCTATGGTCTATAATACAGTTTTGCCTTATTAGTACCATTTTATTACAGCCATTGTCACCATTTATTATGCCTATACATTTGTAATGGACAGCCAGAATCGTGTGTGCAATATCATGTGAATTTAAAAACTGATGAGTTCACTGAATGGAAGTGGTGTCTTCTGGACATATAGTGTAAACATGCAATTTTTTTGGCAGTGTGCATGTCTTTGATTTGTGCAATAACACAAGAGAAATCTGCATTTACATTTGTATATTTCTCTTAAAAACTGTACTTATAGAGAGTTAATCATTTGAGCTGAGTCAGAGGAGTTTACCCTTATTTATTATAATACAGACATGTTTGTCATGCAGTGTCAATTTGTGTCTAGCTGTTTTGAGGGCATACAGGGTCATATATGTGTCCAAAAACAGTGTCTTGTCCGTGTGAGGTCATGCATAAATGGAACTACTATAGTACACACTACTGGATAGATCTACTGTGGATCTGTAGAAAATGCTAATTACATGCAAATTATTGAAGTTTGCACGTGTAGCAAATGATAGCCACTGCATGATGATGTTTACATATGATAAAACACACAATTAATAATGGTTGGCCAGTGAGCTGCAGAGTGAACCCAGTAGCATCACAAACCTTTTACAGCTTCCCTTGCTGCTTCTCACTGAGTTAGCACCAAAGCAGCATGCAGCCACAATAGACCTGTAAATGAATATCCAAAGCATTGAAAGTAAGTGATGCATTCTGGGACCAGAGAGCTTGAGCTCACTATGGATTTGAGAGCCAAATGTTGACTGAGGGAGGGTGTCCTTCAGCCCTGAATAGGCCCTGATTGTTCTCCCCTACTACAGCATAGCGGTTAAAATGTGTACTTTTCAATAAGGCAAGAATCAGCATTGATCTGAGCAAACTGAGCATTGCTGGCACATAACTCGACAGACTAACCAACCAAGCACACGCCCAAACTCTTATTGTGCAATGACAGAATGGGCAGTGTGACAAAAAGGTGAAAATTTTTCTTTTTCTGATGGATACTGCCACCTCTGAAAGCCTGTATGTGGAAGTTTTCCATAAATAACTACAGCATCTGCATACTACTTACATGTGGAGATTTATAATGAGACAAAACAAACAGAAACACTGCACCTATGGCATAGTCACTATGACAAACGCACACATTCAGACTAATTTTAATTACTATGTCAGGACAAGAAATTCTAATCTTATCCATCATGTCCAATATATTTTATAAGGTACATATCTTTGCGGTTGGGACAAATTTTAAGACACCAGCTGCCAGGCGTTGAAATTTCATAACGAATGGGACTAGTAGACTTGGTCCAACCATTATTTACAGAGATGGTTAAGAATATTTTTTCCTTCTCAGGTAAAGTCGGCATTTGGAAATACTATAATACAATAACAATGTATCTGTTTTCTGTGAGTATATATACAGCCATAACATTAAAACCACCTGTCTAATACTAAGTCCCTCTGACCCAATGAGACTCATCAATATCTCTGAACGTGTGCTGTGGTATCAGGTCCTTTAAGCAGACCATTTATGTCCTGTAAGTTGTAAGATGAAGCCTCCATAAATCAGACTAGTTTGCCTGGCACATCCCACAGATTTTAGATCAGACTGAGATCTGGGGAATTTGGAGGCCCAGAGAACATTACCCAGAACATCTCACTGCCTCTGCTGGCTTGACGTCCTCTTACACTGTATCCTGGTGCAGACAAGGACATTTCTTTCATTGTTCCATGGTCTAGTTCTCTTGCTCATGTGCCCACTGAAGGTGCTTTTGAGAGTGGACAGGGGTCAACATGGGCACTCTGACCACTCTGCAGCCACACAGGCCTGCATGTAGCAAATTGTGATGCACTGCATGCTCTGACACCTTTCTATCATAACCAGAATTAACTTTTTCAGCAATTTGCGCTGTTAAGTCTTCTGTGATATTGGCCCATACGGACTATCCTTTGCTTCTCTCGAACATTAATGGGGGAACACCACACAACAGCGGCCCCCAACCTTTTTTTTGCGACACGGACCAGTTTCATGTAAAACAATATTTTCACACACCAGTATAGAGATAACTAAAAAAAATATAATCTCCCAGAGATGTTTGTTTTTTACTCATGTTTGCTAGCTTGTGGGCTAAATTTATTATTGTACCGTATCATGTGACAGAGACCTTTAAAAAAAAAAAAAAAGATCTTTCAGACTCTGATAATCAATAATCAATTCTGTCTTTCTACGCAGCATGGTACCAAATGACTCACAGATCGATACCGGTCCACGGCCCTGTGGCTGGGGACCTCTGCCCCTCAAAACCTGCCATTTTGGAGATGTTCTGATCCAGTTGCCTAGCCATCACAAATTGTCCTAGTAATAGCTGCACAAATCCATGCTACTGTCCATTTTTCCTGTTCCCTGAACATCAAGCTTCAAGAACCGACTGTTCACTTGCTGCCTAATATATCTCAATCCTTGACAGGTGTCACTGTAACGTGTTCTCTGTAGAGGATATTTTCACTTAGGTAATCAAAAAACATGACAAGGAACTGAGATTTTTGCAATTTTGCATATGGGTGTATATATTTGTCACACATACTTGGCATTATTGTTAGTTTTGTGTATTCATGCTTATAGAACATACTCAGTGATGCAAAACTCTTCTGATATTATTGCGACAGGAAGAGGTTGAGTAAGACCTTTTATTGCCAAGTTCTCTGGTGCCTCATTAGTGTCGTGGGTGGATCTGAAAGATTGCCACAAAGATCTCAGCTTTGGCTCAGCACACTTGAAAATGAGTGATGTATTAAATGTGTGCATTTAACAGTCAAAGCGAAAGTCTCTGATTGAGGATTTGTATAATGATGCTGGTGTTTGTAGCAATGTTCATCTGAAGCTAATTCTCAAATGTGATTTCTTTAAATTTCCATGCACACACACATTTTGTTTAATCCTCAGGTTCTATACATTGCTGGTTTTCCTGAAAGGACCCACCTGGTCAAACAAAACCAGGAAAGCATAAAAGAGAGGAACGCACATAGGGATCATTAAAGACTTCCCAAATACTGTGCAAACAAAAAAGGAGCAGGATTCTTAGGTGCCAGTTGAAAATATAGCCCAGGCTTTTTTTTATTGTTCCCTACTAGAACCTTGAGGTTTTTCACACAAAGGCTCCCCAGAGTGGCCCCTGAGAACAAATGATTTGGCCAGACAGTAACTTGACCCCCTCACTCAAAGATAGAACAGATATGATTTATAATATATAATCCCTGTATCTTTGACATATTTTAGTTACAAAATATAGAGTAATGTTTAAATGGTTTTAAATTTTAAATCTACCTACTGTATTTATTTGTGTACTGTTTTGTCTTTTTGCCCATTTGGTCCATCACAAACATTGCAATTTCCTCACCAAGAACACTAAATGAAATCCTTGTGAGCATGGATTACAGAATGTTTAAGAAATCATTGAAGGGATTGACAATTAGCTTCAGGTGAAGGTTGCTTCAGAATCATTATATAAATCCACAATCACACACTCTCATTCTCACTTTTAATTGCACACATTTAATACATCACTCATTTTCATTTTAAGAGTGCTGAGCCACAGTTGAGATCTTTGTGGTAATCTTTCAGTTCCACCCACAGAGCTAACCGACACCTGTTTTAAAATAAAATAAAGTGTATCATTATTGTCACATGTGAACATACCACAGCACACAGTATTAAATTGTTTATCTGCATTTAACCCATTCACCTGAGTGAAGCAGTGAACGGCAGCAGCACACAGCGAGTGTGTGGGGACAATACCTTGCTCAAAGGTACCTCAGTGATGCCACTGACAGTCCTGGCATTCAAACCCAGCTGCCCCAACAATAGACTTCATACTATAGACTGCTATTTTATCTGCTTATCTATCTTTGGTATGTGTGTATATATAAAATCTAATATCTAATATTTTAATACCTTATGACTGACCATTAACTCACCAGCAGTTGAGTTAAAGTGATAAAAGTGACCAATTAAGAGGGAACAGTATGAGTCAGATCATGAGTCAGTACAGTACAGGAAATGTAAGGGTTAACAGGAGACACCTAAAATATTTGCTTATTACACTACTGCAACTGTGTGTGTGTGTGTGTGTGTGTGTGTGTGTGTGCGTAAGCAAAGGGCCCAGATATCACTGCAGGATGTTGCATGTTCCTTTAAGCGTGGGAGTTATAAGACTTCATGTAGATTCCTGTGGGGAAGTGACCATATTTGGACACAGGAAGTACAGGAATTCCTTCAGAGTAGATAGAGGAATGATGTCACAATGAGGGTCAGAGGACATAAAGTTTTGTGATTACTGGGCTCCTTCAATACAACACGCAATTTTAACTAGCTCATTGCCGGGACGCCCACGTACAGCATGTCAGTCTAGCTGTGATAAGTAAAATTCTGAGCAAAAGTGTGAACAAATGTCACTTCCTGCAAAGTGGTGTAAAAGTGTTCTTGTGGACGTACCATAGCAGCAATTTAAAGCAATGCAAATATGGTACTTAAACGGGGTACCTGATCATTGCTACTGACCAATTTTACCAGCCGAGTAATTAGAAATGTATCATTTTTAAGTAAATGATTATTAATAACCTAAAAGATATAACCTGTGGGGCCAATCCTGTTAACAAAGGACTTTTGACCCTTGTTGCATGTCATATGGTGGGCGATACCTTGCACATGTCATATATTACATCTTTCATATTTGCAGAAGTTTCTAGATAGTCTCCAAACAGTGCTGTTGATGTGGTGACCACCTGTCAGGTACAGCCAGATCATTTTATGGCACATCCACAAGAGAATTATTAGCACTGAAAATCCAATTCACATCCAGTAGGTATTATCGTCATTTTGTTGTATGATTTAATTAAATGATAAATACATATTTTAGGAATTACATTTTCACTCTGTATTAAAAGAGTTTTTTCTATACCCACAAAAACACAGGGAACAGAATATTTTAGTCCTCTCTTGCATTGTGCTCAGTGTTTTTTGGACAACTACAATATTCAAAACCTTCATTAGTCAATTGTGTGCTGTTGAAGCTTAGAGGTCTGCTTGATTAATGCCATCTCCTAGTCCTTAGATTTTGTAGTCAGATTCTGTTTGGTGTCCAGACTATCCAGTTATGTTGAAACATACATATTTTGTGCAAAGTCGTTGTGAAGTCCTCAGTTGTTATCTGGTGGTTAGAGAGTCGCCCCTGCAATTGGAAGGTTGTGGGTTTGAATCCCAAGAGTGCCAATAACACCACTGTGGTACTCTTGAGCAAGATACTGTCCCCACACACTGCTCCCTGGGCGCTGTTCACTTGGCGAATGGAGAAATGGCAATTTTAATTCCATTTAATTTTTAAAATGCCCTCCTGAGTTCTGCTGGTTCCTGGACAGTGTATGTCTGACCCACACAGCCTGTGTTCACTCCATGTGTCTTCTTTAGCACCTTTAGGTCACAGAGTGTCAGATTACTTTATGTTCAGTTTGAGAGAAGGCCTAGGGATCGACTCTCCATTGTTACCCAATAAACGAACAACAATCAGGCCAGGAGATTCCCACACTCAAGGCTGTCGAGAAGCTTTTTGTTGCCTCTCTCACCTGCATCCCTACTGCCTGATACTCAAAATCCCACTCTTTCCTGGTCCAGACTGGCCCCGATTGCAAAAGCAGACAAGAACAATAAGACCATGGTGATCATTATCATCCATTGCACTTTGTTTGCGTTTATAAGCTATAAAGTGCTTTGTGTGCTCAAGAGGAAGCTGTGTCTGATTACATTATAAGGAATGTCATCATGCTCTCTCATGTTGCAATGGGCCAATTTTTGAGCGTACCATCATTCATCAAAATGACAGAATCACTTGTAATGTACAGTAGCCATGTGAGCTAAATAAACATAGGCTTGAGGATAATAGACTGATTTAAACAGTACTTGCATGGGTGGTATGGCCAAAATGGCCAAAGACACAAAGACCACCTTGTGTGTGTCATGATGTCATCTGTCGAAACCAAACTATGTTTCACAGAATTTGAAGTCCTCATTTAGCACTAAAGTAATAATGGACTATTTGGTTTCTATTTAAGCATTCCATGTTTCATCGCTAGAGTATTTTGAACAAAGCTTTTAGCACAGAGGGCCTTGCATTCCACCGAGGTTTATACTGTACTCTGGGCTGCCTGCTTCTAATATATATTTAATAGTTAAGCGCACAGGTGACCTGAGCTTACCTGAGCTGTGAGCTGTATTTCATTATTTGAGAGAGCCGGGCTGCTGCTGGCCATTTGGGTGCTGATTGATTGTTGCTGTGCCCCCTCCAGCACTTGATGCTCTACGTACAGCACCTTTCAAAGAATCATGCCTTTATCAAAACCCAAGTGTTTTTGGTCTGTCATTCTGTTTTTCACTGTGGGCTTACATCTATTGATTTCCAGAAATAAAATGAAAATCTATAAAAAAAATGTTTCCAAATGTTGAGACCCAACAGCTAGTTCCATTAAATAGACTTTAAGCAAGGGGTGGGTAAAATAAATGACAACATTTATTATTACTGTAAAACTTTTTGTCACATCATGAAATGAACAATTACTATATTTCAGAACTGAACAGCCACATTTCAGTGTTTAACATGTATATTTAATTGTTGAACAACTACATTGTTAGTCACAAAGACAGAATAATTACTTCAGGTGAACTGGATTTTTTTGCAGACTGTTGAAAAAAAGCACTGTAAGTTGTTGACAGTATTTTTAAATATGTCACTGCTGGTGCTTTCTTGCCTGTTCCAGTTTGTCCAACCCCTGAAAAAACCTAAATGTCATAATGTAATGTCATAATGTCATTGTGTATCAAGAAAATGAACTGAAGTATGTAGGTCAAAAATTGTATTTTACTCTTTTGATTTAAAGGATGTTGAAAACTGTACTTTTGGCTTCTTTTCATTTTCCCTAAACCCACTGATTTAAAAAAAATGTATTTTGTGCGACTGATATGGTAACATGAGAGATCTCAGCATGCTCTTTTTCTGTCACATAACGCTATGTTTATGCACAAGGACTTTATTTTGTTCTGTTCTTTTCCAGTGTAGTTTTGTGTAGTTTTGTGCAACACTTAAATTTTTGTCGCAGGGGTTACGTTTCAAGAGCACCCGCCTATAGTGAAAAAATAAGCCAAAAAATGCCTATTTTTATTGTGTAAACCCTAAATATGCCCCCAAATATGCTCCCAAAACACTTTCATTTTTAACTCAGCTTAATACATTACCCTTAAAGAAAATATAAAGGTAAACCCATATCTGTACTGTACAGTTTACACTGAACTCCCGCAGTGCTAGAATGTAAAATACTGATGTTACTCCTGTATAGACTGTAATGTAATTCATGCGTGCGCGTTTTCTTTGGTATGCGCTGTCTTTTTCTTTGGTGTAAGCAGGTAAATACATGTAAATACATTCTGCTATTGCTACACACTCTTTTTCAAAACTTAATTAATTACACAGCTAAAGTGGCCTTTACAGAGAAAACTAGATATACACCAATATCCCACTGGCGCTACCAACCTGGAAGAAGCTTCCAAGACCTTAGAACCAGAAGTCAACCCACACAATCTGCCCACAAAAGCCAGGGGAGACAAAGCACAATGCAGACTTTTGATTACAGCACCAATGGGTTGACACATTTCACAGTGTCTTTGTCCAGAGTGATAGACATGTTTTGTTGTAAAGCTAAATCCATTTCTTTGTACAGAGAGCTCTGCGTATGCTTCTTTCTGCTCCATGAAAACACCCACAGAGCTTTTCTGCCCTGCCATAATTGGCTTGTAGCATGACTTGTCAAAAAGACGATTAGACAGATTCATTGCTAAATAGTGCAAATCAGTTTAAATGCTAGATCCGCTCAAGTCACATGTGTTTTATGCACTGTCACTTAAGCCTGGAGACAAAATTCTGGCATCTCATCTATGCAAGGAAGCAGGATTGCAGAATAGCTGTTGAAGTTACATAAACAAAAAAAGTGTTTGTCTTACAGCTTCTTACGTCTGTGAAGAACAGACGCATTCTGGTGCTTCCCACAGCATTCCTATGGCTTTTCTAGTATAAATCTTGTTTCAGCTTTGTAATTAAGCTTAAGCAGTAGTAGGTAAACTACATATTTCAAGCTACATATTTCAACCGTGGGAACATGCTATGCTAGCTTTACAGTATGTGCTGCATTTGGCATATTTGAAAAAGTCACATAGGGTTCTTTGTGCAATGCCTTACCACTTTTGGATCCCTAAAGAACCATGTTTGTCTTAAAGAACATTCCCATAATGAAAGGGCTCTATTTCAGTTTAATGTCTCCTGTATCCTCAGGTGGAGGTTCTTTAAACTTTTGAGAGGTTTTTCACTCTCATCTCTAAAGGACCATTCATTTTTTTAGTGAATCAAAAGACAGTGGAGACCAGTTCTCAGGGCGTTCCAGACTTTGTTCCACCATGAGTTGCAGACTGATTTGGGGCAAAAAATCTGCACCATTCTGGAATCACTGAGGACTATTTGAGTCCCGTTGTTCTATGGCAACACAGTGGCACCTGTATGGCACAGAATAATAGTAAATATTGGGCAAAGAAATTAATTCAGTGAAAAGATTATTTCATTCAAGATCATCAAGTTCCGATGCATGATAAGCTACATTGTATTCTGAGGGAGGTTTATGTTAGACCTCTTCCTCTGCACATTCTTTGTCTTTGTCTTTTTGTTGTTGTGGTAATCATTTTTAATGCGTGTGTACACTGTGTCTCTTTGCTGAGTCGTAAAGATCTCTTTAACCGCCGCTAACATGACTCCACCTTGCCTCGAGGCTTTCTGGGAGCAGACTTGCGTCAGGACACTGAGTGTGTAAAGAGTGGGTGGTAGTTGTAGTTCATACCTGTGGTTAAGAGCTTTGCGTGTGATTTAAATGTTAGGATGTCCTTTTTATTGTTGCCAAGGGCAACCAGAGTAACACATTCTCAACGTCAGCATGAGTGCATGAGTTGCTGAGGGAATGGAAAAATGATTTTGTGGCAAGAGGAAGGGGAGGGAATATTTAAAAAATGATTTGAAGAATGTATTTCTGGAGCTGTTAAGTAGACACAAAGTCTTGACCAAAATTGTTTTGAAATTTCTTTATGTAAGACTGATTTTGGCTGTGGTGAAGTAGCTATTATGTTTCAATAATGCTCCCTCAGCTCCCTTTGCAGTTGTGTTTCCTGGGTCTGTTAAAAAGACACTGTACAGCAGAGATGGGGACTCAAGTCTGAGACTCGGACTTGAGTCGCACTTAAGTCGCACAAACAAAGACTTATGACTTGACTTCAGACTTGCCCTCAA
>JBBPCY010000023.1:3901123-3931781 GCA_037974405.1 Brachyalestes nurse
TAACAAAAACCTTTTACAAAATTATGACGGTTTTTGTCCTGATATTGTAGGTTACAGGCCCCCCAAACACACACACACACACACACACACACACACACACACACATGGACACACACACACACACATACACTCGCATGTGCACATGCACACACATACATGTTTGTGCTAGTTAGATGAAGCCTGCAACAAGCAATCGCTCCAGTTCGGTATTAGTACTGCTGAGAGGAAATGAGGAGGGGAGGCAGCCCCAGTGTCCCACAGGGCCTCAGGATTATAGACCCTCTCTCTGGAGGGGTCATTAGCCCGTATGATTATCTAAAGATCCAATGATCCACCACCCTCAAGCCCCCTTTACCCTCTATCTCTCTCTCTCTCTCTGCATACCAGTTCCCTTGGGGATCAGGTGGGGGCTGGAGGGGGCAGTCAATATTGAGAGTCCTGTCATCTGATATCACAGTGTGTGTTTGTGTATGTATGCTTTCACACATTTTTCACAGGACAAAAATGTCCTGACTTTGCCAGATGCATCAGAGAACAAAGGGCTGATCATAACTATCAAAAAATGCTATTTTGTAAAGTACTCTTCTTTTTCTACATGCTTTTGATTTCCTTCGGTTACTGTGGTTAACGCTGTTTTTTTCTATGTCTCTGATATTATATGGGAACACAGATGGAATGAGATGACATGCCGTCCTCTGGTTCATCAATAATGAATTAAAAAGTACATGCATTAATTACAAAACAAAAGTAGATCTCTGCTCAAGTGGTTTCTTGGAAAGAAACTAGTCTTCATTGCAATCGGACAGGTTTGATATTGATGAAACTTGTTGGCCAGAACATTCTTGTTGTGTTGCTTTTGTTGTATTGCTTTTAAGCACAACCAAGCCTTTATAGGGATCTTCAGATATCTGGAGGTAAAGAAATGAACAGCTCCAGGGCAAGTTTCTGAGCAGGAACTTCAGACTGTACCGTGGCAACAGGCAACCACCAGGTGGCAGTAGCCAATCAGAAGTCAGGGGGTTGGCAGAACAACAAAAAGTTACCTCATGATTGTCTGGCAAAAAGCCATCTTTATATCGGGGATTGTTATATGGGCTAATTAGCACCTGATGTTCTCTTCATTAAGATCACTCAGATAGTCCCACTGAGATACTCTTAATCTCTTGACAGCTTGTCGAAATTATGCCAAACACTGCCATAATTAAGACATCAACACATACACAAACAAAGATAATATTGCAGGCACCGACTCCCTGACATGCTTTTCACACAACAGTATATTCATAATAAATGCTTTACATACGAGTGCATAATGAGCACTGCGACTAGAGCATGCTCAAACAAGGCATTACTCTCCTTTTGTAACATTGACTCAAATGTGTGTGTGTTATATGTTCTAACTGTATGACTTAGCTGAGTGTGAGTGCTGTGTGAGGCCTGGCTGTCCCATCAGCTGAGTCCAACCTCTTTCCTGCCTTAATCGTTCTAGGCCCATTAGTGCACATCCATTAGAGCACTTGTCTGTACACTGTTTTCCTGCCCTCCCTCACTTTAGGGCACCTCTGAGACAGACAGTGTACAGCTGACAGGACAGGAACAGGTGATTGTGTATTTATGTCTATTTGTATAGAAACTTACAGTGTTAGCATCTGTGTGTAGGCTTGGGACAGTCTTCTCCCTCAGGGGTTAACAAAGAATCAGCTTTATCAAGATCTACTCTGTTTTGAAGATAAAGGTTCCTAAACATTTATTTGGTCATGTAGGAAATATGCTGTAGGTGATGGTTATTGCAATGCTAAAAAGGTTCTTCCCAGTCACATACTTTTTGCAAAAATAATTCTCTACAACTGTGGTTCTCAGGCTGATCTTCTGACCGACCACATTTTTCTTTTGAGGACCAGTTTAAGAACTGCTACTTTAAAATGTACCACAAGATGGTTCTTCTATGGTTTCTCTCTAAATAGCTCTTTTATTCAATTTAAAGTGTGTATTTAAAAGAAGAACTCAATGGCAGTGGCCATGTACTTCTCTTCAGAAATTGCACTTCTGAACATCTAATAGGGGTGCACTACTCCAGTCCTGCAGGGCTGGTGTCTGGTACAGTTGGGTGATTTCCTGCACAAATACACTTGACTCTCATCTGTTAATTGCCAGATTTATACCAGACCCTGCTGGACAATGGGCCTCTGGGACCTGAGTTGTGAAACCCGTGTCTAGAACCCTCTTCTAAGACCTGGATAGAGACAGAAATTAAAGCAAAACAGCTTTTCTTTTTTCCCCATTGAAATAATTAGATTCACCTCCTTCAGCTTCCAGTGCGCTCTTTCTCTTTTATAGTAAACATCAGAGCTCTATGGGCCTCAACATCAGAAAACCTCACAAAGTGTTTGAGGCTCCAAGACTTGTCCGGTGTCTGATCAAACGTGTCAAAACAACAGCTCATATGAGAAAACACAGCCTTGTTGGGCGCTGGAGTTTCCTCTTTGTTCCAACATAGTGGGTGCCTGATGTTACATAAGACTTGCACACCTGACTCTGGCACAGTGGAGACGAGGCAAAGGAACATATTTATTTCAAGCACCAGATCAAGCCTCGTCCCTGTGGTAAAATTCCCATACAGTGTCAGCTTCTAAAGATACATTTTTCATAGGGTGCCATGTGCCTCTCTGTCACTCATAGCTGCGGGGCATTGGAACTGGAGGATAATATGAGAGGAGGAGATGGAGGGAAAAAAGTGGAGAAAGATTAAATATTAAAGTCTCACTCTTCCTCAACACCAGGAGCCACTTGTTCAGCGGTCCCAAAAGAAACGAGGTAGGAGCTGCAAGATCAAGGGTGGGGCGCAGGGGTCAGCGCCATGAGGACGTTTGGGGGAGGAGAAGAAACACACAGCCTGTCTATCAGGCAAAGCTTAATGATGTCCTGTGGTGCGACTAATCTAGAAAGCTCCTAGACCATGCACTCTGGCTGATCAGCAGCAGATCAGAAGTCTGTTCTCCTGGCATGTAAGCAATGATTAATTGAATTCAGGGGAATGCTAATGCTAAAATCTAAAGTGGCTTGTTTGATGCAGGTTTGCATTTGAGGGGATCATCTATTACCAACAAGCAAACCTGTCAGTCAGGTGCTGAGGGAGCACACCACATACGACAGGCTGTCAACATCATGATGCCAGAGCAGGCTGACTTCACTAAGCTTCATGAAAAATGGATCCATATGTGTGAAAGAAATGCTGCCATGAAGACACACGACGGCACACAAATGCAATACAAAACAGATAATAACACTCAGATCACACTTGACAACTCAAGATGGGGCTCAAACAGTGAGAACTGAGGGCAGGCTTGAGCAAAAGAGGGTGAGACAGAGCAAAAGAGGGAGAGATAGAGAGAGAGAGAGAGAGAGAGAGAGAGAGAGAGAAGAGAGAGTGAGAGAAAGAGAGAGAGCCGAGAGCGCAAAGCCAGAGAGAGATACATGCTGGACTAGAAGAACTAAAACAGCAATTAATCTTTAGTGACTAAATAACCCCAATAATGTTTAATTATCTATTACTTACCTTTGAATGCAGAATTATGTCCACATGTATTGGTGGATTGGTTTTATGGATTTATGAAGTAAGTGAGTAGATTAAATCTCCAGCAACTGGTAGTTCAGAAATATGTAAAATGTCATATTAACAATCATATCAGCAATCATAGCACTCTAAGTATTAATTCCACTGCTAAAGGTACAGAAAATTATGATCTGCTTTCTTCTGGCTTTACAGTCCAGAGAGATGTAAATGTAATTTGTGTCAGCGAGGTGTAAGTAAGAGAGAGTAGACAGCAGTGAAAGGGTCTCCATTAATGGGACCCTGGCCAAAGGCCTTAAATATTGCATAGCTGACAGAATGAAACATTTCCACTTCTCCAGTCTTCCCCAAGAGCAGTGGACACGTGGACCCAAGAGCAACATGGACCTCAGGAGCAGTTTGTGAGTGACCTCTGAAGATTTTATTTTATTTTATAATGGTTGTGCATCAACCTGTTCTTCTCTTATGAGTGTGCATGACCATATTTATTTGTATTTTTATGAACATTAATTAGTCACTGATTAACAAGGATTAACAAGCTTTTGCAAATGATAGTTGTTAGTATAAACAGACACAAATTCATGTCAACTCTATGGAATATTTTGTCTGCGGAATTTGAAAGTGTAAAGTACTTCTACCCGAAAACATTAGCCGTTTTTTTTAAGATACTTAAAACAATCTAACTACATAAAGGCTTTATTCACAGGCTTTATACAGCTACATAAAAAACGAACTGATTGTGCAGAGTTTTATTAGCAGGGTTTTTCAGGTTCACAAAAGATGGGAACTATATGAAAGTTTCATTAGCCAGTTTTTATGTGAAGTATTGTAATGAGAGGTGATAACATAAAGATGTTATTAGCTTTATAAACTTGCATAAAGCTAGGTAACTGCATAAAGGCTTTATTTTTATTGTTTAATATATATTAAAGGTCTTATATGCTTAAAGCCAAATGACTACAGCCCATCCCAGAGGGAAATAACTGCAGATGCTATCAGAGCTGAAAACTGTTGTGTGCTTTTGTGAGGCCACCTAGTAACATCTATCCACTATGATTCAGCTGTTTCTCCTACATATCTACTATATAATTCATGTATCTTAATATTTTGGTCATGCTTAGCGGAAGCATTGATTAAACATTTAAGTCAGCTATAGCATCTTAAGCCACTGTAATGCTAGATAAGATAAATGCAAACATAATTACTCATACTTACCTAAGTAGTATCTTATCATTATCTGCATGCAAATTAATAAGAGGGAATTGAACTCATGCCAGTTGTGGTTATCTCTCATCAAAAACAAGTTACTTAGTTATAAACAAGACTGTATTCCTTTTTGTTTTACCCTACGTTACATGACATACCTCATTTTACCGTTGAGATAACAAACATTTAAGGACTTCCCGCATCTGAAAATTGCAATAACTTATTAAATAGTACAGTCATATTAGCCACATAAATAACATTTATGGGATCACATGCATATAAAAGTAATACTCATATAATATTTAAGCATAGAAGTAAAGAATATATGAAAATGTGTAAGGTGTTATAATGATAATGATATACAAATATATTCTTAAACACATTTAGTATTATAATTTGTATCATTTGTATTAGCACAAGATGAGTCAAATTATAGATCCACTGGGATGTTTTTGTTTGTAAATAGAAAGACAGTAGTATAGATAGTGCCTGTTTGTGAATGGGGCTGTTTTTCTGTTGCAGAGGTGCCAGCGCCTGAGGGAGGGGTGGCCATGAGACAAGAGTCAGTTAACCACAGCAAACTCCTGGAGCTTCAGCAGATGTTCCATTACTGACTGTGCTTGACCCTACGGTGATGAGCGTTATCAGCCTCCTACTGCTTTACGCACTTAGCTACACCAGTCATCTATTTTTCCTACCCTATAAAACAGTGGTGGTTGGGTTCACCAGACAGTTACTGGAGTCATTCTAAATTGATCTGTCTGTGAAATAAATTCAGAAATTATAAAACTGATTCATTATCATAAGTAGTTGATGTTGTTAAATTGTAAACTGCCCAAAATGTTCTTTTACTTTAATCAGGTCGGAAACCTGGCTGTTTTTTAAGTTCACTGAACGCCAAGTAGTGCATCAACATCGAATTATCTTTACAGTGTACTCATAATATGCAGTGCATAAGGCTTTCTATCAAAACCATGTTTTCCAGTTCTGAGTGCTAATCCACTAGTGTCATTATCTGGCCATCTACTGATCAATAAGTAAGACGGTGCAGACCCAAGTGGGCTTATGGTGAGACTAATCTTTTCCTCAAGGGAAACCATCAATAATCCTGGTTTTAGCATGGGAAAACATTTGCATGGCTTCAAAGAGTAAAATGTTCCTCTAAACCAAGATGCCCCACTGAGTAAGAAGCTTAGCAGAAAGTGGAAACTTTCATATCAGTATCATTACTAATACCAAAGATGGGCATACTGCAAAAACTGCATATGTTTGGTATGTACTTGATATACTTCAACAACACTAACCACATGATTGCTGCATTTATCTAAGCTCTCTTAACTGAACCACAACTAAACAAAGCAGGAGCCAAAACTGTCTGTGACCGACAATATTTGCATGAGATGATTCATCAAACGGCTTGGATGTTCCTGGGAATGACTGATTTCTGCCGGTAGTTCCTCTTTTTCCGACATCTTGAGGTGTTAATCTCATCATTTCATCAAAAGCTTGGTTGCTGGCATTGTCCCATTCCCACTTACAGTGAGGTGCTTCTTACTGCTGTTGTTGTTATTGAACGATGGGGCTAATTAGCTCTAGGGCCCAAACATACCACCCTTTGCTTGCCTTGTATTCCACACCTGCTGCAACTGGTACAGTAGTGGGCTTTACAATGGCAACAGATTGTGCTATTTTTTTGTCCACTGGGGCATAGTAATAGCAGGCTCCCTTTCTGCCAGGGGCTCTTTTATTCAACACCAAAGTCATAAAAAACAGTTTGCATTTTTTAGTCGCTTCATGCATCTGTAGTTGCAGCAAGTGGCATGGTAATTTTTTATAAACTGTACACACACACTGAGATGCTGAATGTCATATAATCTTATTTCAAACACTGTTTTTCTGATCTGCATGCTTTTTATCCTTGCAACCATACGCATAACAAAGAAAAGTCAGTTAGCAGTGTGTAATTACATATAGAAATGCAACACTATGGTATTGCACTCATGCACACCTCCAACAAAGTGGATACCTGTGGGGAGCTCAGTAAAAACCCTCAGTAACCTGACCCTTGTGTTCTAGGGTTGTTCCACAGAATACTTTTAATACTTTTTTAAGACCAGTACCCTTAAGGCTTCATGACATGTACTGTACGTAAACCATTCATAACAACTATCATAAACCTATAACATTTATGAAGACTGATTTCAACAATTGTTAGTTTTTATAAATGCTACTTTCATCAGTTTAACCTCAGACCACTGATGAAAGGTTTATGTGATTTCTCATATAGCTTCATAAATATAAAACTTCAGTGAAGTGTTACTTTATTTATTCTTCAGTGGCAAGACAGGCTCTACTCTCAAGTTTGCCACTGTGTGACATTTAAGCATTTTAATTTAGTGACGTTAACAAGAAGATTGGAAAATTTCTTCGTTTTTGAACTGGCCCTACAGCCTTCAGTTAACAAAAAAAAAAAAAAAACAACACATCAGATCTGTTTCCACAACATTGGTTCTACCATGCTGGGCATGGCCTTTCCCTTCACAGATCACAAAAATCCCAATAAAACAAAGCTCAAAGATTGTCACAAAGTGTGGCTAAGTGGTGCTGATTGATCGAAAGTCGGCCAGATCAGCCGTCCCGCAGGGCTCTGCTCTGTGATCCAGGTAATGTTGGAACACGGCTGGCTGGCGGGACCTCGCTAACAAGAGCAGACTGTCTCATCCATCTTGGGGAAGTGTTCCATGGAATGTATTGATCCAAAAGGGGAGCAAATCCCAGAAAAGCTGTTCCTTGATGGACCCCTGACTCGGGACCACGTGGCAACAAGACTCTAGAGACGCCACACTGCAGCCCTGAGACGACATAGAACACCATGGGATTCAGTGGGTGATGATCTGAGAAGATGTCACTGAGCTTTAATACTCCTCCAGCACTGCTGACCTCCATTATCTGGATAAGCGGATTCACCTCAGGGCCTCTAAGTAGAATCAGAGTGGACAAATTTCCAGTACCCAGTCAATAACATTCACAAGTAATCAGGAGCCCAGCGAGGTGCACATGCAGATATTGGCACATGCTTCAATAAAACCACAGCAGCAGATTTGAAAATAATACCTACCATTAATCAGAGATCATTATCACAAACCACAGGTTTGCTCTAATAGTTGGCCACATTAGCAGTCAGTTCAGTGGTGAACGGAACATGAGGGACTGACCATAGACAGCTACACTCATTAGTGACCAACCAGCCAAAAATTAGCTTACTATGCAACTATCAGCCCTCACATATAAACAGTACAGGGGTGTATTATGCCAATAGTCTGTACTGGTTTGCCTATAGAGAGCCGATACTGGGGTTTCAGGAATTTACAGATATATGTAAAATTTCCACTGAGAAAGTGCTGTTCTTTTCTAGTTTATCTCAGAATATTGAAACAAACTCTATGAAGAAATACATTCACTTTTTTCCCCCCAGTGTCTATTACAATACAATATTGTGCTGGCAAACATGGAGAAATAACTTCCCTGCATCACTCAAATGCAAACTTAAGCATGTTACAACAAAATGCACTTCACAGAAATCTCTGTCAATCACAATACAAAATTGAAACAAAATTTTAAAAAAAATTATATTTGTGAATGTCAAACACATTTTTATCTCCTTAAAATCAGCCATAATGTTACCATCTGTCCTGCTAAAATGTTACTGTTTTAGAGATACAATGTTTTGGCCCAGCATAAAATATTCAAATTGAGTCACAGCCCTACTATGTCCGAGAGGGCTGAGACTTCAGGGATAATAGTATTCCAGGAAAGGTAACTGACCCCAAGCGTGCCGTGAAGGCAGATGTGACAAACCGCTACAAACTTCCAGTACGTTATCTCCAAAGTCAATCAGTTAGGTCACCCCTGGGGGTTCCTCATAAAAAGAATAAAAAACAAAGGCCCAAAGCAGGCATACAGACAGTGGACAGGCTACTGAACTGAACAGAAAAGTTCAAATAGCCCGCCAACACACAAATCCCGGCTCTGCAACTCACCTGACACCAAAGGGGAAAAGACAATGCAGGACGCCACGCGTCAACAATGCAGAGGCTGTACCTCAACAGAGGGCCAGAAACAGGAGACAAAGTGTGAAAGAAAAGTGTGGAGAAAGAATAAAAAAAAAAAGATTGGATTTTCTACTCATGTCAGGCATTGACAGGCTTCAAAGTGGCAGCCCAAATGAGATAGAAACAGAATAGACTCGCAGACATTTAAACGCCCAGTGAACTTGCGCACATCCACCATTTGCCTGTCTTTCTCTTAGCACTTTCCGTTTTGTCTGCAGAGTTTGATATATGACTCCCAGAAGCACAGCAGACGAGTTCGAGTGGAGGAAAAAAGCAGTTGATGTCGTCTGATTCCTCATAGTTGTGAGATCCGGATGTGCTTAATGGTGGTGTATGCGCTTATAAAAGTCTTAAGTGCCTTCAGAGAGATGGTCTACCCAAGTTTGTTATTGAGAAAATATTTCACATAAGTTTGGTGCAGGAACATGTAAAACCCCCGCAGTCGAAATTTGGCTAAAATGCAAGCCTGTAGCTCATGTTTCTCTCTTCATACAATCCACCTTATCATACATCACAGAAACACTCTAATTTAATAGAAAAATGGCAAGACTATAAACTTTCTTTTTTGGAACAACCAGCTTTTCAAGACGTTTCCATACAAATGAGCATGTTTTCTTCCTCACTCTGAAATCACTTAACAAGGCCAGCTGTAGATAACAATATTACATACAGTATGTAAATATTTTTTAAAAGTGCTACTTTAAGAATAATGCCAAAGCCTGCACATTTTATTTCTTTGCTGGAAATGTCAGCACTCACCCACACTAAAACCTTGTCTGAAAATGGTTAAAACTTTTCAACATTATAACAGTATAAGTAAAATGTTAAATAACATAAACATGAAATAGAAAAAATATGAACATAAAGGTGAATTGTTAAGAATAAAAGTACTGTTAATTTGCTGTTATACTTGTTTTGAAATGACAGGCTGTGCAAGTTGTTGTGATAGTTTGTTCATTGTGATATAATGCTAAAACCAGGGCTTCAAACCAGTTGGAGGAGTAGATTTCAAAAACCAGAAACATACAGCCTTTAGACTGTGTAATTTCACCTGGCTTATTATTTAAGTCTTACCTCTAAGTGTCTTTCAATGAGCTGTATATCTAGACTTTATGACAGTGGTCACAACACAGCTTTTGGATGATAAAACTATTTTATATTTTCTCCAATAATTGTGTCGTTATGCATTAACAATGCATGCAACAACAGTGTAACTGGCTGTCATCAAACCAATCACTGGCAGGTATGCAGTGTAACTAACCACTGCATGCAGAGAAGGCCAAGCATAAGCTCAAAGTGCAGCGGACTGACACTGAGCGTTAATGACTGCTGTGCATGGACTCATGTTGGTCCAGCATTGTGCTGCACTTGTAGTTGGCTGCAGTGGTCCTGCAGGTTTCATTGTGTCTCCACCCCCATGCCCTGCTGGGAACAAGGCCTGGGGGTCAAAGGGGAAACAATGCACCAAAAGAGAAGACTTGTTCTACAGCTGCCCCCCTTTATCCCCACCCTCTCTGGGCCAAACACAGCTTTGTGTCTGCTCACAGATATCCAGGGAAGAGCTGAAACACAGCATCACACACAAACACACATTGTTTTGGGCTATGTGAGCTGTTGTGTAATGAATCTAGGCTAAGCTGGTAATTAGGAGGGGACAAGTTACCCCCGTGGCCCAAGCCTGGTCACTCAGACTTGGCCCACAGTGCCAGTTACCCAGATGACAGAAGTTCACGTGACTCTGGTGGGGCAGCCCTGGAGGCAGAGGGTCCCCCGACGCCCATCATATGGCATGCCCCGAAGGGGTGGAGAAAAGAGCAACAGAGCTGAGGCAGTCATTACAGGATCTGGCCAATAAAACTAAAGCTTAAAGTGCTGCTTAAAGTGACTTTCCCCCAGGATAACAACCTCACTCATCCACCTCATGCTCTTTTTCTCTTTCGGTTGTTCTTTTGAGGTGCATTTTGCAATGTCAGCACTCAAACATTTCAGGTGTTTAAACTACCTTTTTTGCATTTTTTTGAAACAAGAGTTTGATGTAACATGTAATCACTGGCAAAGTTTCAAAACTCACTGTTCTCTCTGCTGTCTAATATGGTCAATGTAGGGAAACCCTCAAAAGCAGCTAATTTTGAAATTATTTCTGTAATATCACAAAACCCAGCACTTATAAATATTTGTCTATTTGTCCTACAGTAATTTAGCACTGCCTATTCATGCCAAAGTCCTTGTGAGTATTTTAGCCTGGAGTGCTTTTTGAATGAAACAACCAACTAGAACCGAGCTAATTTACATATGGCTGTCATAAAAGTTTACCTCAACATTAGTGACTTCACAGGAGAGAACACAAGCTTTCTTAAATTTGAATGTAAATTTCTATAAGGAGATTTTAATACAGAGTAATGACCACAAGTAAGGTAAAGACCATTTTTGTCTTAAAGTGCTTACATAATGAAAAGGGTAGCAGATATTTTTAAATAAAGTAGAAAATGACCATTAAAAATAGAGATAAATGTGTTTTGGTTTTTTTAAGGAGCAAAAATATCCTGTATAATTTTAAGTTCTCAAAGGCTAGTCATGTATGATAATGTAAAAAATAATTATGCATTTTTTGGAGGGGAGGGGATATAATGCAAGAAGACAATGTAAGATATAGACTCCAACTATAGGTTGAAAAAAAGTCATTAATTAACCAAGAACTACACTTTATACTTCTTTAAGCCTAGTGTAGCCAAACAGAGCAACATAGCAGTGCATGTAATCAGACTTTAAAAAAAACAGTGCAGACATACACACAACAAGCTTCAGTTGAGAGAAGCATAGGTTTAGTTATTTGTTCTCAAAAATGATTTGTTCAGCGGTTTAAAAAATACAACAACACACAGATATGCAATGTGCAATTAATGTCAGTGCCCCATACAAAAAAACTGGATCCAAATATATACAGATGGGAGAAGAATATCACTTTCCATAGTGGTCAGGCAAAAGGGTTTGTGCTGTGAGAAAGAGAGAGTGGGTGGTGGAGGTGTTGAAAAATGTTTTTGAAATGAACAATTGAGAAAATTACATGTGACACACAGTCATGAGAAAAAATGAAAATAAAAGAGAAACGCCAACAGCAGGACATCCATCATCTGTCACACTGAATGTTTCTGTACTAATCTGAATGCTCTTTTAACAGACTCGCTTCACTCTCTTGTTCCCTAGAAACTTCTCAGGAAAAAAACCCACTCACAATTCTCAGTTTACTGGATAAAATACTTCCAAATATAACTATCATTATTACTAAACTGTGATTCAGTTTGTATTGCAACCCGACCATTTGCTATTTTTTTTCCTACTGATTTAGTAAGGTCATCATATCAGATTACCTGAATATTTATTTATCTCACTGAATAGTGTATACACTCTCTACATCCAAAAATGTGTACACACTCGTTCAGCAGCAAACACAAGTTGTGTAGAAGAGCAACAATATGGAGTTGCCCACCCTCCCCATATTAATTCTCTTCATTTTAGATACAGACCATTGGTCAAATGACTTCATAGACCTTTATAGAGTAAATGAACTTCACCTACAGAGAACAAATGTCAAAATGGCACTTCTCTACAAATTTTGGTGCATTATTTATATTTATTTGCTGAGTTTTACCTGTCAGAACAAAACAAAATATAAATGTGTGTGTTTAGTATTCACAGTTTAGAACTGAACCAATCCATGCAATGGCAGGAGTGCAGCAAGAAATCCTGAATCCAACCTTTTTCTAAGTATGTTTAAAAGCAAAACACTGCCTAATCACCACACAAAAGCCTCTCAGTAACAATTTAAGTCCCTACGTAGCAAATGCAGCACATGTTGAGAGCATGCTGAAGCTGCTGGCGTGGTAAAGTTTACTGAGAGGCGGAGGGATTGCCCCACTGCCCTCTGGAATGCCCTCCTGATTGTGAGAAAATGTAATGAAGCAGGACTATTCATTATACATCAGCAACATCATTTATTCATCTCCCCTCTCTGTCTGTAAACATGCCTACAGCCTCTGATCGGCACTGCCACGACCCATGCTTGTGTTGTGTGTGTGCTTGTGTGTTTGTGTGGGTTTGTGTGTGTTTGAAGAAGGACTGTGTGTTTAAACCTTAGCCTCCTGTCTCGTTATATCACATTTCTTACTCTGTGCCTGTCTGCAATTGTTCAAAATTATTGATGGTAGTCTCTGAAATCAGTGAGGACACTGTGAGTCGGGCTGCATAAATTATTTAGGCAAAAAGTCAAAATGATTATTCGTTTACTTGTCAGGTTAAACTGTGTTGCAACACAAGACACTGTGTGTGTGTGTGTGTGTAAGCAGAGACACTGTAGCATGATATAGGGATAGTCATACTTCTCATAAATGACAGAATGTCACCAATTGAACATATTAATCAACTGAACCCATGACCAAAGCTACTAACTATAAAATAAACTGAATCACTATAAGTAATTAAAACATGATTTGTAGGCAGTATGCAAGGTTGTATTGCTACCTGGAAGCAGTACAAAAGAAAAAACAAACCTGCAAGAAGATTTTTCAGTCCCAGCAGCGATAAAGAAACATGCCATGTAGTAGATGGTCTTGTGAGTGATTACACAAAAATGACTTAATGATTATTTTGAGTAATTTACAATTAATGAAGTACTCTGCTTCATCTGTTACAATTTTATACTGATTCCTTTGTTACAGAACAACTCTCAACATTAATGGAGTGGCCTGTTAGTGTGTGCTTGGGTCCATTCAACCAACACCTAAATACAATAAAACTTCATATGCAAACAAACTAGTATTAACACTACTTCATACACCAATCAGCCATTACATTGTAACCACCTAATATTGTGTAGGATCCCCTTGTGCAAAGCCGCTCAGACGAGTCGAGACATGGACTCTACATGACCACTGTGGTATTTGGCACCAAAACGTTAGCAGCAGATCCTTTAAGTCCTGTAAGTACTTCAGCACATCCCGCAGATACTTGATCAGAATGAGATCTGCAGTAAACACAAGCTCTTGTGCACTGTGTGTTCTGACAGCCGTCTATCAAAGCCAGCATTAACCTCTTGCTAAAGCTATAGTATCGTTCTGTGGGGTTGGACCAGATGGGAATATCAGTGAGCCTTGGGTGCCCATGACCCTGTTGCTGGTACACCAGATGTTCTTCTTTGGACCACTTTTGTTAGATACTGACTGTTGCATACCAGGATCACCTCACAAGTCATTTTGGAGATGGACTGGCGACCTGTCCAGAGTATTTCTTTGCCCCTTGCCCTGCTGCCTGTTTGCCTGGGCTCCAGCATCATCCAACCTCCCCTGGCAATATTATTTGGTATGTGTTAAAGATTTTCTTTCAAGGTTACATAAGTTTTGTCTTTCTGCACACTGCAGATATATTTCAGTTTGCTCATTTTAAACTGGGCAAGCTATGCACTCGCCCCTATTCACTTATTTCCTTAAACTAACAGTACAAAGTAAATTTGTGATTTGATACTACCGGTGCTTTTTTTTTTATGTCAGTGACTAGGACTCCACTTTCACTTAGAATTAGAACTACATAATTTTGCCATTAGAATTTGAATTACAATGTTCACTGGATACCTCTCCAGCAAATGAAGAAATTTAATTTATATTATATTATAGGGGTAAGAATGTATAGCAAAAGTATCAGACCACAAGAAACAGTTTTTCAACTGTCTATAAATATTATTACATTATTATAATGAATCGTGACTAAATGATTATTGCTAAAACATCTAAAAGGCATTAAACTGTGACAGCAAATGTGGCACACAGCGAATGTGGCACACAGACAGTGTGGCGGACAGCTGTGATAACCACATAACCTCATTTCACATTATTAGCTTGCCAAGGGAGAAACCTAATCATTTTAAATCAAATGGTGCACTTCGTGGCTAAAGCACTATGGCCTTCAATTACTGAACCTGGAATTGCTATAGTCTTAACTGTTCCCCACAGCCGTCTCCTCCAGTAAATAGAGGCCTCGGTGATCCAATGTGCTTCATATTATTGTCAATGCACTTTCTCTTAATGGCCTAAGAAGTGCTGATATCTACAAAAAGACAAACATTAATGCACCAGTGAGTGAAAGGAGTTCAGCGTTGGAGGGGATGTTGCCTGCTTTTCAAACATTGAGTGAGAAAAGGATACATGATACAATAACATCTGAATAGTGTACTACTTAAATGACAGCTAAAGAATTTATTTTGGTCAATGAAGTTTAGGGTCCTTGGTTAAATGCTGATGTAGATAGGCTACAAAGGATACATTTACAGGTAACTAAATGCAACTAATGAATAATGGAATAAAAATGGAATAAACATGAATAGTAAGTGGTCTTTCCCTTGAGATGCTCATATTAACTGTCATTGCCTATTTTCTATAGCAGGCAGAAGCCTCAGTGAAGCTCCAAAGTTTTCATTACTGTAAATGTGAACACTTCTGTCAAGTTGACTGCAGTGAGGGTCAGTTTTTATTTCACATATGCTTGATGAGTTAATGAAGAACAGTTAATAAAAGAACAAATAGTCTGAGGTCCAAAGTGATTGGTATTCAGAGCCAAAATTTCTAAAACTGCTTTTCAGTGACTTACTTATTATTTCTAGTAGCCCCAGTCACTGACTATGGAGAGGGGGGAAAAACTAGAGAGAGCTGAGAGTGCAAAGCCAGTGCCACATTGCCCTCTGGTATCTCCTTTAAGTGGAGGAGGCTTTTCCCTGTTTTCTCTCTTTACCTTGCTCGTCATGAAAAATTCACGACTCCATTCCCGGCTAATTGTTAGCTACATGACAGAGTGTGCTGCCTGGCGGAATTAAATTAACCCATTAGCCGGTGCCTCCATCAAAGCAAAGAACCTAGTGAGTGTATGAGCAGAATTTTAGATTTTGTTTTCAAATGACCTGAATAACAAAACATTTGGAGGGTTCGCTCAGAATCCAGCTAATTAAACTCGTCTTGGACGTGCATCTTTAAATGTGGTAACAACTTTAACGTATGGCAGTTCAAAGATTATGCAAAGCCCCAAATAACTGAACAGTGCCTAGCACTCCCACACATTAGTGATGAGCTTCCCGCCCATCACGTTCAATCACATCCACTCAAACTGGGTCATATTCAAACACAACGAACATGTCGCTTCTGTTTCACCATGGGAGTTGAGTGAGCTGATTTGATTCCTGTCTGTCTTCATTGTCACTGATTATTAAGCAAGTCGTCAGCAGCAACATCCCCAAGCGGAGAAAAGGAAACACGCGGACAGTGCATTAATTGGCAGCTCAGTACTCAGTGGTGTCGCAGCCTGTGAAAACACATTCCCCATGTCACAGCTGAGGTCAGTGATGAGATATTGACAGGCAGAAATGCCCTACTTAGTCCCCATTTTATGCTGGGTGACAAGGGAACCTGCTGAAGGTTTCAAGTGGCAGACACATGAGAGGAGAGAATGAGATCTGAAGGCACATGCATAACCTGGCCTTATCAAATGTCTGAAGACATCCGAAAGCGCACTTTATTGTATTTCACATTACATTAATACGGAGATGATTAGCTGACAAAATCAATTATTGGCAAACTTGATCAGGCCCACTCTGTCATTCTAGAGAACAGAGAAAGAATGACAACATAGTACTCAAAAATTACTGCAATGTCCTTTATACTAGTCAAAATGCATTACCGGAGTGTCTTATTTCTGGGTTTTTTCACGATCCTGCTTAAAGTAAACCAGACATTTGCTTGACTATTAGACCGTCTCTTTGGGTCATAAATATAAAACCACAGTGTTCCAATATTACAATATTTTCTCTTGTGAAACTGGTCCCAATGGAATTGCACATTAAACTGTGAATGGTTATTTATCTCACACACAAGTCTAACCAATGGGAAAGTTTGCTTAGCTGTCTCTATTTAGAAAGCGATTGGATCTATTGGCTTTTTTAAGAACTGAACCCCTCTATTTCCCACCAAAATGTAGTAATGAAGTGAGAGTAGCACTGTAGTACTTGCAGAGTTACAAACAGGATTCTATTTAATAAAAACGATCTGAAAATTACAGAAAATGCTTGTGCCAAAAAATCTTTAAGTCTAGAAGGCCATGAGGGTTCCCATCTGTTAGATATGCATTACCTAGTATCAAAATCAAGAAAAAGACTTCAGACAGGACCAGTTTTAGTGGCTCATGCCTTCGACATCTGAAGGGGGACATTAAATGTGTCACAGTTGTCTGTCTTCTCACATGGGGAAGTAAAGACAGGGTCACTGGAGACCTGTCTCTGGCTCTTTCTCTGCTGGGCTCAGAACCAGAACAGAGCTCCAGTCTACTGACCTGTTTCGTGGCAGTCCAGGGGAATCCACATCTGACAAAAGAAACCGCCGCATTCCACCACTAATTAAGACTCATCCTCATTAGGCCTCTGTTCTCAGACATCTCTCGCTGACTCCAAAATGTCTCTCTGCTGTTTGCTCTCTCTCGCTCTGCTTTATGACTTCAACTCTGTTGTGGTGAGTGGGTAAAGTGGTTAAATCTGATAAATGAGGCAATCTTTAAATATTAATTATGCATTAATTACATTCATAAGACAAAACAAACTCTCGGTTAAAGATTCATGAGGAGCCAGCTTGGTTTACTTCCTATTCCTTTGTCCAATGCAACTGCAGTGAGTAACAGGGCTAGGGAGGGATTTTGTTTTCATGCAGAACAGAAGAAAATGCAACTATTGCATTCCTTCATCTCTGCATTTCCTTGGCAGAAAAGGAGTGAAATGAGACCTTGAAATGCTGAAAGTAGACCTGAATTGAAAAGATGTCCATAAGCTTCTCTGACCTTTGACCCCTCTTTCCCTACTCCTGATCTTATATTACTATATGTGCGGGGCAACGTGACCCCATTATGTGCTTCCGACCTTGAACAGTGGTGGATGCATTTTTGTTTCTGCCTCTGTTAAGGCACAGGAACAAAGCTGGGGTCTAGGAGTACAGCTTATTCTGGTACAATTTAATGCCATCCTTGTCAAATTCAGTGCCACCCAGTGCATCCCATCACCTCTTGTCATCTCTAGGATCACACACATACTTCAACTGCTGACGATAGCACTTTCTGAGTAAGATAAAACCAAAAACAAACACAACAAACACAACAGAAACCTAACACTCCTTCCTGTAATCTTCCCCTCCACCCCTCACCCCTAAGCTCTCTCTCTCGCTCTCTCTCCTTCAGAGTTCAGTCTACCTCCCTGCTCTAATAAATATTTCACAGGTGGAAAGTTTAGTAAACAGAGGCGTAGAGGGGCTGTAGTTGCCGAAGAGATGGATTGCCAGGGGAACAGGTGAGGGGTGTGTTGGGATCACCCTTATTGGTAGTTGTAGCTTCTAGGGAATGTAACTGAGCCAAGTTCAATGTGCTTCCTAATAAAGTAATACATGTCAATCACACTCAACACTGCACAACATCTGTAATGATTCCTGAATGCTGTCATTTTTAACATTATTATTGAAGCCATGAATTTAGAGAAGGAAAAATGTGTTTCAAAATGAATATGCTTTATCTAACAAGTTCAAAGTAACAATAATAATTATTGTTAAACTACTAAATTATTTTTTAAACATTTAAGTTGGTCATTCTTGTTCAAATATTCACACCGTTGAAAGTGGAGCTGGCAGTTTAAAGAAATGGTAGAGTTTTCATATAACAATGACGACTCTTTTCAGCACCAGTGGGGCAGTGTTGCTGAGTGATGCAGTGAAATGGAAGATATACTACAGGCCTGTGATTATAGACCATCAATCTTCTTTTTGAAGGAATGATCAAAGGCCTGTGGCCTAATGAGAGCAAATCATCTGAGTTACACTGCAGCTGCAGCTGTTTCTCTTTCTTTCAAAGCAGAAACTTTTTACGCCACTTCAGGACTATTATATAGGTGATAATGTTTTCATTTTGATCATACTGCATAATTTTGTCTGACCTTTAATCTCCAGATTTACAGTACTGACACGTAATGTTAAAATTCAGTAATTTTAACAACAAATCAATAACAGTATGTGTGTGTATATATATATATAATGTTCAGAACAAAAATGATAAAGAACTACTTTTTACAAGATTATTCATACTCATACCTCATTTTCTTTCAAGAACCATACACTGAAAGGTTCTTGGGAGAACCATGCTGCTTCTTTGCCACAACTCCAGTGAACTTTATGCCACCTTAATTTATGAGAGTAATTGTGGTTAGTCAGAGGAACTGAACGAGGGAGGGCCAAAGTCTGTGTGTATGAGTGCGTTGTTGGGGGTGGTGTGCAGGGTGCAAACGCAGTGACAGCAGTGAGATCCATGCTGAAACACTAGCCGACCCCGGCGGGCCAGCCACACAGGCTGCGAGTGGGCCCTAGCTCTGGGGAGGATAATTGGAGCAGTGCAGGCAACATATGGCCAAGCAGGGGAGCCTGCTGCTGCAGCAGCTGTGGACTGGTGCTGGAGATCAGAAGCACATTAAAGAGACTGTCCCCCTCCCTGCCCCCCTTACTCACTCTACCCTCCCTCACTCTCTACTCCTCCTCCTGCTCCCATCCTCTCTCTCTGCAAACACTTATTTAAATGACAGCTCTTAACTGACCCACCAACCCTCCCTCCACCATCCCCGCTCGCATGCCCCCGGGCAGCTCTTAATGCAGAGGTAGCATGAGAGATAGAGAGTGGGGGGGTGCCAATAAACTTTTCTTTTTTCATCTCTCTCTCTCTCTCTCTCTGCTCTCCCTCTCCATTTTGCCAATCTCGCTAAGAGTGTGAAAGTGATGGTTTGTTATTTTCCATCTTCTTTTTCAGTACCTTTCTCTGTCATCACTTGCCTTTAAAACTAAATCACAATGAACAGCAAAGTTGATGTGGAATATATGAGGTTTCCTGTGGAACCATAAGCACATCAGACTGGCTGGGGAGTTCAGAAAAGAAGTGCAATAACATCTTTTATACGCATACGCACACACACATACGCACAAAAAAAAAAACATACGTGCACACTCTCACACACACAAGAGAGTAAGAGAGTTCTTTTAAAGGAGACTGGTCCAAAGTAGCGGAGCCTTAGGGCAAAAAAGACACATTCTAAGTAAGTGTAGGGAAAGTAGCAGATACAGAGAGAAAAAAGATTAGTGTACACCTAGCCCCTCAGTTGAGAGTTTCTAGACACAATATCTATCTAGATTTTCTGCTTAATATCTATTCATACATAGACAAGTGTCTACAATTACCAGGAGGATTTAACTGAAATATTCATGTCTTCCTCTGAGAGAATCACTGGTTATTTTTTGTCACATGCATAGTTATACAAGTACAACACACAAGGAAATGTATCTTGAACATGTATAACTATGTATGTGACAAACAAAGAATCTTGAAAAGTGGCCTCTTTCAGCAGGATAATGCTCACTGCCACTTTTCAAGATTCAAGATTCTTTATTTTTTGCCTTCATGAACACTGTTGCCATGAAGGGGTGTACTTGGTCTGTTTAGGTAGGTGCTATGTGTCAAGATAAAAGGTAGGTGCCTTCATCTTGTAGTACAACCTTGGATCATCTCTTCTAAAGGTAACTGACACACACACACACACACACACACACACACACACACACACACACACACACACACATACGCATACATAATATAAAAGAAAACATGGTTTATCAGACCAGATTTCCTTTGTCCATTGCTCATTGTTCAAGTTTATAAACCTCGTGTGTCCATTTGCACCTCTTACTTGTTTGTGTATCTGATGTGTATATATGTGACTAAAAGTCAGGTAAACTGATGTAAACAACCACAGTCAAATCAATACAGTTCAAAGTTGATGAACAAGCTTACCTTGTAAGTACATAAAAATATATTTGTCATAATATATTGAAGTATATTAGAATATTTAAATATACCTTATTTACTGGACATCTTTAGTATGTTCCTAATTAACCGCTGCATGATAATTTGCAAAAAAATGTTTTTTATTTATAGGGAGGTTTGTGGATTACTCCCATTGTTTCTCTTAGAAGGCTTGTAAGACTGCTAAACTAACACCACTATGTGGATGCTGTACTTCACACTGGCCAACTCTCACTGTGTGTTCTTTACATGCTTCTGAATAACACTAAATTACAGCAACCAAGAGAGTGTTTTAAATAATGTTAGTATGAATTTTATAAAGCAGACAACTAATCAAGAAAATATGTTATGGTCCAAAAACAGTCATTGGGATGCATCTTGAGAAATATGTTCAATTTCTGAGGATATTTAAAAAATGATTGATTCTAATAAATTCAAGATGAGAAAAAAGTATGTTGTTCTTGAATCTGTTTAACATTTAAAAACACATTAGATTATATGAAATTGTGTATTAAATATTAGACATTGATACTTTTTAGCACTAATTTAAAAGCCAGCTTTGTACAGAAATATATATAAAGGTTTGTTTAGCATAAGACCATAGAAGAACCATTTTTGGTTCCCAAAAACATTTTACAAAGCATATGTGTATACATGTGAAGAGCCTTTTTAAATTATCACCAAACCAAAACTAACATATTGTCAGTGACGCATTCTGAGATTTGCCTTTCTCCCATTTAACTCATTATAATATGTTCAACATTATTTTAGTATCTGTAATGATAGTGGTCAATTATTTTTTGAATGAAGTTGAAGAAACTCCACAGCTCTATATCAGCGATGCGTTTATTTCTAAGAACTGTCCAACCTAAGGATTATTTAGGAATTTTAATCTGTAATTCTTTTGTGGATGAAAAACTGTGCATACAGTAATATCTTTATACTCTTGGTCTACTAACTTACCACTCAAACCTTGAAATACTTTATATTACTTTTAACGCAAATATGATACAAGAAAAGAATTTCAGAAATTAGATTAACTTAAACAATTAATTCAATTCATCTTAGTCTGTGAGTCTTGTGCAGGAACTCACAGTCACTAAAATGAGTCTTGGTGCTCCCACCAAGTCCCATGATCATTGCTTAGTCCTACATGGAATTTCTATTGTCGCATCACAAAATATTGTTAATGTTTCAGGAAGATAAAAATGATGCAGCTCAATTGCAGACAAGTCTCCCTCACCTCGCATAAGCCACAGAGAGGAGGGGCCCTAAAAAAAGACCTAGAAAAACAGAATTCAAAAGAGAAAGGGACTACAATTGTTCCGGTGGATGTGAGCAGAGGAAAAAAGAACAAAATCTGATATTTGAATAATTGATAATGAGGTGATGTTTAATAATTCACATGAACAAATCAGGGAATGTGGTAAGTTATTAATCTTTTAACCGCACACCTTGGTCCAACAGGCTAAAGCTTTATGTGAACAGACTATGGTGCAGTGGCCTAAGGTTCAAGAGTTTTGGGGGAAAGAGAGCTCCCCTGCATATTCTGAAGTCCATCATGCACTCGACTCTACTCAACTACAGTCAGACACGTGTATTTGTATATCCTGCTTACCAGTGTATCAAGTCATCTTAGAAAAAGGAACTGCACCTCTGTTGAAGTGGCTGTATGTTTAATGTTCACATGCAAAAGATAATGTTCAACTGAAACATTCAGATGCTATCTAAATTCATATCTGTCAGTGGGGTTTTTAATCAGATTGTGTTGTCATGAATAAGTTATAAAGATGAATTAGAGATCTTCGCAACAAAAGGAGGCGTTTTATTTGAAATGTCAGATTCACTTAAGGTGAGCACTCATGATCACTTGTTTTTCACATCATAAACACGCACATTACACCATTACCCCTTTATGCCACCCAAACCCTCAAAGTCATATACATTATTCCTTATTATTACTAATCCATTGAGTATAAGTTGAGTTCACACAATCACAAATTATAAGACTATACAGCAGAAACCCATAACAGTGTGTAAGATGGGAAGGGCAGCTCCAAGTATAGTGTTCATCAAGATGTGATGTCTACATGTGATGTGTTACAGTATAAGGTAACAAAGTCTTCTTCTGATGCAGCTGATTGAGCAGGGGGTGCATCTGCTCCATGCAGAACCTCTCACCCAAGCTAGGATCAGATGAACAGATGAGAAAGAGGAGCGAACGAAGCGCTGGGCACCTGCGGGACCCCGCCCTCTGCTTCCACTTTCCCCCTGTCTGCAGAGCTTTGCCCGTTGCCAAGCATCGGCCATGGCGTTGCCAGGCAAGCCCTGCATTATTAATGGTACAGCATCAGGCGCATTCTGTCCCTCCCCACATTTAGCCTCAGCGTTCAAGGTGGACACTGTTCCGCCAAACACACCAGCATGAACATAGCTTTCAGACCTCTGTTATTACATGAGCTAACCTGACCGCAGCTTTGAAAAGTGTTAGTACACCCTACTTTTAACACTTTTTTCTAAACTTGAGAGTATCCCAAACTGACTCACCTGAGCATCAAAGCAGCTGGTCTTGGAACATGGGCCCCAGTCCTGCTTCTCCTATTTAGAGGCCCCATCTCCCACGTCCAGTGCTGAACGATAGGCCTTGGGATTTGTTCCAAAGTTTCAGAGGAAACCACCCCCGAAATCCCTTGTAATCATGACACTAGAAAAACAAAGAACACTTGAGCTCAATTGTTGTCCAAATGGCATAAGTGCAAACTCCGACAGTCCATTGAAAGATTCAGAAGCAATCATCCTGGCATATCTAAGTGGATGTCCAGGTAAAGCATCCTAAGGCCTAGAGAGGCTTAGAGAAAACTGGCAAGAGCGACCCACTGCTTTGAAAGCCAGACGGGAGTGTGTGTGCAAGGGGAAGAGAGTGGCTGGAAGTTTATATGTGTTCTCCCTGAACCAGGGGACTGAATAAATAATACAATAGATATTCCTCTGATGAAGTCTCACCGCAGCATTCATAATTATTTCATTGTTGCTGTAATGAGAGCAGTGTCCCGCTGCACCATGCACTGTCAGGTACGAGTGCTGTGCCTCCAGGCGGACTACCACAGCACCTACACCAGTGGACAAGACCACTGAGTTACCTGTCGACCAGACCAATGGTCATCTTTTGTAGTTCCAATAAAGACTTTACTGGCAAAGGGTGGAGAAGGTGTTAATATCTCAAGTCACATGAGGCTTATACCTGTGAAGGTTTCTTCTATCTATGAGGTCAAAATAAAAGCGTAAATTTCAAACAGAGGTCGTAAGCAAGCCAAAAGACAAGTTCCTAATCTTAGGATACTTTTAGAGAAAATTTCTCTAGTCCAAGACAACATAGCCAAGCATCTTAACTAAACAAACAGCTAAAAATCTGGTGTTTTGTTTTTCGGTGTTCAATGGCTCTTTATTTATGTTTTGTATTCCTGAATGCTGATGTTCGAAATGTCACCTGTTAGATCTGTCTGCAATGTATATATTCTCTATTTGGAACTGTATTGTAATTTGACAGTCATAAATATATTTTAGCAACCGAAAAAGAAAGTATAGCATACAGAAAAGAAATAAGTACAATAAGAAATAAGAAAAACATTAGCCGGTCCATTAGTTATTCCTAATGGAAAAATTCTTTCAACCAGGACAGTTTTTAGTAACTCTTAATTCTAAACAAGCTCCATACAAAACACACAACACAGGCATATCAGTGACTTTGTATTACTGCATATACTAAATATTTAAACATCACAAACATCACAGGAATACTATGACTCTAATACTTTGATACTATGACTTTAAGACAGTAAAAAGAGGAGAGAAATGGTCTTTAAGAAGAAGAAAGAAATGGTCTGCTTTCCCTGAGCCCCCTCTGGGGCACTGTTATGATCTATCAAAGCAGAACCAGGAGCTCCTTAAAGCCGTGGTCAGACAAGACATGGGAGGAACAGCCTAGAGCTGAGTGGAGCGGGTGTCTTCTATACGCTAATCCTGTTAGCATTGTGAAGAGGAGGCCATGAAGCACAATGGCACCCCATCATGCACCAGCTGGGTTCCTGTGCGCTCCCCCATGGGCCCCCCATTTCAGAACATCCCCCACTCCCCAGAGGCTCCAAAAATGTAGTCCTCACTGTTTCTCCCTACACTGTGTTGCTCAGTTGACCACCTGCATGGACCCTCCCTGCCACTGACTCTGAAAAGACACCTCTAGAGCTCCATCTTTTCATACAAACCATCACATCTGAATTTTCATATTTCAGGTCAAAATGTATTGGAAACAGAAGCAATTTTTCAGCAGTGACACATATTTGGTGGAAAAGTGCATGCATTCATGGAGCTCCAAGATTTCAAAGACAGAAGATAACCAAGTTCAACCACTACTCAAGCTTCACAGTGGAAATGTTGCAGTTTCACAGGCCTTTATACTTTGTCAGCATTCGGTGGCTCAAAGCACATATACACATATTCTTTCACCCTCTCTCCATTACAACCTCTCCATTCCTTCTATCTCAAACTCATTAACTACACTACTTCAAGAGGTCTGCACATCCCTTTGCACACAAATATACTGATTCTCTACAAGAGTCAACACAAAACAGACCAATAATTAACACAGCAGTACTTTGAAGCGCCTGGTACACAAAGCATGCCCAATCAAAAATAGCTAGTGAGACAGCAATATTCCATTTAAAGAAAAGAAACAAGAGTGAAAGCAGAAGAGAAGGGAGACAAGAAAGGATAGAGGTGCATACTGAGGCAGCAGCTATGGGAGAGGGGCGGTTTGTGACCTCTAATTAGAAAGATAAACCCGCAATGAAGAGAATCAATGGGAGAGCATCACTCGGAATTTCAGCCCGCATGCTGAACGCCCTGCATAAACATATTTGGCCTCAAGCAAAGGCATTAATATTTCAATAAATAAAGAAGAAAGGAGATCCAAGACAAATGTTTGAGCTTTTGGCCCTTTTCCTCTTTTCTGTATTTCTCCTTTGGCTTCTAAACAAATGCCTGCCAGTTATCTACATGTCATACAGCACATCTGTCTCCATATGTCATCCCTGTTGTATGGAAAGCTGTTGGGAGTACAGATGAAACAGAGCTGCAGAATTCTCCACAGCTTTGGAAGAAGGAAAAAAACAATAAAAAGGCCCATTCCTTTATTTGCACTGTTCTGAAGCACTGGAGACAGAAATGAAACTGAAATTTACATATCATTAATCTGCCTTCCACTGTTCACTGGTATATTTACATCATTTTGTTTGTTTATTTGTTTTTTCCTTTTGTTTACTCTTCTCTATTCTTGTAGAGCAAAAATAGTGGATATCAAGTGTGATTATATGCAAGTTTACAAAATGTAAGAATTGCAAATTTAAAATTACAAATGATGTAGTACAAGTCAGGCTACTTCTGTTGTTTTATTTGTCTCTTAAGTGGCTCCATGCTCAGAAAAGGAGCTGACTTCTACTATCACTTTTCTCATTCTTTCTTTCCATTAATCAAAATGTGCTTTTAAACAACGTTATTTTTTAAGATGTTGGAGTTCCGTGTAGAGACACTGACACAAACAAAAAATGCCATAACAGTTCTGCTCAAATCGTGACCACTACCACGGTCCCGCCTGTCTGTCTCATTATGGGCTTTGCCCAACCATGAGGTCCAGATTGTGGGCCATGGCTGCAGGGGTCTTAGGTGGGGGGTCTTAAGGCCCAGCACCCTGCTTGCTCTGGAACAAGTAAACAGGCCTGTACTTTAAAGCTTTTACACGTCAGTTCGGGAGTAGACACACTTTATGTCCAACTGCTGTAAGGCTCGTCTGCATAATTCATAAGCACTCAGTTAATCTATTGATCTGTGCTTTTCCAGAGTTAGTGTGGCCAGTGCTGCCTGGATGAGAAATGGCAGGTAAACCTGGAAGACAGTTAAAAGAGAGAAAAAGAAGAGAAAGGAAAAGAAAGAGGGAGGTATGCAAAATATGAAAAAAAGAAATAAAAGTAATTAGTAATCTTACATTTTACATGTGGTGCATTTTATAAGCACTATACACACACACACACACAAACACACACACTATATAGATATAAGCAGCACTTTTTAATCAAATCGTCTGTCATTTTAATTAAATAAAATATTTTTACTGAGATAAAAAAAGACCATTTAAAATAATGCTGTCATCAACAGGCAAAAAAGGTACAACACATGGAATGTTCTTCTTGGAGAATTTATCATCCAAATGAGGCATCACATCACATCCCAGTAAGGTTGCTCTCCATAACCTCTGCTGCCATGCATATTTCATGGCTCTTTGGCCACTGACCTGTCAGTAAATGAAGTTCTCATGCTCACATGTTATCCTGTCTTATCTCATCTTCCGTTCTAAGGCAATTCATATGCTGGCATCATCCCTTCTTTTCTGCCAATCCCTCCAAACTCATTAAAAACAAGAGTGAAGAGCACTGTAACACCAAACCATTTCCACCAGGTGCAGCTCAACACATCTCCTTTCAACTAAAATACTACTAATTTTCTTGATTTGCAACAACACTTGGATGACAGTGCAGCATGTTTTTCATACCTAGAAGCAGGTCAATTTAACAGGATATCTCTTGAAAAGGACAGGAGGAAGTGTGCCCCCCCACACACCTTTGGATTTGTATCTTTAATTTGTGTTGGCAGTCAATAAAATATTTACCAGGAACCCTAAAGGCAATTACATTAAAGTGTGTAGTTAGACACCCTTTCCCCTCAGCACCCCCGCAGTACGAAGTCGCTGATTTGGTGAATGGTCACAGACCTACGTTAGATTTTACACGCTATCAATAATTAATCAATTGGCATGAAATGGGAAGGAGAAGTCTAACTGGAATGATAGTGACATAGAGAAGAAAGAGGGGGAAGTGAGGTATGTGACCTCTTCTGCACGCTGCAGAGTTTGTCCATTTGCTCAGCGTACCAGAAGGATTCACTTGCGGTGATGGTCTTGCCTTCTCCCTCTCGCCCTGCTGCCCCATGACACACAGACACACCTTACACATAATGGGATGGTCAGTCTACAGTAAAAGTGGACAGACTCATCTGAGAGTAGTACAAGCTGAACAAATGGGTTCAAAGTGGGGTAAAGCATCTGTATCTTTACTGGACACTGAAAACTGCAGAGAGAACCACAGGGGACAACAGGAACAGACATGGAGTTTAAAAAAAAATAGACAAAGTGGTAGCTCCAGTGGAGGCATGGAGCTAATACTTTGCTTTTTGTTATTAGATATTTGTATGTTTTTGTAAAAGTACTGTATATTAACACTCAATACACTGTTAACAGCATAATGACAGCTACAAAAATTGCAGTCAGTTTTTAAAGAGCTCTCAGTCCCTGGACACTGCTCCTCATCTTTACAAAACTATACCGAAATGTACAACATTTAGATTGTCCGCATTGTTTTTTTAGTATTTCTTAAACGAAGCCAGAGTATCAAATACAAATGTACAAGCCGTCTATGCTGCACAGCCTATTAACTAGAAGAGGAACAGCCAATACAACCAATTCCCCATTCCAGCATTAATATTCATTGAGGAAAATGTTCCATTAGCAATAATCAAGCACTTCCCCAGGCTTGTTTGCAGAAAACTCATCAGGAAAGGGAGTGCAGCTCCATGCTGGCAGCCTGGCAGAGGAAGTAGAGATGACATGAGTAGAGGAGAGAAGACAGATGATGGAACAGCTCAATACATTCCCAGGTAAGTTTGTCTTGGCAGATATGACAGATGATACCACTCTGTCCATATATGCACGCCTGCACATTAACTGGGTGCATTTTGCACTGTAATGACACATTTTTCTGCCTTTCTGACTCTCTCTCTTGCTCCTCTTTCAGTTTGTGGCTGGAGTCCCTGGCGATGGTGGTTGCCAGGGGAGAAGTGGCAGCGCTGATGTATATTTGAAGAGCGAGTGCCAAGACCCTAGTGGAGAGCCAGGCACGAGGGGGACAATGTTGCTGGCAGCGTTTGCCACTCGGGTTTCTTAGTCAGACTCGCCGAGACTGACTCTTCTATTGTGGGCTTCTATTGTCAGTGTCTGGGGTTTCAGCTCCAATTAGAATGATGGCTATGTGGACTCAATACAAGCCAAAGAAAGACAGCTTGTGTGCTCAAGTCCTGCCCAAAACTGCTCCCTTTACACACGTGTACATTTAATATACAATCAAGACCTTTTGAAACTGGTTAAAAGCGCAAAAACATTGATCATAGACTGGTATACTGTTGCACCTGGAAATTGTTTTTAAATCTCCAAAATGACTATTATCTGTACTGCCAGTGACTATATAATAGCAATGATAACTGAGGGGCTCTGCAACCTGGTTGATGGATGGCTTTGTATTTGTCTGACAATAAATATTTATGATAAATATTTCATTGCAGTTGCCGTGTCCATTTTGAGCTATTTATGCTCTAATTGGGAATCCATATTGTGGTGTGTACCACAAAGTAAAAGGGCAATGATTAATTCATGCACGAAACTTATAAGGCTTACTATAGAGCAACTATCAGACGGGTCCATGTCGCATTTCGATCAAGGAAATTAAATCAAGCCGTTCTAATTGGACGGACTAATTCAATTACAGTGAATTCAAATGTTCTAAATTCAACTAAACTAAACAATCAGCAGGTGAAACGAGCAGTTTGACAAGTAAGGATATAAAAAAAAAGAGCGGGCATTCGCTTCACTGTAAACCGTTTGGAGGAAATAAACCGGTTCATTGATGAGCGACTGTGAACCGAAGCGCTAGGTGAGCGTACCTGCCACGCTGTTCCTCAGTGCAGTTTCGGGCATCCTGCGATCTGTCAAAATATTTCAGCACCAGTTAAAGCACGTGACTGAAGGCAAGGGACGAGGAGTCATGGGAGGGGCGTGTTTAGGTCCAGCGCACCAATGGCGCTGGAGGAAAGTTGCAGAGGGCGGGTCCGCGAGGAAACCGTTATATTAAGGTGCCTGGGTGAATACCTACTGTATCAGACTGTTAACGGTCCGCTCTAGGGCGCGCCTCGGCTGGAGTAGGAAGACCTCCTGTAGGCAGGAGCCGTGCCTGTCTCTCCCGGTCACCGCGTCTCAATAGGTTCTTTTAGTTATTTTTCCAAGATACTAAGCCGAGCAAAAACGGAGCTAAACGAGGAAAACGACAAACGACCTTCTCTAACTTCTGCAATCATGATGTCCATGAACAGCAAGCAGCCTTTCAGCATGCATCCCATCCTGCACGAGCCCAAGTACACGCCTCTCCATTCCAGCTCGGAGGCCATCCGGCGGGCATGCCTGCCCACGCCCTCGGTGAGTCTCTCTTCTTCTCCAGAACTTGTATTCAACAGCTCAGGCAGCTCAGCCGAAACCGTGACCGGGGTTCAGTTATGATTTTACAAAAGAGAAACTCTGTATTATCAACTCCTTTCTATCAAACAAAACGTGTATATAACCAACTGCTTAGCTGTTTGACTGCAAAAGATACGAACTTAATTATTTTAAGAGCAAAAAGCGCTCTAAAAATCCTGGCATGAAATTTAAAGCTGCGCTTTTACACTTTAAAATTAAAAGTTGCACTAAGACATAGAATGTGCGTTCAGAAATTAACATTTGAGTCTTGACATTAAGAAATCTGCGCTATAAATGACAAAAACATAATAAAAATAACGCTTTGACATTTAAAGTTGCGCTTAAGAAATTTGCGCTGAGAAAAGAAATATTGTGCTATGACATAAAATTGCGGTATAACATTTAACAAATGCGTTGTGTAATTAAGAATAGATTTGTGAGGTGGTATGTTGTTTGTTTGTTTTGCTTTGTTTG
>JBBPCY010000023.1:3960852-3995710 GCA_037974405.1 Brachyalestes nurse
TTCCAGGTCCATTCCTCATGAATCTGACTGAAAAAATGCCAAGAGTGTGCAAAGCTGTCATCAGAGCAATAGGTGATCTACAATGTGGACAATAATAAAAACAAAGGAAATCAGTGAATGAGAAGGAGTGTGTCCAAACTTTTGACTGGTCGTGTAAACTGTGAAGTTTTTGTTCATTTTTATAACTCACTACACTCACCAGAGTGCTCCACCTTGATGAAGAGCTAAAAGCGATTTCAGTGGGTTGTGTGTAGAAGGCAGGTTAGCCGTGTTTCGGTGAGGGAAAAGCATTTGCACCTGCTAATCTACGCCTGCTAATATATCACATTAGCTCTGAATGCTTCCGTACACTAGCATTTACAGTGATTGTGATATTCCATGAAGAGAGAAATGATTTACTGTGTTAACAAACCACACGTGTGTTAATTTGTTACATATGGTTTAAGCAGTGTGTTAATTTGTTAACAACCCTGATGAGGGTATAAGACAGACCATTTCAGAGATTAGAAGAGAACTGTATAAAACGAAGTAAAGAAATGGATAAACATAAATAAAACATAAACAGAGATAAAGTCAATGTCAATATAAAAATAAACAAACAAAGAAATAGGTAAGAGGACCGATAGACAGATGGGCAGAGAGATATCCTTGTGTATGGGTAGGCAGGAAACCATATAGACAGGTGAAGATAGATAGACAGATAGACAGACAGACAGGTGGATAGATAGATAGATAGATAGATAGATAGATAGATAGATAGATAGATAGATAGATAGATAGATAGATAGAACTTTTTCTGTCCGTCCCGGGTCGAGTGGCCCTAAACGCTGCAGGAATCAGATATGAGTAAACACAGTCCTGGCGTCCCTCACCAATTGTTATTCATAGAGGGGATAAATATTTCATATCTTCTAAGGATACCTTTTGTTAACAGAATTACCCAACAAGCGCCCGGCATGAATTCGATTTCTGCGCGCGGTGCCAGTGGGCGCGCAGGCCCGGTCCGGCCCACAAAGACGGGCAACTTATAATAAAGGGGTCAGGACGCCGGGGCCCACTCTGGCCTTGCTGATGCTGATCTCGGAGCCTTCTAATCCTCACCAACAGTCCCAGACGCTCTTTCCCTCACTCTTTCAGACCATGAATAATGGATTGATAAGCTAATAAGTGGGTAAACAATGAGGATTTGAAGCTCCCTGTAATTACTGCAGCTCTGCAGCCGTGGTCAGGGAGGAAATGTGTGTGTGGGGTGAGTGTGGTGGGGGGTGGCGGTTGCGAGGGGGGGGGTGGGGTTGGGGGGGGGTCCTCGGGGTTAACGAGACGTTAATCTAGGTTTGGTGAAAAGTACCAAAAACAGCTAATAACATGTTTTCATGTAGTTATAATGCAACCATATGACCAGCATGAATACATTGGTATGAGTTTCACCCGTATCTGTCTCTCTAATCCTCATGTGACTAAGGTTTACTCGACGACCTGTTGAGGCCACTAAGAGAAAAAGTCCCGGTCCTTCTTTCACAAGCTCTAATAAATGTCATATTGTTTTTAACAGGTCAGGATTGAGGCCTGCAGAGTTCTGAGCGAGAACGCTTTAAACAGAACACAGTGAGGACTCGAGATCAGATATGTGTGGGGACCAAAGCTGACGGAAGGAATTTGAATTCCTGGAGCGGGGTCAGTCACTCACCTCAGTAATTGACGGAGAAGCGGAGAGCAAAGGGAGGCTTTTGATCCTCCTCGACACGGGCCATTAAAAGAGCCAATTAGGCAGCCAAAGCTAAATATTAGCTCCGGTTTAAAACCGTAGCACGCGAGCCACGAACTGACAAACCCGGAGAACCCGCTCTGCCTCCTCACACAGACCTCCTCACTTCTGATAACTTTATTTCAAGGTACACTTCAACAGGACACTCTCAATAAACAGATGCTAGGCTATTTTTATCATTATAATTCTGGTGATGAGTGTGATGATGATGAAGATAATGATGTTGATAATAATAATAATAATAATAATAATAATAATAATAATAATAATAATAATTATTATTATTATTATTATTATTATTATTATTAGTAGTAGTAGTAGTAGTAGTAGTAGTAGTAGTAGTATTTAATTAAAATCCATTATATATAGGTTCTAGACATCACTTACATCACACATCTTTACAAAACCACACATCTAAGTCACGAAACGTTTAGGACGTTGGAATTTGTAGAGATTATGGCTGGTGTTCATTTGGCGAATGGTGGAGAAAATGATCTTTTTCTCCAGAAATGAATCGCCCCCTAATTAAAACAAGATGGGCGCCGGACATACTGCTGGAGCATCACTACACCAAACGCTAAGCCTCGCGTGTGGAGGCTGCGTATTATACTGGATTTAATATTAATGGATTTTATAAGCTTGACGCTAGCATATTCATGAGAACCTTCTAATGGAGGCAAAGCGAAACAGAGCTAATGCCCAGTGACAGTATTGATAGGTTTAAATCTGTCAGCACACTTCCCCACTGGCTTATAACATCACAAGGCTTTGACTTTTTCACTGTAAAAATAAATAAATAAACAAATAAAAATAAGTAAGCAAAGGAGACCTTGGCAGAGGGTAAGGGAAATATGTACTTCTGTGCTAATTGAACTGCTTTCTGTTTGTGTGAAATACAAGATGTCAAAGAAAAAAAATACTTGGGAAATGCATTCCACGTATTTGCAACTTCTAAAAAAAATTATGTTTAGTTAAATTTCACCTGTGACATTTATTAAAAACCACAAAAACCAAAAACAAAGTGGCCATCCATTTTATGCACGGAAAAAATAGAATAAAAGCAAAAAGAAAGATATTATATATGATTTAATGTTTAGTGAAAGTTTTGTTCCTCTTTTAAAAATGCACATGGATTAGGGTAAAGGTGGGTAAATCATTATGAAGTGTTGTGTTTGGAGGATAAAGAGAAGAGATGGTGCTGCAGAATAGCTCTCACATCCTCTTTGATTATCAAAGGCCCTTGAGTGCACTAATGCACCTCTGTATTAGCATGTTTTCCTGGATGCCACAGGCTAGTGCTCTGCCATGCCTTTGACATGTCAGAACTCATAACAGTCAGACTTGCCAAAAAAAAAATATGCGGTATGTGTGTGTGTGTGTGTGTGTGTGTATTTGAGAGAGAGAGAGAGAGAGAGAGAGAGAAAGAGAAAGAGAGAATGAAAGAAAGAAAGAATGAAAGACAGAGAAAGAGAGAGAGAGGGAGAGAAAGAGAGAACTCTTCACTGTCTATCAAAAATAGAACCAGAATAAGAAAACTTTACTGAAGAAATTGTTCACACTCACACAGAGACACAAATACTAGAACAGTAAAAATAGTTCAAAGTCAAAATAAAATAAAACTCTCCAGAAAATATATTGTACTATATACACATAAAGGCAAAGTAAGCAGCCAGGCACAAAAACAAGTGTGCATGAAGTGTATGTGACAATGGCATAGAGAATTGGGAGCAGAAAAACTGGGGGAAATATGTGTGTTTATTTCACCCAGCATAAACATGCCCTTACAGCTTTGTGGTATTTTAGTATTAATGTCACATTTTGTCACATGAACTGATGTAGAGATATTACATATTTCAAAACCAAGACAATGTGATACCATTGTTTGACTCTACATCATAAAAATTGAATCATGCAAAGCGCCTGTAGCCGAGGAGAGGCAAATCTCATTCTGCAGAAATGAGGCAAAGGAAGGATATTTCCTCTTGTTTCATGACAGTATGCAAGATTTATATTAGCAGAGAATCAGCTACATTTTCCAGTAAATATTTAAGGTCTCTTTACTCAAGTAATCTTTCTAACAAAGTGTTCATTCACACTCAACATGAGTGCTTGAGTCGTTGGAAAATGAAAGATTCTAATTCAAATCCGAAACTCTCCTTGATGTCTGAAGCAAGCTGATCCTTGCATGATACATTTTTATACCACTAACTGAGAGTTGTCCCATGCTGGGTATGTATGTACAGAGATAGCAAAAAGATGCTTTAGTATAATGAGAATGTATGAATTTCTGGAATCTGTGGGAGGAGTTGAGACTATAGAGGAGCAGTATAGAAGCGTGATGAGCCCTACTCAGTTTTAATTTGCATTGTTTTCTGTATAGCTCCTAACCCTTTGGACAAGTCAAACTAAGCCCAGCAGGCCCAAGATGAAATGTGTGGACCAAGCAAGGGAGTAGAGAACATCTCTGGGCATACCAACTAGCCTAGGTTACTCTAAGCTGCTTCTCAAGATGTCTCTAAAAATAAACAATGTAGAAGAACGAGGAGCAGCATAGAAAGCATCCAAAGGAATGCAAGCCACAGAAAGAGGCAGCAAGTGAGCCATGAAGGATTTAAAAAAATACAAAAAAGGAGAGAGCAGAATAAGAATTCCCTTTACCTTTTCTCATACTCCCACCCCCATTATTTCTCCTGCGTTACTTTCTTCTGAAATCACCCCGAGGCTAAGCACTCTCCTGGGTGGCTAGCCTGGAGCCTGCCTTGTTTTCACACACTGGTAATAATTTCACTGGCGGAGAATGAAGGCTTTTAAAAGATCGTCCCCCCACAAGCTCCCCCTTTTCTCGACCAGGCCCTTTTTGGTGTAACTGTATGTGCCTTGCAACATCTGCACTCATCTCTCATCTCCAAATTCTGATCAGCCCTCAAGTCGGCCCTTGTATGCACCATTCTCTCTGGCTCTCAGGCAAAGCTTCTTCAGTCACTCTCCTTCGCTCCCCAAGATGGTTCACTCAAGGCCTTCATCAGAACCAGGACTGCTGGACTACTGTTCATCTACTTTCCCTATAAAAAGACACAGAGAACGCAAGTGGGCCTTGGGGTGGTGATTGGGGTGGGGTTGATATTCGGCCTTTTGTGGATTCAGCGCAGTCCGCTGTCCAATTTGAAGCTGCCGCCTTCCGTATGCAGTTTTATGCCTCCGCCTACACATCGGGTCTTCTCTCCTGACATGATTTTTTAATCTTGCCATATCAGCCATCCGCTACAATCTAGGCAGCAGGAGTCTGAGTTTGAGAGACTCGAGTGTTGTGTTCTGGGCTCAAGGCCAATAGCTAATATAGTGGAACAGTGGCTTGGCTGACTTCAGACAAGTGTTTTCCAAGACAAGACAGCTTAACAAACGATCAAACTTCTCATATTTCTTTCTGCTCAATCATAATTCCAAGACAGTAAAACCTACAAAGACATTTTTTCTTTGTACGGGAAGAAGTTCACACAAGGCCCAAAATCTTGGAAACCATTGCCATTTCCATTCTTTGGCAGAGAGATTGCAACCAAATGTAGTTTAACATTTTTGCTTACAGTGATTTAAATGCACAAACTCTAGAGTCAGTCACGATGAAGAAACTTTACTCTTAGGTTGAAGAGAACAGTAGGCATAAGTTACAAAACTGTCTAGTCACAATGAACACATTATTCTGTAACACAGTAATAAAAAAGAAAAACAGATAGCAAAACTGAACACTAAGAACGTACTTCTCCAAGTTCCTTGGAGATTTTGTTTTTGATAGAAATTAAGTTTTCTCAACAAGGATACTGTGAGACAAGTCTGTGCCAACCAAACATTCTACATTCAAGCATAGTCACATGCCATAAAGAGGAGTATTTTGTTTCTCTGCCTGGCTCAGTACATGAGATGATAGACTGTTATAGTTTGGTGTGCAGTGAGGGCTACGGTTCTGCTGTTTGTGGTGTCCCAAGTGGTATCAAATAAACTCCAAGAAGGATGACAAATACTAGGGGAATTGATCACTACTACGGTGTGAAGTCGAGCGAACGATGTGTGTAACACAAATGCGTATTGATCTTGATGCCTGCTTCGCGACAGCAGAAGTGGGTAGCCACCACTGTCCTGCCACTGAAAGAAAGATCTTTTATTTAGCCGCTCCTCCAGTCAGCTCCTGCTCATGAATTATGCAGCTGCAGGCCCCTGTAACAAGCTCCAGCTCAACTCTACACCTTGTGTGTGGCTTAAAATATAGATAAAAGCTGAACAGTGAGCTACAAACGCCATGTTTTTTCTCTCCTCAGGACAGAAGAAAGTCAGTGAAGGAAGAGGTCCACTGCAATTAAGAGAGGCTGCTGCACAGTAGGTCTAGAGCAGCTCTCTCCCCAGTGCGCTCTGGAGGGAGGGAGCCAATACACTTGCTGAATGAATTGAACAAAATCAACAGCAGAGGATTATGTGCTGTTGTCTGATGCTACTTATCAGATTATTGAACAAGTCTATGATGATTCACATTATGTAATGCTGCTGATGTAACACATTGTTCATTCAAAGAAAGAATGTGGTACATAAAACCATGCCGAAGCTTCAGAACTGCCACAATGAGAAAGCTAAATGGCACTTTTGTTGGCTGAAGATCCTGATGTTACACCACCTGTAATCACCAACACAGGTAAACAGGCCACCTACTCTTACACCTGTCCACAAGCTGCCTGAGAGACAGGACTGCAATTCAGTTACTGGTACAGTTGAGCTCTTTTAGTTCTTATTTCTTTGCTAATTTTGTCATTTCGCTATTATGCTAAATACAATGAAATTTGTCTGGCATGTTGGCCTCTAGAAGTTATGTGACGCTAGCTTGTTATGACTTCTTTATGAATTTTTATTGCATCACCTAGTGAATCATATCAGTGCAAAAATCTAGAGCTTCACCAGCTAATATCTTGTGACATAGAGGTTCAAACTACACAAGTTCTGGCATGCTGCATCTTTGGAAGTATGCCAAAATTTGTGGAATTTTGTCCATAGGGGGCACTGGAGCTGACATATTTGCATATCTCAAAAACACTTAAAGTTTTGCAATTCCTTAAATAGTCACCAACTGGCAATAATTTCACTAACCAATGAATGCATGTGTGAATGGGTAATTGTAATTACATTTTGTAGACTCATTCATAATGGCATGTAGAAGATAAAGAATTTCAAACAATGTCACAGAATGTCATCACAACAACCTACAATATTTTTAGCATATTTTGTTACTACTTTCAAAATTCATTCACAAATACAAAATTCCACTAAAAGTAAAATATACAGCAAACCTTTTAGTCTATTATTACCACAAGCAACAACACTCACAAGAAAACAATTAAACCACATCATATCATTGTATTTTACTTATTCAACTTCTGTGGCAGTCATATTAGGCACTGCAATTGTAACAGTGGAAAATATTGTGAAATAAGCCAATGAAGTAAGACTGTAACTGTTTGTGTCCCCAAATACGCAAAGGATCCCAACCTTGGAATCCAGTACCACAGGGAAAGAAGATTCTGTTAAGTGGCTGAACAATAGTGTACATACATTTTTCTTTCCTTTTTCTCCCTATTTACTCTGTGCAGGCTCAGTACCTTGGATCCCACAGGAGGATGTGACCAAAACACAATCAAGTTCCAAGAGTCAGTGATGTGGGGCAAAGGCATTAAATTTATAAGTTAAATTTATATGGGATAAAGGTTAAAAACAAAACTTACAAATCACCTACATACATTCTTTTCTGTGGATGTGGTCTAAATTAGAATAATTTAGGGTGTGATGACAAAAATGTCAGTGGTGTAAAACCATAAAAACTTTATATCAAATAACTACAAAAAGTTCCCAAATAAACACTCAGCAACCAAAACTACCCTGAAGAGTTAAGGCGGCGTAACCATCATTCTAGTAGTCATTATTTTATATACTTTTATATACTTTGCTTGGAAACACAGAAAAATATTTCACCGAGAAGGACCCCTTATAACTGTTGCGTGTCAAAGTTTGTAAGTCTCAACATTTTTTTTAATATATTATAGTCAGATATACACAGGTTTGTCAAGTATTTACTTAAGTATTTGAAAAAAATATGCATGCATGTTCATGTTCTTACATGTCTGTTATATAGCTTAAATTTTGAATTTAGGTTTCAAATGTTGTAACCAGTTCTACAACCTATTAGATGCTTCTTTCAAACAAGGCTCATCACTGAGAACAGGTTAATGGTGATATGCTGCAGGGGCCACTTACCTTGCAAACACCTACTCACTCTCACTCACACACACAAACACAAACACACACATACAATGAGATTTGTTTTTCACTTGATTTGTTGTCAGATATTTTTTCTGATATCACAAAAGAAGACAAGTTCACCTTGAGAATTCCTGTTGTCAGATGCTTTTTCTACACTGAAATAAAATAAAACACTAAGTCCAGTTGACCTTGTTGACCATCATGCTTGATTTTCAGTGTCAAGTTCTTCAACAAACAATGGCCTTTGATTGTGAAAGCAACATGGTCAGATGGTGTAACTGGTTTGTGTCAATAAGGATAATTGATATTTTTCATAAAATATGATGTACAAATAATACAATTGTGGAATAAAATACAATTATATTCAAATATAAAATATTAACACATTTTTATATCATTTCTTAAAGATTATTTAACAATGTGTATTTTCTGCACAGTATTGTGAAACCACACAACATTTTAACGTTTAGTCCTGATTCTAATAAAATCTATTTTCACGTGGTATTTTTAAGTGAAGCAGTTATTTTCACGAGTACACTTAAAAACACTTTAGCGTGATAAAATATGTAATGCAAAGTGCACTCAGTCTTACCTTTTGTAAAAATGGTGGAAATGTTATTTCAAACGACGTGAAACAAATAATGTGGAACTGAAGTATATGTCCCTAGGTAGGCATGTCCTCTGCTGAAGTGGGGTAGGCCCAAAGCACTTTTCAGGCAATAGCTTCATGACTATTTTGTCTAAAATAATTACATTTGTCTGGCAAGTTGGCCTCTAGGAGTTGAGCCATTCTAGCACACTGCAAATTATATATTTCTATATCTCAAAAAACACAAAAAGATAACATTTTGCAATTCCTTAAATTCCAACAGCCGATAACAATTGCATGCCTGTGTGAATAGGTAATCTTAATTACATTTTTTAGACTCATTCATAATGACATGTAGAAGCTATTTACAGAATTTCAAATGATCTGACAAAAGATGTCACTAAAACAAGTTACATTTTCCCTCTATTTTTCTAGTACATTTTTGGTCTACTTAAACAATTAATTTTGTCTTATGCAACATAACAAAATTAAAATTTCTACTATGACTAACTTTTAATCCAATTATTACTACAAATACCAACTCTTCCAATAACACAATCATCAAAACACAAAATACCACATTATATAATTAAAGTCTACATTTAATCCCATATCATTAAAAACCTTATTTTTTTTTCTGGTCATATTATGCACTGCAGTGAAGACCATTTGTTTTTTTCAGGTGTGAAACGAAGTATAGGGAACAAAATTGTCAAGGCCCACCTATGTGTAGCTTCAGCTGTTCAGAGCCCCTGGCTAACCATTATGATTTACAACAGAACTACTTCAGCTCAGTGCGTCACTTCAAGATGTCCACCTGGGTGAGGAGGGAGGTCAAGCAGGGTGTCAAAGAGCACCACCTGGCCTCCAGGTAAGGGATACAGGAGGACCTTTTGAGCATTTCCACTACTCTGTACGTGTGGAACAGCAGTGTGGGACATCATAATTTTTTTACTGAACCTGTTGAGAAAATGCCAGCAGGTGCATGTCACAATGAGAGGTTCCCTTAAGAGAAACCCCTTACCAAAAACACATTTCCAGAATTACAATCCAAACCATTTGTTTGATGGCATATCTAAAATTTTTTAGATATGCCATGTTTTACCAATAAGCCAACAACATCTGAAGAAGAAGCCAATCTTCTGGTCATGCACATTTATCCAATATAAATGTAAGAGTATAGATGTGACCCAAATAAAATGAGCGAGCATTTTCCCAGCACTGATCATTCCAATCATCCCTAGACTTTCTTTTATACATAAATTAACCATATAATGAACTCCAAAGATAAATAATACATGGCTAAGCAATGAATTCATACAGATCCATACAGATCCAATTCACTCTGTGTACAATAACAGAGAGGGTTAAACATCAATCAGATCATATTAGTCCCTTACATACACATCAGAGCAAGACATTAATTTCTTAAGAAAATGACTGGCATGATATTGTATCATATAACTGAGCATATCATCAAGAGCACATTGAGTTATTATGGAGAGGGCCAGTGTGCTTCTGGGCTTACTAAGAATGAATAAAATACAGCAGTGTCTACGTAAACCACTAAAGCAGTCATTTAACAATACTATGTTAGTAATTGATGAGCAAAATCAATACATTTCAATTTTGCCTCAAAGATATGATGCTGTAAAAATTTATTGATGGAAATTCTATAGGATCCTGATTACATTAAAGAGAAAGGAGAGCTAATCTTCTGAATAAAAACATTATGCCTTTGATGAAAAACTATGGCAAGAATCGTCTCATTTCTGGCAAAAACTACCCATCACATTGCTTGCAACAGAAGTCACATCAAGAAGTTCGAAGAGCAAAGGCTATCAGACCATATTCCAGCATCTGAAAAACACATTTTTTAAAAAAGGCACGAAAATGTCCTTTGTTTGACATTTTATGGGACAGTCCAATTGCCAGAATGAAAGAAGCTTGTTGAGGAAACATGTTGAGTTCTCTCAGATCTGTAAAAAGAATTATGAATACATTACCATCTTTTAAGTACTTTCTCTCACCCTAGCCTATCCATCTCTGACTGACATTGATGATGAAATACATAGCCATTTCTTCAGCATGCAGTCCAGATTTTCACATCTGATTATGGCAAGTGAGTTCCAGCAGCCACTGCCTGCTCAAACTGTGTTGCTCCACTGAGACAATGAGCTGAGTCCATTTTGTCAGCATGACAGAGAAGCTCTAGGGAAAAGCTGCCTAAGTCAAGCTGTTCAGGGATCAGGAAAACCAACTTCAGATTGAGCCTCACTATGTGTCTGCAAGTCCAGGTTCGCCATCGTCCTTCAACACCGGGAGTGTTTTTCTGCTTTGTGCCTCAGTGGGGAGCAGTCCAGATGTGTGGCTGCAGCTTGGGGACATTGACCCCAGACCAATCTGTCACTGTGAATGTGTATAGCGTCTAAGTGGGCTCAACAGGGTAAGGCCCAGGTTTTCTCCCCGTGGGCTCAGCAGACAGCTGTGATAGACAGAACCCATTAGTTGAGACCAGCTAGATAAAGAACACTAGTGGGGCTGAGGGTCTCACAGACACTGGACAGTTGATATTACAGAATTAATTTAATGCAATAGTGAGTTTCTTTTATGACATATTTATTTTTGCCTTACTAGGCACTTTGCATGCAGCTCCTTTCTTAAGTCACCCTTTCAGCATTATTTTGTTCATGAAGTTCAACATCACCATCAAAAGCACTATCTTGCCCAGCCGCTCCTCTCAAACAGCACTCACACAGTACTCTCTCTCTCTCTCTCTCTCTCACACACACACACACACACACACACACACACACACACACACACACACACACAGTATGCTCTGACCACCCAGCATGCTGTGGTCTAGAGTGGAGGCACGTTCGTCTCCGTCACCTGCAGCAACACTACTTGCGCTGAATTATTAATCCTTAATATCATTATGTAGTCACTACTTGTCATAACAATCTAGGCGGGCAGAGAGAAACTCAATCTGCTGCAGCCCACACAGACAATGCCTATTAATTATTAATATGGACTAATTGGCTACAGGATTTGTGGGGCACAGTTACTTTTGTTCTTCTCACTGCCTGTGCTGCTCCTTCAAGAAACAATATTATCAGAGGCCAACCTCCCCCTCGGCCCCATGTCAGAGAATTAGCAGCCGTGTTGGCCCTCTCCTTCTCCCTCCCTCCCCTCCCTCTTCTGGAGAATTGATGATACATTTTTTCAGACTTCTGCCCTTTTAGTAAGTGCACCAGCCTGACACTTGATGCTGGATAATTAATTTAAGACAAGGTGCTAATTTTACAGCCCAGTTCACTGCGGTAACTACCACCTCTAAGACCATGCATTTTCTGAATGGTCCATGTCTTTGTAACCAGTGAATTCCAACAGATAGGAGGCCTAAGGATTAGTTTAGTAGGATTAGTGTCAAATAACATGCTATTTTAGCTCCTCAAAAGCTGCTTTGAAATAAGTTATGAATGAACTTTTGCCTCTGCATCTCCTGAATTGGTTGACCTGGAAGTGATATTGATCTTTCTGCTCAGAGTGTTGCAGTATGGCATACTTGTCCCTGGACATTGTGTGCTTTGAATTGAGAGTAAGGAGATATAAGGGGGCATAAAATATTTCTTCACTGGAAAGCAAATGACCCTAATTAAGAAGCAAATCAATTTAAATGTCACTGAGTGCAAAGAGGACAATGAGTCTATTCTAACCTTTCTTGGCAAATAGTCAGTTAATTAGTGCAGGGACCAAAACAGATTAAATTTTTTATCCAGCTTACCCAATACCTTCCTCATACTAAAAAACTCTAAGTTCCTTATCCTCATCTTCAAAGACTTGAGATATTGACCTTTCAGCTCCTCTCACCAGGAAAATAAAGTATTCCACACAATGCTTCCTTTCCCCAACATGGACTTCTCAGTAGCAGCAGACATGACCAGCCTCGCTAACCAAGGCACCCAAGCCAAGAGGGAGTCATTCTGAGGTCTTGGCTATATTGGCTTGTGCACAAACAGTGTGTCTGTTGGAGCAGGAGAGAAAGAGATTATTGTTTTAGTGTTCATATAAATTTAGTATCTTTGCGAAATGACGACAGTTAGTTGACCTGCTGTGTTTTGACTCTTCACAGAAAGGAATGCATATTTGGGTGTCATCCATTTTGCATGACACTGCAACCTGTATGACATGACTATTTACTCGCTGGCTTGACAGTGATGTCAGATTTAGTCAAAGTTAAGAGTGTGTGTCTGACGCACTATGTGCACTCACTGGAGGATCAGAGCATGCCGGCTGAGTGACAGTTATCCTGAAGGCCTCAGTGTCAGCGACTGTAGCTCCACAAGCAGGCAGATCATCAGCATCCAGACAAAGCAGCTGCTGCTGAGCAGGGGACAAAGAAATGACTCACTGAAAACGTCAGGTTAAAGCAGCCTCTTTTCCGTCCATGTGTAAGATCATAATATGGTGAAAAGCTAACTCATCTCTGACTCCTAACATTTACAATATTTAAAATATTGTTGGCAAAATGAGACCGCCTGAATTTTTAATGAACTGAGTCTTTCTGAAAAATTAAAGCTTGGTACAATGGTATCGTTGCCTAAGACTTCAGCTCTCATCTTGTCACTGCCTTTCCTTTACAATTTCAGCTTGAACTGATCTGCCCGTAGGATGATATAATCAAAAAAGGATTAAACTAATAAAAAGCAAATGTTCTAGTTGGTGGGATCCTCTTTTTTTCAGCTCTAGCCATGACAAAGAACATGCATCACTATAAACAGAATTTATAATAACATGAAAGTCAGCAAGCAAAATTTAGCTGAACTTGGTGTTCTGCGTTTCTTAATTGACCACGCTGCTCAGTCTGCTCCAGTATGCCAGTGGCATCACTCCTGTCACAGGACGTCCTATAGGCTGAGTGCCGACTCAACCTCCCTGAGTGGCTTCCCATGTGACCCCCCTCTCCAGCACATTCTCCACCCAACCCACCCCCGGCAGACAGAGGGGACCCACTCAAATGATGTGCAAATTCCACCCCCTGCTCCCCCAATGGAATAACCATGTCACAATAAAGAGCTTCTATCCCTACTAATCTGCTTTTTAGGAGCCATCATGAATGCTCATTTCCATAATCGAGTCGACAGGTGTGGAGAGGGTGAAAGAGCACAGCCGAAGGAACAGAAGAAGAAGGTGAAAACAGTGAGACGAAGAGAGTGAGGTAGGGGGTGGACAAGTAATGGGCAGGAGAGTGAACGTTCCGTTTTTCTCAGTTTTTTCCCCCTACTTGTGAAAATTCTTGGGCTTTGGGCACACGGCCCTGATTGGAGCTGACAGTCACACCTGCCGCCATCCCCCCATCCATCAGCAATTACCACACTGACCTGGGTCCCAAGGACCTGGTCACATTTTAAAAGCCTGGGCCAGCTCTCTCTCTCTCTCTCTTTTGCATATGGCATGTCACTCAAAGTGCAGTGCGTCAAAGACATTAGAGCTCAGGGCCAAGACCTGAGCCGGCACTCACATTAGCGGCCGCATGCAGAGTGGGCTCCCAAGCAGCACTCATTCCATCAGGCACCTCCCTGGCCTGCTAATTGAAGCCCCTTTTAGATTCCCTACGAGAACCACCATGATCATCAAATGCAAGGGTCCAAGAGATGGAATGTATTTTGCCTCTAATATGGACTGGATTTGGATGTGTGAAGGTCGTTGAGCTCCAGGGTGAAGGATCTGCTGTTCTCTCATTCTCTGTCATAAAAATTATTAAGAGAAAGATGATTCAAGACATCAAATGTAAGCTGTGGTTCAAAGAAATGAAGCAGAGTCTTGTTTTAAAGGCTGTTTCCAATGTCTGATACCAGACAACTACTTCTTGGTTGTGTTTGATTTTATTAATTCTGTAAGTACACTGGTTGCATTATTAATCGCCACCGTGGTGGAATACAAGATCCTAGCTGCTAAAAGCTCATGTGATATGCTGAAAGTTTTATTGCATTTTGGCTAATAGTAGTGGTGGACAAAATTAAGTCAATGAAGGTACACACAAAAAAAAAAAAAAAAAAAACTACTCACAATCATTTAGAAAAATAAAATAATTTAAAACAATAGGACCAAGACCATAGTAAGAGGATCTTCTAATGTCCTGTTGTTAAACTATGGCAAAACCCTTGACACTGTCCCTAGTCACTAGATATGTCTTGTGGCAGAGGTTAGATGGAGTGGTGGCCCTCTCTGCAGGATGTGTGCCCACTCTGCCATCTCTGAGAATTACTTCCCCTCCATGTTCCTGAGGAAACTCGAAGGAACCAGAGGCCTTTCCCAGAGGGACACATTAACAAGCCCATCTAGTTAAATTGAGCTCCAGCATTACCTAATGTGCTCGCCAACTCCATGGGTAGGAGACAGCACATCCATAATTGATCACATGTGCATCTTTTTTTCTGAGGCAGCTCAGGCTAACAGAATGGGTAGCTTTGTTCTGAGCAAGCTAAGTTAAAGTGAGGAATTTTATTTTCTCATTCGTCTTTCATAAAGACAAGGTTTGCATGGATCGATCATCGCCCCGTGTCAGAGGGCTGGGTGCTGCAATGCTCATTTCTCTCTGCAGATATCAATGTGCTTCATCTCCACTGCAGTTAGAGTGCATTTGCATTTCACACAGGCCACTGGAGATTTGATGAAGTTTCTATATCCACAAGCTTCTGTACCACCCTCATCTCTAGATGATGCAGCCAAGGCCAGCAGAGCAAAGATCTTGTTTGGTTGGAAAGATTCTGACTACATTTGGTGGTTTTACACCACACACTAAAACAGAGCTGATGTGCTATTCCAATTTTGATCATCTAAATTATCATTTCACAATGTAAGACTGTCTTAGATATGTTTTTTTATTCAGGCACAGCTTTCAGAGGAGCATTACCCATTTTATAAATAGTTTTATGCTGCCCTTATTTTTTTTTATTGTCAAAAATGTACATTTAAAAAAAAAAAAAAAAAAAAAAACCAGAACCAAAGCAAAAGTGCTGGAAATACACTACCTTCTGGAACCACTTGTCATGGAATAATTTTTGTTAATTTATAAATACAAATAACAAGATACAATGAATGTTTGAATGTTATAAACCAAAAAATTTCATGTTTACGAAAAATTATCATGTTATCAACTTTTTGGCAAATGTTTGGCAAAGTTTCATTGAGTTACCTGCTTTTTTGATCACCACTTTTACATGTTGGACATTCATTTTATTTGAACTTCAGGTTTGGTTTCAGACTGTCACATATATAGTAAAACATTTTAACATTAATTACAAAAATAATTATTCTCCTCAAATTATCTTCCAGATTACAGCAGATAATGGAAAAAATAGAAGCTCTCATTGTACAGTTACTTTCAATAGTTGACTGCTGTTTTTTTTATAACTAAGCTAGATACCTAAAAATATTTTTAGATATTATTTTAAATATTTGGGGGGAACATGCCAGAGCATCTATATTTGCTCATAAAGACAGGAAACAAAAACAGAACCATAAAAAATAATAAAGTAGATAATAAAGTAGATGCACTATAAGACATAAAAAATGTTTACTGCTGGCAAACAATGGGGATATACAATAATAAAACAGAGTACAGTTCAAAAGTCTTAGGAACCTATGCAAATTATTTAAAGCCATTTTTCTCAGCATATGATAACTATTTTGTTTTTCTGCTAGCAGAGTTAATATTAGATTAAATGCGAACAAACAAGAAAGCAGTAAAAAGCATCAGGGTTTGTTTAGTTTGTAAAAGTAGTTAATATTCTGTGAGCTGGTGAGGAGAACACATGTTCACAGCTTGTATATTCACAATTTATATATTCATGCATTCATGGTTAAGTAATATCCTCTAAATTAGTTGAATGAGTCAAAGTATGAAAACAAAGTTATTAGGTAAAAACCAAAATCTAGGTACCCTTCAAGTTTCCTTCATGCATTTGCTCATATTCACATCTGCTAAGATGTATCTATAATTAGGTCAGAGGGTGATTTTTCATGATACAACTACTAGCCAGCCAGATCTAAAAATGGGCTAAATCAGCTATTTCATTTTCACTTTCAGTAAAATACAAGGGTTATATTCCATCATCCCGCTGCTTGTAAAACTGAAATCTAGACAAGGTGCGACACTCACATTGTAGTAGAAGATGTCTGTATATTTATGATAGAAGTTTTTGGGCCTGGGTTCAAACAGTCAGACTCTATCACAGAACCCACATTCATATGTGGATCCACAAACAAAAATTTGCGCACTCAAGAGTGCAAATTGGTGTTCGAAGCTCCAAGCCTGAGAGGCAGAGCGGGCCTGTGCCAGGGCCCTATTGATTAGTTAGCATAGCCTTGTCTTGGCTTATCCCAGCTAAATGGGAAATTAAAGCTAACTGTCACATTTTTGTGCAGAAAAACTCATCAATATTTTATTGGCTCCCTAGTCGTTCCCCATAGCGTGTGCAGCATGCCCCCTCCCTCCTCGCCCCGTCCCGTCTCATTACCAACTGCTTTGAAGGTGATCCCAGTGTGTCGGCCATGTAAATAAACACCTCCTCAAAGTGGAACACTATCCCCTTCTTCTAAACAGCCGGCTGAACCCTAGAAACAAGAGGACTTCCGTGAGCGCTAGTTGTAGCACCAAGCTCTTGAAGCTTATCTCCATACCCCATCCTGCTGGAATCCACCACTGATTACAAAAAATACACATTTCACTCCATTTAATTATTTTCCAGTCGACATGGTAATTGGGGTGTAATTACTCAAAAATTAATTCTGCATATTAGTCAATGTCTATCCAGAGTTTGATGGAATCGAAAAAAAAGCTCTTAAGAATCATCAGTTGACTTATTTATTCATAATGGATGGGGTTTCCAAAACATTTACTCGGAGGTACAACCCAAGCTAACAGTTAGAATATCTCATAGAGCTTCAGAGGTTGTCCAGCTCTGACTTGAAGACATTGGTATTAGGGCATTAGTGCCTGCCAAACAAAAAGAGCTCAGTTTTGCATCATCTTTGTTCATGCTAATCTTCACACACATAACTATGCAATGTCATTGTAGTATAACTTTTGCTGAACCTACATCACGAATGTAAGATGACTGCAAAAGTCCACTAACATAAGTACCCTAGGCTGTGCTAAGCCTCTGTACAAATGAAATGAGCACCTTGGCTAAACAGGCTGCACTCCACAAGCCTCCTGACACTGGACAGAAAGCCTTCATTTTCACCACAATACACATATGACCCAATAATGTACTCTCCCTTCAGTTAGAGAAGCCTTTAGTGACTGATCGATGCTGTAAAAGGGCTCACAGTTTTATGATGGCTTAAAAAAAGATAGGGAATAGGAATGAAAGTTCTGGCAGATATACAACAAAGACATTTTCTCTCACCTCAACCCCAACAGTAGGTGCATATTGATTTTCCTAATGCCCGATTGAAGGATTGCACATTATCGTTACTGTCATTAGGACTGCTCCCTGGTACACTGTGACTGCCTCAAAAGCTGTGTACAAAGAAAAAGCACCTCAGTGATGTTAATATAAATAAGAGAGCACTGACAACAGGCCAAAATTTACTCAAGACCTGTGATTATAATAAAACTTGACCTGTCTATGGGCCGCCCAAAATGTGTTCCTTTATAGCAACTGTTGCAGAGATGGACAGACCTTTCCTCTCACTTGACAAAATCAGGAAATAGTAGGGTATTATTTTTATGAAAATGCTATTATTTAGTGAAAATTTGAAATGCTATTTTTGTTGCACGCATGTGAAAGGACATAATTAGAATAAACTGTCTATAGTTTTTTTGTGTGTATAGTAAAACAGTAGCATGACGCTAAATTTGATTTCAAATCAATTTGATTATAAAACTATTAAAAATCACACAAATAATCCTAAAATTTAAATTGCATGTAAATGATTACTTGATTAGTTGACAGTAATCATATACATGCAATTTAACACTTAATTTTTACTTTAAATACATGATGTGTAATTATAAACATATGTACAGTTGTAAGATTTTAGCCTATAGCTTACATTTATATCCTACCTCCTTGTTTAAGTTGGTGCTTCTTGTTTAAGTTGTTAAGTTATTTACTTTTAGATTGTGGTTTAGAAATTCTCAGATTGTGTTTACATTTTTAAATTGTACCTACATCTAGACTTATATCTACTTATACTTACTTGTACTTATCTCCTTATTTTATTTTGTGTCTCAGAAAATTTGATGTTCTTCTATTTAAAAATTACTTATTATCTAGTGTTTGCACAGTTAATTGGAGCGGTTACATTTCACTGTGTGTTGTACCTGTATGACTATGCATGTGACAAATAAAGAATCTTGAATCTTGAATCTCTTGATTCTCCTGTTGGTGTGGATTTCCTCCTTTTAGGTGATGTTCGCTAACCTACTTGACTGTTGCTAGCGCCCTCTTGTGGAGGATGTTCAGACTGCTGAACATGGCTTTTTAATGACTGTAGGTGCTCCTGGATATGCCATAAACAAGGTGAAGAGTCATTCTCACAATAAGCTGGCAAGCAGTGTAGTGTCAACCCAGCAGGCAGTGATGTAAATCAAGTGCCTCTATCCATGTATAGCACTGTAATATAAAGGGTTTATAGTGCCTTTGGCACAGTTCTGGTCAAAAAGTTGGCAGCTGTATTTCATTGGGACCACTCCCTCATGACAGGCTGACCAAGCAGAAGGTAAGTCAGAAAGGCTTGAGGAAAGACATAGGGGAGCTGGGGTGGCTTTGGAGTGCTGCCTAATGGAGAAATCAATGTGCCTCAGAGCCCAAAAAATTGTGTGTGTGTGTGTGTGTGTGTGTGTGTGTGTAAGGGGGGGTGCAAGGGGGCAGAAGGGGGCTGTGGAGAGGAGGGAGCAGCCACCCAGCTGAATGGCCTCATAAAATAATAATCAGCTAATCATGACCAGAATGAGGAGCTTTCCAACAGAGCATGGCAATGCTGGACGTCAGTTGGGGGTTGAGGGACAGTGGGGGTTTGGATGGCGGCTTTTCTTCCCACTCCACTGCCCTCCCCAGCAGAACATACACCGGCACAGGGGCAAAAACCTCTCTGGGTTAAAAGCGGCTCAGGGAAAAAGCTTTTTCAGACAGTGGGGAGAAACAACAGCCTGGAACGACGAGGGCTGAGCTAAAATATTGATGAAGTTTAGCGTTTTTGCGGCAGGGTAATTGTTTCTTTTTTCTTTCCCCTCACCCTGTCATCATGGATGCCATCACCTAGGCAACTCTCCCAGTCTCCTTCGCACTGGCCCATCAGGCTCAGAGTGGCCTCTGACACATGTTGGCAGCAACGGGACCCTGTGCCATGTGAGAACACTCAACAGTCCTCACTTATGGCCCAGAAAATAACCATGTCAGAGCTGGGGAGGCAAGGGCTAAGTTAGAACAACACTTTCAGCTCAGGAGGTGCTGCTGCTGAAGCAACCTTTTTCAGCTTTTGCAAGGAAGAAATGACATGGCCAGACTCCCACTAAAAGTTCTGTAGATCTCTAGCTCTTCAGTGACTCTTGATTCTTCGAAAAAGCATAAAAGAATTAAACTCGGTGGGCCAGGGTGTGAGGTTATAGATATGATGTACACAGCCAGGTGTTCAGTGTAATTTAAAAACACAGAGTTAGGTAAGCTTGCTGTGAAGTTCTAGAAATTTCTGTCCACCTTTATCTAAAACAGGGGCCAACAGACTTGATCATTAAGGGAGGTGTAACTGTAGGTTTTATTTCAATTCAGTTCAGTTCAATTTAATTTTGTTTGTGTGGAGCTTTTACCCACCAACATTGTCACAAAGCAGAATCCAGATCTGAAGTCCTAGTGAGCCAAGGGTGACAGAGAGGAGAAAAAACTCCCTAAAGCTGGAAGAGGGCATCTTGGGAGGAACCAAGACCCACAAGGGGAACCCAGGATCCTCTGTTTGACCTAGAGAAAGAGAAACAGAGACCCCAGGGAGACTAACAATAGAAGGCCTTTGTATACAGACTTAATCATTATCGAACATATTGAGCAATGTTTTAGAGTCTCTAATCGACAGCAAAAAGAAACAACAATTACTACCGAAGTTTTTGAATGGCAGTTGCCCTTTTGATGGGGGAGAAGCACGTGAATCAAGCCAAAGCACACCTGATTCCACATGCTTCATCTGTTGATCTTCAAATAACTGAGTAGTTCTACAGTCTTCACTGTCCCTTTGTGGTTAATACTGGTGACCCCTGCTGTAGGTTCTGTGCTGAAACACGCAATAATTTTTTATCTCACATAGAAACGGTTACAAGTCTTCTGCTGACATTATAATGAGCATTCTCAGCAATTATGAGAAAAACTGGATCAAACAAGTTCTGTTCCACTGAAACATGAACCATGTGCCCATTATCCATCTATGTCTGAAAAGAACTCCCAGACCACTGCTATGTTTAGTAGGTAAGAAGCTAGTGAAGGGCAGAAATCAGCGTTCAGTACAGGACCCTCACCTCGACCCATCTCCTCTTGTCTTGCTCAACCCAAAGTTCCAGGCGAGCAGGTGACGGGAGAGCAAAGGCCAAGCTGAGCAGTTCTGGCAGAGCGAGAGAGAAGGAGGGTGATGGGTGGAGAGAGGAGGAGGACAGGGCCCACTACACTCAGCTACAGGAAGGCTGCAATCAATAATTCACATCATCTGTCACCACACGCTCCACTGGACCACTCAACAAACAGCGCAGACAAATTAAAGTAAAAACACACGCAAGAGTCAGGCAGCCCACCGACTCACTGCCTCAAAGTCATAACGTAGAAGGACAATACGCAGCCCAATGATGGTGAGGATAACACAGTCACACACAGAATTTATAAGAAAAGTCAACATGCTTCCCGATCAATCACTGAGCAGTTCAATTGCTTCACCTAATAAAAACATGCAAAAGCAAAAGTCTTCTTTTTACAATGCTACATAAATTCAAATAGCAGCTTTTCAGTGCATGTATATTTTATGTACTGTGGACAGATGTCTGCTCATTAGCAGCCCTTTTAAATGCATTTTTTTTCTTAATTACACAAAGTTTTACTATCTTAAAAATGTTTTGATGTATTTTTCTTTAAACTTTAAAAAACTCAAATAATAATCCAGCAACAGGAACACTAATTGCCTGTTAGGATCAAACGAATTAATGAATAAAAACTTTCATTAAATTAAGACAAAGGCTGAACAAGTATAATGACAGGCTTCACAGCATTTTTCTACATGGCTTTTGACTGAACGGAAAATAACAATGACATACACAAGTGTTTCAAGCTCGATAAAGATCTTCTCTGGGGACAGAGATTTCTTTTTTTCAGAGTTTTGACTGGAATCTTAGTGACTCAGAGACGTGTTTAAGTTCTGAAGATGTGTTTGGGGAAAAGGTGAGTCAGTGATGAAGACAGACTAACAAATGCCAGCCTAAAATGTTTTTACACTGTAAAGTTTCCAAAAAAGGGTCTTTGGAACAATGCTCTCAGAGAACCACTTTTAATTCCCAATAGAATCTTTTTTATTGGATGATTCTTTTAAAAAATTGTTTTTGGAAATAGGATGTAAAAACCTTAATAAGTAATTTTTCATATAATATCATTGTTCTATACAAATTGAAGGTCTTGAAAGCACATGCAAAACAAGAAAACCAAGAACCATTTGAGAACCTTTACGTTGTAGAAAAGCAGTTGAATTCTGTTTTGTCTTAAGTTTCACAGTTTTTCTAGAAATCTGTGGTAATGCTTGCATAATTATATTTTCATAATCAAAATTATGGAGAAAATCAGGATGTCTACTGCATTTTGTGCTTGCAGGAGAGTCAACCCCTCAGATTAACCTTTCAGAATATCCCCTCACGCCCCTACCTGACCTTCACCTGCCATCATCTGGCTCGTGCTAAAATGTGAATGTGATTCTGATGCTGATTTTAGGCTCATTCAGATGTGAGAGGGTATGTGACGAAGGAATGTCTCTAATTTCACACTCCGCCGAGTGCCTGCCTTATTCCTTCTGATGGAAATCAAAGTGAACCTCTGTCAATCAGCGTGCCTCTCGATGGAAAGGTGTGATGAGGAGATATAATACTTTATCCTACTCATAGCATCTCAGTGCTTTGGGACAGAATGTAGCGTCAGGTTTCTTATGTTCTTCTGTAGACATAAATCTAGGTACAGGCTGAATGTACATCACCACACACAGATCGGATGAGGTATAATGCTCCCCAACAAAGCCCCAACTGTTTCAGCACTAGTTCAAAGAAACTGCATTTGTTAACATGGGCACTTTTAAGTATGTCCACTCAATGTTTTTAGTAAGTGATTAAAAAATATGTTTTAGGGTATCTTCTTCTTGATTGCAGGCCAATTTTAACTTGTGTCCACAATGACATTTGATCATCTTTACATTTATTTTATATCTAATGCCCCTCAGAAAACCCAAAATTGAGAAAATCACATTTAAACATTTCACTGCATTTCATCAGTGCTGTGTTCATCAGCAGTGGAGCACAATTTTAAAGGTATAAAACTATCTATAAAAAATCTATTTATAAAAAAACTATTTTTGTATTTATATACCCTTCCAAAGTTATGGACATCAAAGACCCACCAATCATAATTTTAATGACCGATTCTGGTTTCTTTACAGCCAGTTTTCTGAATTATGGTATTTTTATTAATAATAATAACAATTATTATTATTTTATTTTATTTATTTATTTATTTTTTAAACATCTCTGCTATAATACTTGGTTAGCCTGCAAAAGGCCGTTTACCCTCTCATCACTTTGGAAAGTAACTGATGTAATCGCATTCACGCACTTTATTTTATTCAATGATAACCTGATGGTCTTTTCCCTTCTTCTTTTTGCAACAGCATTAAAACAACAGATTAATATGAATGCTAGAAGTCTGCTTTGAAAAAGAAACATTTAAGGAAGGATTTTAACATCAAGACTTTTTATTTGAAAAAATCAAAACTTTTTTTATATTATTTACTGTCAGACCAGTGCTTAGATCTGAGGATGTTTCAAACCAATATATGACACTGCAGAATGATTAGTCAACAATGGGGTTCTGTGGTTAAATGTCTGCATTTTATTAATTTTACTGCATTTACTACAGTCCCATTCAAATATATAATAAATAACTATATAACAAATTTTATATTTCTCTGTAATACTATGCCAGGTGTATTTAGTCCCACTTTTAAATATTTTATGAATGTTTATTTATCTGTACTGATATGTAAATAAACACAAAACACAGGCTCTGGTCCATCATTCCCATACCAGTGCACTTCCACTTAAGAAGGGGTGTTACTGCAAATGAGCACAATTTAAGCCTAGTTAATCAAATGTCTACCTGCATCTGTTGTTACAATGGTTTGGGTTACCTCTGAGTGCATGAACCTGTTCACACTAAATGAAGTTTAACCTACATACCTTTTATAAAAAATGTTTTCTAAGGATTGTTTTGAGAAATGCTTTAACAAAACTCACTGTGCCAAGTCTTACATGCAACTCCCAGAGCAGTATTTCCGAGTACCTTAAAAGTCGAGGTTAAGAACACAGTCTTTATAAGGTTTAGAAGCTGAGCATTTTGTCCAGTGGCTGGTGGCTAAATCCCCCGTAGTTGACAGATACCCCTTGGCCACACAAGTCCCTGACCCACACCTCAGAGACTCATCAATATTTGAAGTGGTACTTAACGGACAAAACAGAGTAAAGACTACGCCAGAGGCACCTGGGAGGACAGGGGCTTTTGAGAATAGGAGTCAGCAGCAGCGGGAACTACCACCCTTATAGGTATGTTCTGATATAAAATTTTAATAAGATGATAATTACCTAACTATTTATCATAACTTTATCACAGTACTGTTTAAAAAAAAATACTACATGCATAAAATAATCCATGCATATGTAGCAATAATATGTTGACAACAGGGCTGGGCCAAATAATGTAAAATACACAGTATTTACACAGGTGGTGTCTATATTTAAAATCTTCATAATAATATCTATCTTATTTTCAAGCCACAAAATGTATACCCTAATCTACAACACATTTTATGAAAAATGATAGTAAGTAAATTCAAGTTTGCTTAATTTAGGCAACCAGGTCACCTCATCTTCAATAGTCAGAGCGCAAAACCACACTGTTTTTGTTGTGGCCATTGAGGCTAAAAGAGGCAATGCCTAAAGAATCACACACAGAGTGTGCAGTGTGCGGAGTGAGAGGCTGGTATGTAGGCATGACTCATTTGGTGAAAATATTGACTGTGATAAATACAGTGATAAAAATAATTCTAATTTGTTACATCCTCGTAGTCTGTACATGGCTCATAAAAGCAATTTGGCTTCAGCTGAAGTTAATATAATGTTGCAATCTACAGGATATACACAAATCAAACATAACCTTAAAACCACTGACAGGTGAGTATTTTGTTACAATGGCATCTTTCAAGGGGTGGGATATATAAGTCAGAAAATGTACAGTTCTTGAAATTGATATGTTGGAAGCAGGAAAAATGAATAAGGATCTGAGCAATTTTCACAATGGCCAAATTTTGATGGCTTGAGTCCAAGCATCACCAAAACAGCAGGTCTTTTGGATTATTCTTGGTATGTAGTGGTTAGAATCAAAATCAAAAGTGGTCAAAGAAAGGACAACCAGTGAATCTGCTCCCAAGCCTTAGTCATATGTGTAAGAAGCAACAGCTAGTCCATCCCACAGTTACTGTAGAAAAAAATGCTGCAAAAATTCATGCCTGCTATGATAGAAAGGTGTCTGAACACACATAAGCACAGCCTTGTTAAAATGTCCATGCAGACCCCTGTCCCCCACTGAAAACAGAACTGGACCATGGAGCAATGAAAGATTTTTTTTTTACATGTATATTGCTTTCAGCAGGATATTGTGCCTGGCATAGAAATAGTTTGAGGAACATGACAAAGGTGTTGACTTGGCCTCCAAATTTACCAGATCTAAATCAGATTGAGCATTGAACATTTGGGATGTGCTGAAAAGGCCATCCAACAGATGTCTTCTTACAACTTACAGGACTTAAAAGATCTTCTACTAACAACTTGGTATCTACAGCTCACCTTCAGAGGTCTTGTGGAGTCCGTGCCTTGATGTGTCGGAGTTATTTTGGCAGTACAATAGGGTACCAAGACAATATAAGATGATTGAGAAAACTCAGCAGAGATGTCAATGATTATTTGAATCCTGTAGAATGCTAGTAATTGGGGGCAGGGGGTCTCAGACCAATAAGAAAATAAAACAACTGTAAAAACATCAAATAAACATGGTGTGGTGGACCAAGCAGTAAAAACAAGCGGAGTCATAACATAAAAAGTATTTAATAACAAAAACAATGAAAAGTAACAACAGCACTGTAAAATAATACAAATCAAAGCATATTGTCTCCTTAGCAAACACACTTAACCAAACAACTGCCACTAGGTGATAAAACAACTAGACACAAATGGAGAAAAATGTAACAAAACTACTAGCAATAAAGACACCCATAAACATTTGAAAAGTAACAAAGAAATATCATTAAACCCAAACCACAAGCAAACCTCAAATTAATACAAATAATACTTCCCATTTATCGTAAGCACCCCCTCCTCCTCCTTGTGTGAGCGGATGGAACAGGAAAATGGAGAGACTCCATTCACCAGCACACCTGTTGTCCAGGGCCCTTTAATTCCACTCAGCTCCTGCTCAGAAAAAGATTATACAACTGAAATAAGATGAAATATGTGCACCTATAACAAATGATCAGTCGTCCCATACCAAAATATAATAGAAATAAATACTACAGAACAAGTACAGGAAGTAAAACTATGCAAAAATGCTCTTTAAGCATGTGTGGTAGCATCTGTCACAAATGGGATCATTAGGCAACTACTAAGAATTTAACGTTTACAGGTTCAGTTTGTAAGATTCCTGTACATATAAGGAATTATTTTAAGACTGCATAACTCTGCCCTCTGCAACAAGTTGAAAATTAAGGAACCTTGGACAGTCAGAGTTATAGAGACAGCTGAGTGCCAAGAAATGGCTCAGAATTGGCTCAGTTAACAAAATCAATATACATGTGCGTATTAAACCAGGCCTTCTGCAGGTAAGGCCTCTCTCCCTCAGCGAAAAGACGCATCTACATCAATTATTGAACTACCCAATGCTCCAGCGGGTCAAAGGTTAGACACTAGCACCCTGTGGCACTCAGTGCTCTCCTGGAAAATCCTCTGGAAACCCAGGGAAAAAAGTTATGACCTGGACATGTGCTCTAAAAATCATATTTACAGTATTACACTCTGATAAACCATGCTTAAGTTTATGATTACTTTGTTATATATATTTATATATGTATATATATGCAGCAGGAAATTGATATAAGTATGTGCCAGTATGTTTTTGCAAATGTAACAAGGTTTGTTTCTGTAAGAAAATGATCATTCACTGACAAAACTAAAAGAAAGTACAAACTAATTAAAACATATCTGCCGTACACACTAAGACTTGAACTTGGTTTGGATGTGTTTAGTGACTATGTGTATATTTCTGCATTAATAAAGACAATGGAATGCCAAAGAACAAAGAGCAGTATATTTCAATGATCACAAATTACAAAAGGTTACTATTTGTCCCAAATTCTTACTACAATACCATGCCATACCGTACCACACTACTCTTTTTTGAAGTTATCTGATTACGGGATTGTATGCTGTACCTAATGTTCAATATCTACCCAGTGACCATACACCTGTTCCCATAAGCCAAATGTACTGTTTACTCTGCACATGATCTGCTCTGATCTCAAATAGGGTTTCCTGTGACGAAAGCCAAGGCTGACTGGGTGCTTTATGACAGGCCAGAGCTCAGGTTAAGGGTAGATTCCCTCTCTTGTCTGCATTAATGTTGCATACAGGCTGGGGCTTGTGCCGACATGAAGTAGTGAAAAAAACAAACACTGCACTTACAAACACACAGGTTTGCTTATGCCCATGACTCCTCTACAACAAGAAGGCCACGCCACACCAGCTAATCGATCGTTTGTTACAACATTTGCACTCTGAACCTACTTTCCCGTCTCTGTGTTTTCCTTTCTGGGGAACTTAATTTAATAAATCATGGGTCAAGGTGCTGTTTTACTTGAATCCAACTGTGGACATAAAGAGCTTATACACTTTTATGGGGTTTGGCTTAAAAGGGACACATTTTGCCTGGAGACCCACTCCCCATTTACTTCTTCCACCCCATCAATACACATACCCCTGCTCTCACCAGTCCAAAGCCTAGACCAGCGCAGCCTGGTCCCAAGCTCTGGGTCCATTAAAGGGACGGCTGATGCGTGTAGCGTTAAAGGGGAAGGCAGCCGAGTTGCAGGCCCCATGTCTGGGCCAGGGCTGCTTCATGAAATATTGAACGGCCGTGTCCCTTCTAGGAGCTGGCTTGCTCATTCTTGGTGGAGGGAGGGTGATTAATATTTTAGACTGCAATCTCCTGCTTGACAAACTCTCCCACATGATTGGGTAAGAGCGTCTCGCTTCCCCTCGCTCTGCTCATCTACCCCACCACCATCCTCTCTCATTTCTTTTTTTTCCTTTTTAACCAAATTTCATTTATGGGGAAATTAATTACGCCTGGTGATTTTGGCTACCCAGACCCTTCAACCTCCACACTCATGGGGCCTCCCTGGGGCCCTGGTGGTCCCAATGAATGAAGTAGCATCCATTTTTTATGAAGAGCAGGTTATCCTATTTAGTCAGATTAAAACAGACAGTGAGGAGATGGTTCCAAGGAAACAAGCAAACCTTCCAGGTTACCCTGCTTTCTACTTATCTCCTCTTTCTACTTCTTTTAGCATGTTTTCTGAAAAATGTACCACTTTACCAACCCTTAATGCTCACACATTCACAAGCTTAGTTATCCCACCCACACAGTACCACTGAGGCAGTGAATTAGGCTACCATTCCCCGGCCCTCCCTTTGTTCTCTCACTCAATATTTCATAAGAGCCTAATGACATTTATATACATGAAACATAGGAAATGATTTAATTACTCTTCCCCTATTCCATGAATTATTTGCACGAGACAAGTGTAGTATTTACTTGTTATTAGACATTACTTAAACCTCATACCTGCATAACCAGAAACCAAAAATGATTTTACTCCAATATATTGAGGAATGCACTTCTCTGTTTTTTCGGGCCTTGTTCCAATGTACTTTAGACAAATGCCAACAACAGACAAATACAGACATGAACACTAAACCTGCTGTTTTAAAACATAGTTAGAATTTAAACCAAAGGCAGGTGATTCAGCACACCCTCACTGGTGTCTCTTTGAAGTCAGTGGGTTTTCAGTTAAACACATCAAAATAATGGTAGAGTATATTTTTAAAGCATCTGGTTACTCAACAATTTGTATTACTTTAACTAATATCAGAAAGGCCAGACAGTATTGAGGGTAATCACACACATATACACACACTGACACACAAACACATACACACACACACACACACACACACACACACACACACACACACACACACACACACACACATTTATAGACACAAATTCACACACACACACACACACACACACATACACACACACAAACAAAGGGAAGTGTTTTTCCTTCTTTAAACTGAGTGGCTAAACAGAATGGTACTGACATGAGCATGGCAATGAGCCCCTTTTAAGTCACACAGTGGGTCTTAAAAGGGGCTGCAGGTGGGGTACCAATGGACAGGCGTCTCACCTTGGGGCCATGCTATGCCAGGACAGTACCTGGTGTCCCGCTGCGACAGTCTGCTAAATGATGCAGGAGCTACCAGACAGCCCTCTTACATGGGAAGGCCAATGGCACGTAAAAAAGTGGGCAGGATGAACATTCGCCTACTCAGCAGGGCCAGGACTGGGGCCAGGGGAGGCTTTAGCTCAACCTGAGTGAAGTTTAATCATAGCAGAGAGATAGCAGGGAGAGAGAGAGAGGCAGAGAATGAGAGAGAAAGACGGTGAGAGAGAGAGAAAGAGAGAGAGAGAGAGAGGCAAAAAGAGAAAGAGAGAGAGACTTGGAGGAATGGATAGAGAACAGTTTGATTTCACCACCAAAAAGATTAGATGTAAGCACTAGATAAGCGTAAATACATTTCCATATTCCTCAACTCAAGAGCTCAATACACATATCTGACGTAACACCCTCTCCAGTTCACACATAGACTTCCACTGAGGCACGCAAAATCATGGCACTTTAAAAGCTTGCATGCCTGACACTGTGGTGCAGGTGAATGTGTATGACACAAACAGATGCACAAACACACACACACACACACACACACACACACACACACACACACACACACACACACACACACGTGTGCTCGTGCAGCAGTGCAGTACATTTCATAACATCCATGCTTTAAAGGACAAGGCCACGGGGAGAGTCAGTGAGCGAGAATCGATGAGAAAGCTGTGTCTCTGTCAGGGAGGTGAGGCTCCTCACTAAAGGGGCAGAAGAAACAGGCAGTCAGGCAGAAAGACAGCAGCATTCCTGCTGATCCACCCATCTCAAGACACACACACACAACCACACACACACACACACACACAGACACACACACACACACACACACACATATATATACAACCAAACCCCCAATCAGTTTTGATCTAATACAATTATAATTTCATGGTAGTATCGTAGTAAATGTCTCATTGAGGACACCAAAACAAAAACAGCCCATATCTTACAATTTTCTTATTTTTTAATTTATTTCCACTTATGATGTTTGTCATAATTCAGTTCTACATTACCTTTTCCAACATGTCAGTTTAGTTTTCATATATGAATTACGTATATGTGGTTGAGAGTGAAACTTGGTACATCTTGAAACTTTAACAGTAATTTACATTATACTTTAAACAAAAGGAACAAATCAGTTGATATAGGCCCACATACATTTTGAGTATGCATCAAATGTTACATTTTTGTTCATGAAAAGAGTATTGGCCTAAAGAAGCTAGATTAGCTACAGCATAGTTCAGTTTGGCATGGCAGCATTTTAAACCGATTTTTAACAGCATTTTAAACTCACTTTATGTCTAAACCTTAAACTAAATACATTGGAGTGTTTTTTTCCAGCAATCTCTCTTAAGCTTCAAATTTGCATTTATCAAAACAATGCATTTATCAGCAGAGCTTGGCAGAGCCCTGTTGACATAAAGGTTAACTGTATAGAAACTTGACAGACTGAAGGAGTTTCTCTGTTTGCTGTTAGGGCAACTGAATAACTTCAGTGTGCCTTGGTATCTACGAGTTTCTGGACCTGTAATAGAGGGACAGAACACCATTCCTCTAAAAACATTCTCCCAAGTGGTGTTTTATGATGCCAGTGGAGAATGCTGTGATCTCCCATAGGTGCATGAATATCTTGTTACGGCAATGTTTGTAATGAGGCGTTTATGCACTACAGCCCATCCATAACAGCTGAGGAAACACTGAATTGACTCTGTAACTTGTTAATTAAGTATAACTAATTGCGTAAACACAAAAAATATAAATAGCTTATCCTGGAAAGCCATTCAAACGCACAGTTTGAAAAAGTAAAAATGCCAACAGACTGGCTTAACATTTTCATCAATAATGTTAAACGATCCAGTTAAAACAGTTAAACGGTTAAAAGATCCTGTAACCTAAAGAGCTATAATGTTGATCCACGTATTTATTATATCATGTCATTAATCTATTGCTGATCACTCACAATAATGTGTTTTAATAGTAACATTAGTAACATTATAAAAAAACAGAAAAACAAAAAGTTAAGTATTTACATTCCACATTTAGGTCTATTAATTGAACATTTGTCAATTACACTATATAAAAAAGCACACAAAATCCACACAAAAATATTAGTTTTTGTAGCTGTAGTTGATGTTCTTCTTACTTATTTTAATGAAAGCATATTAACCTTTAAAAACTAACCTAGCTTCAACTTTTTTGAACAACAAACCTTGGCATGCTGTAAGAAAAAGCTATTATAAAAAGGATTGCATGATGGCGATGCTAAGGTGGCCCAGTCTTGACTTTGCAAGCCATCACTAATGTTCTCATGGTAAGGCATCATAAAGTGAACTGAGAAATTTCCACTATCCAGGAATGAACAAATAGAGGCTGCTTTTAACAAGTAAGATACATACAGGTAAATGGAGAATTCACATAGTGTGTGGCAACATTATTTAACGAACCACACATGGTCAATGAACAAACTCAAACAAATTCTCATCTGACCACACTAACAGTAAAACCTCCCAGAAGTCCAAACTGCATGAATGTTTTCTATGTCCAGGACCTCAGTATCAGAATATACCATTAATTCATGTGGCCCTGTGCTCTGCTTCTAAATTATGGATGGAGGTCTGGTTGTACAAGTGTGTGTGTGTGCTGCCCACCCCCGAAAAAAAGTCCATGATGAAGACAGGACTGAGGCCAAGATCTGGGAAAACAGGCTGAATGATAGCAGGAAAATTCAGTAAATGCCATCACTAGACTTGTGGCATGCTGTTCAAACATTAAATGCTGTTCAAACATCCTGTGTTTTGGAATTCAAGAAAAAGTGTAGTGAGAACTGACACCGCAGTCAAAAAAATTCAGACAGTCAAAAGTCTATCCAAAACTGAAAGTCTTATTAAGTAAATATGCGTAAACATTTTTGTTTTTATAAAATCAAAAAAAGATTTAAGACAAATATTAGTAATGCAACTAATTCATATATAAACAATGCCTCCCTTTAAACACACAATGTGAAGTATGACCAATATTAACATGATCTCTCCAGCAGCTATAGGGCGTGCTTGTTTTGCAGTCACATGACTATTATGATGCACAAAATTCAGATGGTGGAAAGGAAGTGAATGATCTTTATACAGGGTGAACTGGAAATTAAGGAAACTAAGTACATTAAAGGGCTGGATAAACCTGCATGCAGCAGGTATTGTTAGAAAGTTAAATAAAAATTATTTGATATCTTTTTTTTCCATCACTATAAGGACATCTTTATGTAACTTAAAATAAGCACATACATTAAGGGATTAAACAGCTTTCTTATTTCCAAAATGTTCAATTAAGCTAAGATCATTTCTATATTCTCGCATTAACATTGTGAATTATGCATAATTACATTGTCTAGAGTGCCTTCAGATTCTCTAAGCCCTACAGTTTTCTTTTCTGTTGAAATAGCCATAAACCTTCATCTGTCCACTTTCTGCTGTGACAAAGCAAATTTCCCACTTGTGGGACTAATAAAGGTTTATCTTATCTTATCTTATCTTGTCTTAACAGCACAAACCACAGACATTTTTGCAGTGTGGTAACAATAAGACCACAATAATAAAGTTTATAAATGTTTAAAAAAAAACATATTGTTCAGATCAGATCAGACAGTTTATAAATAATTAATAAGCAGTTATAAACAAGTTATAACAACTGTTACACACTGATTTAGGTGCACTATTTATCAAGATCTCAGTTCTTGGTAGTTGCTAGCCTTGTCTTGTCTCTTTGTCAGGCAGAATGTTAAACTTCATTAGGTATTTGTTAATATGCTACTACAATTAAAACACCAGATCTTTCAAAATAGTGGGCCTTCATCAATGTTTAATCGTTATAACTTGTTGATAACTGCTTATTAATTATTTATAAACTGTCTACAACCTAGTTAACAACCGGATTTTAAATCATTAATAAACCCTTTATAAGTATCATCTTACTGTAAAGTGGTACCCTGTAGTGCTAGAAAGTTGTTGCCATCTTGTCTCAAAAACCACATCATTTTAGTAAATTCATTACCTTTTTTATTTTGCCTTTCACAAATGTATTGTTGGTGAACATAGTTTTATGCCTGTTAACTGCAGTTGATGACCTCATCCATTTACATCACAGGACACATCTGTCTCCTAATGCCACCAAAGCGATAAAGTGAGATTACAGAAACCAAACTTATTTAACTTGACAATTAGAGGACATCTGTGTGAGAATCATAACCAAAGCACTTGAAGTGTGAGGTGTCAAACAGGTGCAAATGGCCAAAGGTAATATCATAATGATCATTTAATTACCTAATTGTTGATCTTGTAAAAGTAATACAAAGCTACACTTAATCTCAGACGCAAGTCATAAGCAACAATACAAAATCTTGTTTTGAGGTCATAGGACAGTGAAAGATTTGTGTTTAAATATAAATGTTAGTAGCTGTGCTGCCTAAAATGTTTGGCAGCCTGGTTACAAATTTTAGCTTAAAACACAATTCCTGACATGGTAATCACTATAATGTCAAAATGTTCTGGCCTGAGGTCTTGAACAACTTTGTTATCAAATTTGACAAAGGACTCCAGTCCCTTGGGGGAGTTATATCTGACAGACAGCAGCAGTAAATGGACTGGAATTCCCTCAATGCCTGTGGCATCACTCTTGTGCAGCACTAAACCAAACTGTCCCCTTCCAACCTCTCTGAAAAAGACAGCAGTTGAAGATGCAATTACCCTCATTAGAAGAACTTTAAAAGTGTTTGGATTAATGTAATTGGCAGCAAGCAGAAGCTCTCAGTCCTCGAAATGATCCCCTCAAGACGAGGCCTCGAAGAGAAGCACTGCTGCAGTGATAAAGGGCTGGGGGAAAGAAAGGATGGCTTGTTTTAAAAGATAAATGCCACTGTGCAAATATGTTTCAAGCAGATGGAACACCAGGGGAATAATCAAGGTTTAATTTAGCTGCTAATTTAATTAGCCGCTAAGCCGCTTCTGAAGCCTCCCAGAAGTGTTTTTCAGAGAAGGAGACGGGGGGTGGGCATTTTGCTGCACACAAGGAGAGATTCTTCAAAAAAACTGCAGTCTTTTTAGGTTTCACTGTTTTTAGCAGACAGCAATTAGTGTGTGTAGAACATGGAACGATGTAATCCCATAGAGCCTGTGCCTTCAGAAATATAAACTGCCAATGCCAATGGAAGTTTTACCCCATTTCTCCTAATGGGGCTGCGTTGTATTGTCATGGAAGCCAGTCTGATAGCACACCCTGCACATTCCAAAAACCTTCAAATTAGAAAAAAATCTTTTTTTGTCCATTCATTTGCTTAGTTTCAAAACATGACTACTCTACCC
>JBBPCY010000023.1:4013628-4031964 GCA_037974405.1 Brachyalestes nurse
TACACACATTGTACATATATTCTTTTTTAATTCTTCCACAGCTTACAAAAAGATGCCAATTGTACCAGAGCAATACTTATGAATACAATATGGGGAAATCTTTAGTGGTTAACGGAGAGGCTGTGGTCAGCACCTGTTAGGCATTCCTGTAAAATTCTTGTACCTTTACATTGCACCCATCAATACAATATCACCCCTCCTTGGAGAGACTGTCTCTTGGGATTTAACCATGGAGGAGAGGTACCTCATCACGATTTCACATTGTGAAAGTGTTGTGGCTAATTTTACCTTTTCTCCCTTCTAGCTTCTTAGTTCAAGCAGAACAAGAAGTTTTTAAGGTGCATGTTTGGCTCTGAACCAGTAACTAATATAGAAGCACTTTACTCAAAATCAAAATTAAAGCAAACAGTTAAATACAGTTGTACACATGGAGATTTGGTGAATAAATATACTATTCGCATAAGAATAATGTCTTGTTACGCTGTTATTATGTTGCTATGCTAACTCTGCACCCCAAAAATGAGCACACAATGTGAAATCCCAAAAGAGGATCTTACATTACACTGCTATCATGTCCTTCTTGTATAAATACAGTGTAATGAGCGCTGAATTTATTCACAGTTGCACTTTACCTAAATGGTAGTTCCACCCTTACTCACAAAAGGGGCTAGAGGGTTTGCAATTGTAACAGTGATAAAATAGACCCAATTACACAGTAATTATTAGGATCATTATAGGGCGATCATAGCACTGTAATGTAAAGCAAGTGTTAACCACAAAAGACCTCTCCCCCACAATACAAAACCAGCTTTAAGGTTAGTTTTAGTGTTAGCCAGGCCTCTGATTTAAAGTTAATGTATGATGGTAATAGAAAAGAATGGTAATAATTATAGCCAGATATTATTAAAACAAATAGAATAAAAATACAAATACAGTAACAATCCTACATACATACAAAAATATAGCAAAGGAACTCTAACAACAAGGATCAGTGTGCATATTAGGGCATGTGCATATGGGGGGGGCACACTTGAAACAGACTTGATTTTATTTCTTATCCCAGTTTTGGATTATCAGTGCATCTGTTTCACATTGTTCTGAAGTACGGTGCTCTGTTTCATTCTGGCCAGGTGATCAAGCCCCTGTCTCAATGCAGTTCCCTCTTCCTGTGACATGTAATTCAGGTAACACCAGGGCAAACTCTTCTAAGTCATCAGATCCTGCAAAGTGCCCAGAGCTGTTCAGAGACACCGTGATTACTCAGGAGCCAATCAGTTTAGTTGGTGCTTAGACATATATGACCAGGAAGGTTATCTCCCCATTAGTCCTTTTTGTGATGTTGTTCTGAGGTTAAACTATGCCATGCTCTGAAGCTTCTCCTTTCTACTCTGACCTTTTTCTGGCCATTTTGTTTGAGAGTTCTCCAAGTAAGGCCTTGCATAACACATTGTCCTGAAAGTAGCAGAAAAGCAAGAGAGGAGTCTTTGGTGAGGGCCATTCATGACTGAGGCTTTGTTCCGGGAATGTATAACGACTGATTTGCATTTGGTCCCATAGCACAGTTGAAGATAGCACAGGGCAAGAATCCTGCTACTGGTGATCAGAAAGAGCAGCAGGCAGGAGAGGGGGATGGAATAGTGAGGACACGAGAGCGCTCGGGAGAGGCTGGCGTCAGGCTGCCCTGGGCTGGAAACCTGACCAGACACTTTGTCTTTCAGAGCAGCTTCTCTAAAAATAAAAAGGCTTCTGCTGACAGCAGACACAAGCCTGAGACTGAACATACATGAACATACACCTCACATCTCTTTCACACATATCTGTACACACACACTCACACAAACCCACATTCATTTTCCCCACCATTCATATCGACATATGACAGCCTTTCTGGCTTTCTTTTGACCACTTCTCACACTGCTTTCCTGAATAAATGTCTGTCTTTCAAAGTCCCTTTTTGGTGTCCAAGATGATTTTGACTCTTGAACTCACTGTTTTTGGTTAAGCTGTTTCGCCCTCTGTTAGGGCTCCGGTTCTGCAAATATTAGCCACCAGTTTGTCCATTCACTATGCCTGAGGATGATTTCCTGGCATTGAGCTTTCTCATTTGATTCCCCATAGAAGATACATTTACTTAGCTTACTCCCTGTAAAAGTGGTGTATGGATCACATTGACCCAACTATCTTACCCAGGAAAGTCAAATAAATAAATAAATAGACAAAGTTTTGTGTAAAAAAATCAACCAGTTTTCTTTCTTGAACTCGATGCAAGTAGGCCTGATTGGTTGGGTGGAGGTCAGCAAGTTCACTGCTTCCTGATCAGAAGTGTCTCCTCGTGGGAATGCGAAAAGGGGAATGCAGTGGTGGATATCACGATCATGTAGATGTCATACAGGTTTCTCCAGGGTCTTGCGGAAAGGCATGGGGTTAGAGGCAGAGATCTTGCGGCACACGGTGTTTGTGTTGCTGCAGCGGCAGCCAGGCCGTGTAGCACGGTCATAGCCTTGCTGGCACAGGGTGAGGCACAGCTTGGCAGGAGGATAGCAGCACAGGCAGGGCAGGCAAAGTGCCAGGAGGGCCATGGTTCCCCAGCGGGCGCAGGCATGGGCAGGGGCACAGGAGCAAGGCCGATCAGCACAGTTGTCCTCGTCATCTGCCGAGCAGTGGTAGAATAGACCTTTTACACAGCACAGGCACGTGCCATACTCTATGGCATTCTCAGCCGAGCACAGGCATCGTTGGCCACAGGCCCAACAGGACGGTAAGCTTCGAGGGGCACAACACTCCTGGCACTTGCAACGGCTACACCGTTCGCAGATAAACAGATGCAAGCCTAAATCATCTCCATCAGCCAAGCCTTTACCTAATGAGTCTGACTTCAAATCACCCTTGGGTTGAGAGCGCACAACTGTGGCCAGGCCAGAATGGGAGGGAGTTAATCCTGAAAGAAGTCTCTGGTCTGAAGCACCACTTCCACGGGACATAGAGCTGATGGTACTGGAGCGGCTCATGTGTGCCAAGTGGGCATGTTGGTGACTCTGACTGTGAGGGATCTGAGCATGTCGATCATCATGTGTATAGAAGACACCCACCTGAGTGGCAGGCTCTGGAGCCACTGGGCGATCCACATAGTCATTACTGGCCCTTATTAAGCGGATCTGGTCTATGGACAGCACAGAGACCTGCTGGAGGTCCAAGCCCTCACGGTCCATCCTTAGAGGAGGTGCTGGATCCATATCGTCACTTGGGCCACCAAGGGAGGGTCTTGGACACAAGGCTCACACCTATCAGGGTACATCAGATAAATCTGTAAAACACAACCATACAAAACACCATGACTTTTCCAGCAAAAATTATTACAAAATAATAATTTTTTAAAAATTCAGCAGCTGGTACCGGAGAGGACAGCAGAAAAACAAGCCAAAATAAACCCTGTTCACACCACTTAGATAGTCTACTGCTGAGGTTACAGCTATTATTAGACATAGAGGATGGAGAGATAAAACTATTGACATCACTGTAATTTAGCATCTGGTGAACACAGCTGTTGACACAAGGGAAGGGAATCTGAACTGAGAAATTGACAACACTGAATTGTGAGAAACAGGGGAGCCCACAAGACTTAGTGTCAATGTCCCGAGGCATCTTTTTCCCAGCTGGTCCGAGGAATCCAAGAACCCCTCCCTGCAGCTTTTCTTTTGTTAAGCCTTATCCTCCATAAACAGGAACAACATGGCTAGTGGAATGTACATGGAAAACATCAGCATCCTGGAATCGAGAAACATGCTGCTCACATTATTTGATGTCATGCCCCAACTACAACTTGGATTGCATTAGAGTTTTGTTCATTCAAAACTCTAAATAAACTAATTGCACAAATTTGACAAACCTCTTGGGTTGTCTGGGTTTTGTTGCACACCCTTTGAATTACACAACCTTCCGTTTGCATGAACAAACTTGGACTTCTCCAAAGGAGGTCAGTTTTCACAAAGAATGATTCAGGATGAATGGAGAAGCATTTTAAGGCAGACCTGATGAAAAGATTAGACAGGAGTGGAGAGCTGTGCCTGACATAACCAGGAACGGAAATCCATACGCAAGGGCAGCAATTAGAGGAAGCAGTGTCTATTCCCAGTCCACTAAGTATCCGGGGCACAGTCAGCTGAATTCCTGGCAAGAGCCCTAGATGCTCTCGCAAAAAGGTAAGATAGCATCCATCCTCTGCCCCCACTCAGTCAAGCATAAAAGTAGAGATAAGCAGGCCCAGGTCGGAAGTACCAAATGCATTTGCGAATTACACAGAAGAGGAAAGAGAAGTCCTGGAGAGTAATTACATCAAAGCCAGCAGAAAGCTGCAGTCAGTGCCTATCAGACCATCTATTTGTTTAGAGGGGCCTGCTGTTCATTTCCATGAGCTCATTATTTGGGGCCTGATTTCGCAAACAACACTGAACTTCCAGCCAACAGTGCATTTGCAAACAAGACAGAGATTAAGTTTTGGATTTGCTCATCTGTGTCATGTCAGGCACTTTTAGGTTGCATATTTGTGAGAGCATTTGCACATGTCATCTCCATGTGGATTTCCTCAACTGTGTTGGCCCTTGGGAGCATTTATCACTTGGGGCTACCCTGATGTTTATTTGAAACATTTCACTGACTTGCAGTTAAAGACAAAGCTTCATTCCCCAGCCAAACTCAAAACTTAAAATTTCCTGAGATCTGACAAATAGCAAAAACACCAATTGCAACATTTCGTAATCCAGCCACTCACTCTTTGTACTGGCTTTGCTCCTAATTACTGCACATGTTTGGGGAGACAGTGGTTCCTCATGTATGTTGCATGTAAACCAGCACTAACCATAAATAATCCCTGCCCTCATTTTTTTTGTCTATTCTTTTCAGTCCTAAATCTATCATCTGCCCTGTTAGACATGTACAATTACCTGCAAAGGAGACAATTAGAGTCACCCACCCAGTTTAACCCCACCTATCCAAGCCCCAGACCCCGTTGCAGTAGCCAGGGTGCCAATGGATCGATAAGCCACACTCCAGCAGCACTGCAGCGAGGCGCTGACATCAGGAAGCCCAATGAACCCCCTCCCCACTCCCCACAAAGAGCACTCTACCACTCCCAACTCAGTCCCAGAGCACTTGACAACTCTACATCCCCTGGACCACACATTAGGGTGAGGCCAAAAAAAAGATGGTCTGCTAGTGTTTGAACAATGACAAAAGCCATAATACCAAAAGTAACACAGTCATAAAAAGAGGACATCTGCTGTTTAATGGTTTACAAGAAGGTTGATGCACTGATAGAAAATAAATAGACAGCTTGCATTTTAACAGTGTGCTTTGATTGATTCCTGAGCTCAGATTACATCGTCTCAATCCCAAGATTTGACCATGACCTCTAAAAGAGCTACTATTCAGTGAGGTGAGACACATAAAATGAAATCTGGGTCCAGGAAGTTGCCTTTGGTATGGATGGTCCTAAGGCAGCCATAGTGGGAGGAAGAAAGTATATGCAGCATATGCAGGGTACAGCATTACTTAAATCCGTTTTTTAGAGAACAGCTGAGACAAGCTGTTCGTCAGGCAGCATTTGGGATCTGTTTCTGCAATCCAGTGTGCAGCTGAAGCATCACTTCCTGCTTGGTTTGAATGTCTTTTCTGTCCTGGCATCTGAAGGGTCCATCTATTTGTCTGTTCATGGTTTTATCATCTGAGTGGCCGCTTCTGAGGAGGACTGCAAACTCAGTTGCACACCAAGCATGCTGACAGGTCAAATGGATCGAATGAGCATCACCTTTGATGGCTGTCAGTTTTCTTATTGCTCTCAGTGAAAAGAACCTCCTCCCCTCCTTCTTTTCACCCACTATCATTATTTGAGCACTTATTTTACAGTATTATAACACCTTGGTAGAGGCACTCAATGCTTATTAAGTAGTGAAGAACCATTTTTTCTAGTTCCGCCAAGCATACATAATCTTGGTGTTAGAAACAGTCGGATTACCCTGTGAAGCATTATTGTGTGAACCATACTTTGGCAAAAACAAAGGCTCAATATGAGTGCTTCAGTGCCAGCACCTGTCTCAGGTTAAGACATTCATGCAGGCACAGGCCTGAGAGTGCCTGGAAGCAGAGGAAAGAGCTGCGTGTGGATAGATGGAGAGAAAAAAGAGGGGAGAGAGGACCATGTTTACTCAGTCCTGCCTGCCGTGAGGGGTAACCTGAAGACAGGCCCCTGCGCTCTGGGAGTATCATTGCTGAGTGAGCTGTGCCTCACGGCTCTGCCCCAGGGCTCCTTGCACCCGGTACCTTGCATACATCCTTGGCCAGGGTAACCTAATCTTGGGCAGGAAGAGGATGAGGCACGCATATTATTCATAACAATCGCCACACACCACTGGTTGGGAGTAACCCAAAACCCTGGGGCAGGGAGGAGAAGGGACGCAAACGAGTAGGGGAAGAGAAGGAGGGAAACTGTTGTACTGCAGAGGGTCACCAGACAATGTTGCGGCAAACATAATCAAAGTCATGCAGACCATTCCACAAGCAAATACTGGGAGTGGTTGGCAGTTGAAAGAGATGGCAGTGCTATTCAGGCACTGGCTGACAACAGCTCCAGGCAAGTGACATCATAAAGTGATGCTTGTCAGTGACCCCTGGCACTGATGCTTCAGCAATCCAACCACCTATCACATTACTGGTTTCATGAAGGCAAACTGTTATTTCATATATCTGTTTACTTTCTAAACCTATTTCCCCAGGATCAAGTAGAGTTTAAATCTGGCAGTTACTTAAAGCATGCTGATTAGCTACTAGTCATTCCAGGCCTGGACCCAGTGGAAGGGGACAGAAGAAGCTCCCAGGAGCCAGTCTTAGCCAGTCTCTCAGGCTGGCCATGAGATGTCAGTCACAAGGACCCTGGGTCAGCCCTCCCCCTGGACCCTCTGGGAACACAGCAGGATTGAATGACAATAAACTGTATGAGATTCCGGATGTGCTGAATCCGACCCCCAGGAAGGACTGAAATAGACACTGCAGACCAGTTTGGACAAGAGAGAGAGAGAGGGGGGTAAAAAAAAGGGGGGTGCAGTACATAGACAGATGCATGGTCCATGCCTGACAGCAACACAAGAGAAAGCTAGAAGAACAGACAAATTTTGCAATGATCAAGGAAACGAAATGAGCAAAAAAACTCAAATAACTTCACAGTACATAGGAGGTACACTGCCTACAGTTAAAATGTCTTACAGTTAAAAACTAACAACAAAATCTGAGGAAGACGACAATGAACACAGAATAGTTTTGGCAGTCTAAATGACATGTTGCACTTCATTCACATTTTCACTTTTTCAACAAAATAAAAGTGCAAAAAGAAATTAAAAAACAAACATAACTGCTATCAGACAGTCAGGGCGCATGTGCTCTGTGTGCAGCCTGCCCTGCTGCCCAGAGTAGAAATACTCTTTCTGACATCAGAGCTTTCCCAGTCTGTTATCATCCCTTTTCCCAGTCTCTGCCAGTGAAAACTGGCTGTATTGACAGCTCTGACCTTGAGGACAATCAATGTCATCCCTGCATGCCCCGAACCCCATGCATAGGCTCCAAGCAGAAACTGTGTTTGGGATGCTAAATTAAACATGCTACTCACAGAAACTACAGATGAACATTACAGAGTCTATCCAGAGTACACAAGTCAGTTGGGCAAACCATGTCGTATGGCTGCAAGTGCAGCATGAATAAGAAATAGGAAAGGGAATACAAGGATAGAGCACTCACCTCTGAATGGAGGGAGATCCATAGTGAAATTCAAAAAAGTATTTTTAATTTCTCTCAGCTCGTTCCCCTCTTCGCTGGCTCAACTCCGTCAGCTTTGCCCCTTCAGACACTTTCACAGGGGTCTCAGGCGTGCAGGCTATCCCCCTTTCTCAGTGCTCAATCATTCCCCAAAGATTGTACTGACAGCCAAAGTAGAAGAGCAGCACTCCGAAAAGAAACTGAGAAGACTCTCAGAAAAGAGGGCAACATGTCATGCAAGATATCCCAAAACAAAAGGGTCCCGGAGAACGTGATCGGCAGAGCACAGCTCAAAAGCCCTTCCACATACAGCTGGAAAGGAGCTGGTCTGCAGTTTGTCTGGTCTCAGTATAAGCTGAAAGTGTTGAGCCCTGGATTGTCTCAGTCACACGTACTCTCTCTCTCCCTCTCACTGGTCAGTGCTTCCTTGCATTCATCTATTCGCTCTCAGAGGTCTGTGTGTCTGTGTGTGAGTGAGCGAAGATGACACAGACAGAGAGAGGGGAGAGAGAAGGGAGGTGTAGGGAGTGAGATAGAGGGTGGGAAACAGAGAGAGGGAGGGAGGGGGAGGGGTTGTTGGATATGAATGGTAGACAGAGGGAGGGCTTTGGGGGGGCCGGTGGAGTTTTGCTGGAGATAGTTAATGGCTAAGTGGCATCATCAGGCTGAAACTCAATCTCTCATTTGCTCCCCCTCAGGCACCGTTCCATATTATTCCCTGAGCTTAGCCTGAAGCAGTAGAGGGAGAGAGAGAGAGAGAGAGAGAGAGAGAGAGAGAGAGAGAGAGAGAGAGAAGAGGTAAGAAAAGCCTTGATAAAAGTAAGAAGATGCAACAACAAGAGTGATTAACAAGATACACGTAATGACAAAGAAAACCTAATTTGAATTATACACAATAGCTTTGCCATCAAAGCTTGTGAGCAAACTAACGTTATTTTCACACTGGTGCTAAAAGTTAGATAGTTTGCCAACATGTTTGGTAGCAACCTTTTTCAAAGATCAAAGATGCTATTTCTACATTTGCTGTTGCCAAATTTGTTAGTAAACTACCCAGATTACAAGGTACACCTTTTTAACATTAGTGTTTGTTGCTCAGCTTCCGCTAAACCCATCCTCTAAACACAGAAACACCGATTGAGGCATGGCAACCTGTAACTATGAGAGCTCAGGCAAACTCTCAAACTATCACCTTATGCTGCAGCTTTACATGTGAAGAATTAAAAAAACAGATATTCAATGTGTCAAGAGTCTGGAGTCGAACATAAATCGTTTCCTAATCTAAAGGTACTAAAGGAGAGGTGAAGGATGTAGAATAAACAGTGTTGAACACCACATTCTGAAAAAATATCACACAGAACACATCTTGTATGCGGCTAAGATAGCTTACTAAATCTAAACTTGCAGTATTCAGTGTTATATGTCGCTAAACAAATAACAAAATTAAATGAAAAACATTAATTAAAACCTCACTTAACATTAGTGTGTTGACCAGGAGGAGGAGTTTGGAGAAGTTATTTGATGTTATTTAAATGCTGAATCTTGCATAGTAGACCCTGCAGAACTGAAGCTGGCTGTAATATGTATTTCATATATAATTGATATATGGTTGTCCTAAGGGGTAGAAGAGTTTAGGGAATAAACAGTTACAATCCAATGACAATCTTTAATATTCGTAATTCAGTCTAACCATTTTCATTTTGTATATGTGTTTGTGCTTGTGTGTGTGTATTCATCGAACAGCAGCTGTCCTAGAGCGGCTCACATCCCAGTGAATAATTCAGAGTCTGACGTTCTAGTGCATGTCAGATTGGAACGCAGCCCATGTTCCTATCCTATTTACTTCTGTTGTTGCCAACAGATACCAAGAGACCTTATCATAATGGCAACATGCTTGTGGTGAGATTAGAAACTACTGCGCAGTACAACTCTGTACATATCCCCCTGCAGCTCTCGGATGAAGGCCCTGAATTAGTCACATCGTTGACAGGAATAATCATTTTATGGCGTGATACAACAGAGCAAACACAGAGTGAAAGCGCTTACATGTACTAGCATGTTTGTCTGTTAAATGAGAACAATACATGGCATCAAGTGGGATGCGCCTGCATTTGGCCGCTTTTCTTATGTCCTCTTATTGACGGCACAGGGAAGATATCTCCAAGGTAACAGTACTTGCGTGGATGTGTGTGTGTGTGTGTGTGTGTGTGTGTGTGTGAGTAACAGGGCAGGAAGAGGGGTGCTTCCTGGCTTCCTGTGGAGGGAAATAGCTGGGATGGCCAAACAGAGCAATGAGCTGGAGTGTGAATCAGGTTTCTCTGTCCTGGGCAAACTCAGCCTGAGACTCTGTCAATGTCGCAGTGGAACCTAGTTCTTAAAGTTCATTTCACATCCAACTAATCTAGAACTGAGAGGCTTCACTTCTAGGGTTACACAGAATTGTAGAACTGTGGGTAACATGCCAAATATATAATATTGTAATAACTGAAGACATTTTATCAAAATTATGCTCTTTACAATGAAGCATGCTGTTATTTATTTATGTACTGACAATATCTCAATATCCTATGTTTTGACCTTATTTATTCATGATAATGATAAATATCATCCTATTGCAAAACCTAATAACAATATTTACTGTCTAGGAACAGACAACAAAAAATATGTATACAATAGGTGCATGTTGTATAATGAATATAATGACATAAATTAATGTATTATACAAAGTATGCTCTCTTCGTAATACAGATGATCGGTGCTCTTTAAATACTGATTATATTCATGATTAGCTCAGTTCTTATTATAATAAATGTATTATAGTAACAACAAATATTTTTATTAATATATATATATATATTAGTGCTGTCAAGCGATTTTTGATCTTATTAATTACATGGTGTGGCGATTAATTAATCTAATTAATCGTATTTAATCGAACATACATACAGACATTGCAGTTTTTTACCATTTATTATTGAATACAAGCCTATAACTTAGGCTACAATGGTCATGACATTTTTATCGCTGACTGATCACAAACCTATGAATTAGTTTACAGTATATGACAGTTGTAACTTATTATCACCCTGCTGCTTCTCCTACGTCTCCTAGCACTCTCACACTCACCACGGGCACTTGTAGCGCTGAGACTCCACCCCTCTGAAGGTCTGGATGGAGAGAGCTAATGCTACAGCTACTTCCAGCCCAATTTCCCCCCTCTCCTGCTGCCTTTAGCTCGACCAACACCTCTCCTACAGACACTACGACTACGTTCACCACTGCCACCCACTTTCCCAATGGGCAAAGTGTGGAAATAAACACGTGTTTGTGCTTTGTGATCACTCTCGCCTTGCATGGCGGCGCAGCAGCGCTCCAAAGCTGAACCGGGAGACGTGCGAGTGTTCGACGACCGAGCGTCTTTTCCAAAAAGCAAATATTCCCCTTCAGAGTCAGAATCTGCAAAAAACATTCACAAGACATTACGGGACTTTTTATCAGCCATTTGGCGTTTATTTCTTCCAAATCTCACAGGCTTACTCGCGCGCTGTGAACTGAACTGCACTCTCTGGCTGCTCACGCAGCAGTGATTCGGGACTCGGCTCCACTGCTGTTTACTCGAAACTTTGAACAGAAAGATGACGTATTTTTGGTCTTGAATTGAAGTACTACATGTCTGCTAACTCGTGGTAGGGAATCCAAATGCTGTATCACATATTTGTAACTACAGTCTATTTTATTCATGATGACGTCTTGTCGCAATTCCGCTTAAAGGGTTAAGTGGCACCGGAACTCGCGTTCTGTTTTGGTCCGGTACATACCGGTTATATAGGTTTTCGGTACCCAACCCTACTATTTAGATGTAGCTAGTGGGTGGAACTAAAGAGGACTAAAAAGGGCAGAAAACTAGAAGGAAAGCAAACTAGAAGTTGCTTGCTAATGGTCTTATCATTTGGTTGAGATAATGACTTACAGATTTCAGTGGGCATTTTTTCTGATTTTTTTTTCCTGAATGTTGCAAAGGCATGTGGGCATATATTAATGCAGTTTGTTTTTTTGTGCAAGCAAATGCTTGCTGTTCTCGACAGGGTCGGAAGTAATTGAACTAGGAATGAATTGCTTACTATGAAAAGGTTACAGCAGAGGAGACTGAAGAGTTCATACCTAAAGTCTGACAGGAGCAAATATTTGACTTTATTTGGCTTCTCATACAATAATGTATTCTATTACTCTGTTTATACAGTGTATCAGACAGGACAGATGATTCTCTAGAAGTAGGTAGTCAAAATCAAGTATGTGCAACTCTGTGAAGGAGAGAGCTTTTTGCTTGCCCAAGGAATTGCTGTAGAGAATGTTTGTATACTGAAAAAAATACCTGTTGTGCTAGCAGGATGTAGTAGTCCTTGCACACCAATAAAAATTTGATTCTGTGTGTGTAAAAATGGGGTGTATGTGTGTACATGTCTTTTACGCTTACATATATGTTTTGTGTATTAGGGGGGGCTTCAGGAGGTTGCGGATCAGTTGGAGTTAAAAAGGATTGGGAGGCAGCATCAAGCTGGGTCTGATTCACTGCTTACTGGAATGGCCTTCTTCAGGATGAAAGAGGTAGGGCTAACTCATCAGCTTTTCAAAAATCTGTACTGTAATTGAACTGTGTACCTGGGATATAGAGACCAGTTATGTAATTATGTATTGTTTACCGAACAGGGCTTAGTTTCAGGAATAAACCCTATATTCACTGCACCACAAAACTTTTGGCCCACTTCTTAGAAAGCATGAGCATATCCCATAAAAACAACAGCAATTAACTTTTATATAAAATAACAATTAACAGGTGTGTACAATCAAATTGCATATTAATGGCCAGGGGATTTGAATGAGATACAATATGCTGTTTTTAAAAATATACATAAACATTCAAGCAAATGTAACTCACGTTGTTTGTAATAACAAATTATTTAGCCACATAGGCTACTACTGGCTTACTACTTTTTTGTCTGTGATCCAACACAAAGTAAAGGTGTCAACACACTAAACAGACCAGGGGGGTATTCCATGAAACAGGATTAAGGGAAAGTCTGGCTTGAAATCAGAGACTTTCCCTTAGTCCTGTTTCACGGAATACCCCCTAGGTCTGTGTTTAGTGTGTTGACATTCACTTTGTGTTGGATCACAGACAAAAAAGTATCAGTCAGTTATTCAACACAAATCCTCCAGGTTTACGTGCCATTGGACAAGTTGTAATTCTTCAACCTGATAATGATTCCAACCATTCTTTAAAATGTTGCCAAAATTATAGCTTGGGGTGGGGGTGTTTTGATGAAACTCATAAATAAGCTGTTGCATCCATTACACTACACTTACAGTGTATATTATTACATTACACTTAAACCTGTGTAATGTTTCCTTGTAATAAAGAGCAGTATATTTTATTTTTATATATTTTTTTACAACATACTGTCTTTGCAGCTCTTCTTTGAAGACAACATAGATGATGCTAAGTATTGTGGGCGACTCTATGGCCTGGGATCCGGCTCCTCCCAGACTCAGAATGGCATCTCCAACTCTTCGCAAGAGGAAACCAACAACAAGCACTGACTACCGAAGTGACGACCAAGTGGATAATGCACTTGTTTTTATCCCATTCAGCAGATATACTTTTGTTCCTCACAATTCCTCAAAAACGAAGTCCAGTGACTCTAAAAGGACATTGGAAAAAAACTACCAGTTTATTCATGTCTGGTTTCGCTGTCCCATTTCATAAATTCCAGTTTTCCATATTTGCTTCATAGTTTGAGGTCCAAGAGTTATAGCTCCAGACATTTTATATTTTGTTGTACAGCATTAAACCAACAGAACATATTTTTAAACACAGGACCAGCACTGCTAACAAGATTCAAGCCATTTTATTATGCTCACCAGCAATTTGGCAGAATCCTGTTTACTAGATGTTTTTTCCATATTTTCTATAGAGCTTGACGATATCCATCTTAATGGTAAGGGAAAATGTTCAATGTTGGAAACACTCTTGGAAACTGGGATTGTAATATTTTAAATTATGCTGGAAAATGTGTATTAAAATGTAAACTTTCAAAGATGCAAATATCTTTTAGCAATGTTCCTATGAAATTTAAGATGTTGTATTGCAACACCTGAATACATTGCAGGGATACACTGGTTCTGTTTAACAATTCTTTTAATCTTTCCACCATGAAAATCAGATGTTTGTGGTACATTGTTTTTATTCCGCCTGGTATTAAATATTAAATGTTTTTATTGACAGTGGTTTTTTAATATATCTTTTTAATATATAAAAGTTATCATAGTGGTAAAATGCCGCTATGTGAAACACAATGTGAGTAAGGTGCTGAAACCAAATCCACCTAAAACAATTTGTAATTAGTCAAAATTGGATTCAGAATTTTAAAATGAATGCCTCAAAAATACCACACCAAGCCAAAATATTGCTGTTATAGATAGCAATAGGTGTACATATAATGTATGGATTTTTTACTTCCTAGAGGTAGCTTCCATTAGATTAGTGACCCAGTGCAACATTTAATTTTTCTTTCAAGAAAAGCATTATCTTTTGTCCCTTAGAAAGTAAGTCATTCTGATCAAGCACGTCAGCTTCTCCTGTTTTCCATATAATTTAGGCTGTATTCCAAAACTCCGTTTAGGCCCTGTTGGGTGAATGTGCATAAATAGTACATTTTGTTTGTATGGTTTATTCTTGGCAAGACTCCAACTGTCATCATCTGCTTAAGTATTATTTACCACGCTCTGGAGTTCTCAGTGGCATAAAGCTGTCCCACACATTCCTCCCCATCTTGATTCAAATGAAAGTTGCCCCTGACAATTTACATGGGTGCTAATGTAACACCAACAACTGAATCGTTTACCTTCCTACAGGTTTCACTTGTAAATCAAACCTCACATGTCCCATAGTCTTCTGAACATAGTCTTCTGAACCTTCTGAACAGACATGGTGCCCAGTCTTGAATGTGTTAAATTTGATCTTATTGTGGGCCAGGGCTTGTCAGTGCTGGCATTGTAGGACTGGTGTCTAGCACACTGCTTAGAAACATCTTGTAAACGTGACTCAGTAAATTAAGTCATGACCTCTGCTGCTGCTAAAATGAGCAATCCCAGACAGTTGACTCATGCTTCATCTATTCCATTACATGAATCCGCTTGCAGATTGTTGGCTCCCAGCTTTGGACACTGATCATCTTTCTGAAGTGATCACTTTGGAGTGGATTGTGGCAATGAATGCCAGTAGATTCTTTAGTGTTATCATGGTCCTTCTGGGTTATCTTTTACTCATGCCATGCGCTATATTGGGCTGCAAAGCCTGCTTTTAGTAGTTCGCCAATGACCTGGAATTGCCCATACTCGATTCTCTATGTGAAAAAAAGTAAACAAAAATGCTCTGTGTCTGAGAAGGCACATGAACACCAACAGTTTCATAGATACCACTAGTGTTATTTTATCTAGACATGTGCAGTGGTACAAACAATCCAAAAATCATTTATTTCAGATAATTACTCATTTTGTTTTTCCAACTGCATTTTTCCGTCAGTGCACGCAAGATTTATTGATGGTACAACAAAAGCAAAAACGAGTGAGTAACTAAAGGAACCCTTTACTGTTGAGACGACATTGTGCATAGTCAATCAGACAGGCTGAATTCAGACTTGACATATCATTTGACAGAGTTCAGTCTAATTTTAGCCTAAATAAGGACATGGCAGCTATTCTTCCAGTGAAAGTATGTGAGGGAATGAAACTGCATTTAAAATAATCCAAGGAAACTGTTTTGGTTTGTTAAAAAAGGCCCATCAAATGCTGTTCTGCACCTACAGACTAAGCTTCGGTGATCAATACTGGTACAAGACAAAGACTGAGCAGGAACGCAGGCAATGTATATTTTATTAATTTGGGTAGATTCTATACTTCCAAAAAATTTGATACTTCAAACTTTTTCTGTTTGTGAAAAAAAGTTTATTCATTTACAGACAGTACAGCTGACCACTGGTCAAGTTCATTATATGTATTAAACAAAATACAAATGCATTAGGAGTATAAGTGCTATCCGTAACAACAGTTATAAAGTGAATCTCTGCCAGGCTTTGTGGAGTGAACCTATAGTTCCGTATTTGAGCAGCAAACCGGTGGCCTTTTTGCAGAGATGTTGTGGAATCATCCCAAAGTGCTTATCCATATACAGGAAGACGATGCAGCATTCAATGACATCAGGGAAAGAGTATTTCTGAAACAAAAGAAAAGTACCCGTTGCGTGGCCGCCCTGCAACAATTAAGTGTGTAAGAATTTGTAGAACTACTTACTCTCAGGTAGTCCGGGATAGCGGCAAGCATTTTCTGCTGCTCAGCCACCTGAGCAATCAGGACAGGAAAAGACTCCTGATCTTCAGCAGAAGATCTGAGAGAAACAGAATCTCATTAAGTTGATTTTCAAAAATGTTTCCATTGATTCAGAGATCCTGGCTCAATTACAACCCCTCCATAGAACTAGAAGTCTGCTCCATCCGTCTCTAATTTTCCCCCAAAGTGAAAGCCTGGACCACAGAAACAGCAACTAACCCAAAAAGAAGTAAAGTATTCATAACCACAAACCACTCAGTATTGTATGATCTCTACCATTCAGGCCATATCAGAGCCAAACAAGCAAAGAAAATGCTTAGTATGTTCCAGACTGTCCAGTAGCTGGGTAACACTCAAATCTGCTGGGAAGTTTCTACACTGTTAGAATATTGCTGTGAGAACTTGATTACATTCAGTCACAAGAGCATGAGATCATGGAAGTTCTGGATCACAAACACCTCTCATCTCTTCTGAAAGATACTGGACTGAGTTCCATCACTCCAGAAGACCCAGCTCCACTGTTCTACAGCCTAATAATGAGGGGCTTTACTTGCAATGCTTTTTTTTAAATTGAATGTCTGTCTAAGCAATGAACTTTAAAATAGCTGAATTCACTAAATAAAGCGTACCTAAATACTTTGACATTTTACATTCCATAATCTACAAGGCCCCTTGAAGTTTAATATCTAGTTGTGATTTTTTCATTCAATTAAATATAAATAAATAATATTGCTTTCACAGCTCTCAAGGTCCTTTACAGAAAAAAATATACATACAAAAGACATTTAAATACATATAGATGATCTGAACAGATGAGTTTTAACATCGGCAGGGATGATGTGGTTCGGAGGTCGAGTGAGAGCCCATTCCAAAGTCAAGGAGCAGTGCAGCTAAATCATCTGAGTCCCATGATGGACATGCGGGTTATGACTGAAAGGTTATAAATTAAGATCATTTTATAAACCTGAGATAATTTACATAAGTGAACCTCAGGGAGCCTTAAATGTCTTGGTGAGCTGTGTAAGTTACAGTGACAGGCAGGCAGTTCACAAGTTCCATGTTATTTCTTGCTATTTCACATTAAACATGAGTACTTTTGTTGATATTGTATTCTTTAATCATTTTATAAATAATAAATGCAGCATTTGCAATTTTAACATAAATACGTCTTTCAGCCTTACCTGCTTGTATACATCCCATTTTATTTAAGCAGGAGAAAGAAAAGGGAATGATCAAATGCTCAATGAGCTTCCATACCTCTGCTTGTTTTCCAGGTCTCCAGGTCCCTCAGAGCCTTTTGGCCCCTCAGTTAGATCAGCAGGCTGTGAGCCCAGGCTGGGCTGAGGCGCTTGAGGATGGTTGTGTTGTTGCACCAGCTTGGCCACTCTGCTCTGGATGTCGCTGATGCCTCTCTGGATGGCTTGAAGGCTGGCATGGGGCTCAGAGAGGAGAACTTTCCAGAAGTCCTCAGACCTTATAATTACTTTGATATCTTGACCCTCAGACTGGGACCCAATTTCTCTTTCATGGTTGGTGCCGCCATTTTCCACTGGTGTTTGTTGGCCATTTGTTTGTTTGTTGCTGTTGGCTTTTGTGGTGCCACTGCAGCTGTGCCTCCACCAGTCATTGTACATGAGTTGGTAACAAACAAAAGCCTCCAGGCTGTGACAAACAGCCAAGCTTCTTTCATCACCCTGTAGAAGTCTCTGTTTACACAGGGCAACTGAATCCAAACCTGCAGGAAAAGTGAAACAGAAGAATTATAGAGGGTGGAAATAAAATCAGTAAATGCCAGTATGGCGATCCATGATAAACACTATACCGTAATCCCCCAGTTTTACATGTATCAGGAGTCGCGGATTCAGTCACACGCAGATTTTTTTTGAGAACCGAACTCATAGTTTTACGCGGAAATCCCCACAATAACGCAGAAACTGCAAATATCCTCTGCCCTTTTTTGCTTATTTGTGGCAATAAATATATTTTTTCTGGATGTTTTCACACAAGCGGACCCCTTCACCTCGCCGCAGTGTCCCAATACTTTTGTCACGCATACCGAGTTGCATATCTCGGCGGTGAATTTAAATTAAAAGAGGCGAATACGGGTTTACCTTTACATTTTCTTTAAGGGTAATGCATTAAACTGAGTTTAAA
>JBBPCY010000023.1:4041116-4066548 GCA_037974405.1 Brachyalestes nurse
AAAAGTGTCCACGAGGGAGTCAAGTGTTACAATTGGATGTATGGAGTATATTATTGATATATTTAATGAGTTGAAGTTAATAATTTAAAGATCTGAAATAACTCCAGACCCTTGGGAAGTTTCATTCCATTTGCATTAACACAGCTAAAATGGTCAAAAAAAAGAGAGTGAGGTGGACAAAAATGGCCCACAGGAGGCCAAGAGGGTTAACAACTCTCAAGGTCACTTTCCAGAAAAACATATAAACAAATTTACATACAAAGACATTTAAATATATACACATACAAAAGGATATTTACATACGCATGGATGATAGTGGTATGAGGTGTGAGTAAGTCATGTGCGGTAAGCTAATCTGAACAGATGAGTTTTGAGTAGAGATTTAAACATCGCCAGGGATGATTTGGTTCGGAGGTCGAGTAGGAATGCATTCCAAAGTCGAGGAGCAGTACATCCAAGTCCCATGTTGGACATCCGGGCGTGAGGTGTGGAGAGGAGAGAACCAAAGGAAGAGCAGAGAGTGCGCGAAGGTGTGTATAGATCAAGGAGATCAGCGAGATAGTGAGGAGCTAAGTTGTGGAGGGCTTTAAATGTTAAAAGAAGGATTTTATACTGTATGCAGAAATGGATAGGGAGCCAGTGAAGTTGCTCGAGGACAGGGGTGATGGAGTTCTGGAAATGATGTGTATGATATGTATGTATGTATGTATGTATGTATGGTGCAGAAAGTGACAACTGTTTCTTATCTAACTGTTAGCATTAGCTCATCTAATGGCAGCTAAATGCTTTCCTTTCATTTTTAGGTTAGTCATTTTTAAATGTAAAATATGTTTCTAAATGTACTTTTCCATCTGCTTCCTTTTCTGAATCAGTAAGCTGAATAAACCCTTTCTACTCTTCCTGTAAAGAGATCCAGCAAAAGTCAGTGAAAACACTATAGCAATGGTGGCATTTACTACAGTGGATGTTGAGGATTTTCTTCCATAAAAACATTTGTTTGGTGCAGCAAACAGTTCAGAGAGAAGAGAGTATGGCTAACTCTAGCTGCCTGATGTTTACCAGAATATGGTCTATGTTTTACAGTTTGGGAGTAAAGTTAATGAAAATATAGCTCCATATTCTGCAATTTAAGTTTACATTTTCTAAAATAAGGCTGTGGCTAAGAAGAAGGCAAATTTAAGGAAAGACAAAAGCTAGCCAATGGCTAAAAGCTAATCTAAGGCTAATTGCTTATAGTTTAGAGCAGGGGTGGGCAACTTCAGTCCTGGAGGGCCGTGGTCCAGCAGGTTCTGGTGGTTTCCCTGCTCAGAAACACCTGGTTCACCTCACCAGTTAATTGTCAGGTTTAGTGAATGTGTTTGAGGAGAACCACCATCAAAATGTGCAGGACACCGACCCTCCAGGACCGGAGTTGCCCACCCCTGGTTTAGAGTCAAATAGTCAGACAGCTGACAGCTGGCTCAAATGTAGTTTTCCAACATATTTGATTTAGAAAGGACAGTTTTTTCCTGCAGTCAAAAAGCCACATGGGTTGTTATATTTCAATGTGTTATAATGATGGAACTGTCTACTGCAAGGATCCATGGTGCAAGAGTTTCAACGATGCAAATGTGGGAAAGGAGTGCAAGGTGGTTACAGACTTGCTTGTGAGTCATGTACAATAAAAAATCTCACATGCTTTATCTTTCTTTTTTTCCCGTTGTACTTGGTGTAACTGTATCTTAGGCTAAATAACATGCTTTGAATACTGTAGGTTTTATTTGTCTTTGCTTCTTTTGATTTGCTTTTGTTTCATTTGTGTCTTGAGTCATTGGCTCATGTGATTGGTGTCTGAGTTTGGGTTGGTGTGGGCTGGGGCGGGGTGGTCACTGATATGTTATTGTTTTTCGTTATGTGATCTTGATTTTTATAAATAAAAACAGTGAATAAAAAAGAGCCACATGAAATCAGATTTTGTTCACATTTTGTAGAGGAGACTACAGCCTAACCATAAAAAACTGGATTTGGTTATTGTTACCTGAAATCTGAACACTAAAGTCTAAAAATCAGTTTTAAGTAACAAATCTGATTTGCCCTGCAGTGGAACATAGCCATAGTGCTTTCAATGAAACCAGTTTCATAAGCTTGGTGCAGAAATATTGGCTTCTTATGAAAAACTCAAATGTTTGTGTTTTAAACACGTGACGAAACTCACATTTTGTCTGTATCTCAGGGTAAATAAAATCAAACATTAAACCCACTGGCAGGTGAAGAGAATAAGATTCATTATCACATTACAGTGGCATGTGATGGGAAATATTAGGCAGCAAATTAACATTACACTCAAAGTCAATGTGTTGTCAGTGTAAGGTTCAGGGTAATGTTCTGCAGGGAAACTTTGTGTCTTGACATTCATGTAGGCGTTCCTTAATGACAGTGGTCTCTTTCAGCAGGCCACACTGCAAATATTATTCAGGAATGGTTTGAGGAACATGACAAAGAGTTCAAAGTGTTGACTTGATCTCCACATTTCCCAGATCTCAATTTAATTAAGCATCTGTGGGAAGTATTGGACAAACTAGTCAGAAGATCCAGTGATCCTCAACAGGGACCCTGGTTATGGGGTAAAGGGGTTGATAGGGGCCACAGAGCTGCGCCCCAAAACTTCCCTACTCTGCATTCCACTGCAACAAGCACTGATGAAGAGAAGGGGGTAGGAGGAGTGGGTTTGGCTTAAGGATGGATGAGAGTAATATGCTATGCTGCTCTTTCTCCCTCATCCCAAAACTATAATTTCTCTCACATGTAAGAAAAAACAGCTAATCTGAATTATTCCACACTTTAAAAGTCTGCTGCTGCCTAACTGGTAAAGCCTGAGAAGCGAAATCTAATGAGATGAATATATGCTGATGTGACTCTGCGGAATCTGATGTAGGTGATCCGATCAGGCCTCTCCGAGAGGAAGCCGTGGGTGTTTTGCTGACATGATATGCAATTATGAATATTAATTATTGAAGTGCAGCGAGGAGTGAGGAAATATGAACCTGGAGAGCCAGCACTTCTGTCCGACCACTCACACTCACTCAGTCATCCTCTCTCTCTCGCTACATTTCCGTCTCTCTGTGAGTTCAGTGTAGGCAAGGTTTTCAAAAGGAAAAAAACCTGACAGAAATCTCCACTACTATCATCCAGTTAGCCACGTGAGTAAAGGATCAACACAGTGACTCCGAACTACAACAACACATGACGTGTAAGTGCGTGCACTGAATGTGGTGGACCTTATTTCTGGATATCTAAAAGAAAATGATAGACAAATTATAGAATTTAGACTGAGAATTTCAAAGATTTTTCAAAACTTCTGTGTAATTAAATTGTTAAGATGTAACACAATTGTTTAAAGTGATCATGGTGATAGGAACCAGACATCTAAAGTGTTTAATGGCCCTAAAAGCTTTCTCGCAGAAACTGTCTGGAAAATTGGATTAATATTTTGACCACTTTGAGTAAAGATTTTGACCTCTGGCTGTTTTGGATAACAAATAAAATGGTTAGTTTTATGTTTTAGATACCTCAACCACCAGTCGACACTTCAAATTTCTCTGCACCTAACTGTCTCTGCACCTAACTGTCAAACAACTCTGAATAACTGTTTACATCCCAAACACTGAATTATGCAGAGGTTTAAAAAAAGTTGGTGAAATTTCTTTTAAACTGCAAATTTATTCCTCTAAAATGGAGAAACATGTGGAAGAAAACTGGCAGATGGTATTCAAAACTGACAGGGTATTTGCATCTCCTGTCTCGAGCAAAGGACAGAAAAATAGTTAAGCTGTCTGTTCATTCGAAGAGGAAAGGAAGGGGGAGAAAAACTTCCGTCCCAGTAGGTTTGGTCCAGCTAGCCTGCATGTAGTCCCATGAATCAATATTAGTTCGAAATGGGAAAAACAGAGAAAGAGAGAGAGAGAGAGAGAGAGAGACAGAGAGAGAGAGAGCGAGAGAAAGAAATGCAGACAATTCCTGTCACCCAGGCACAAACACACACTGCTAAATAAATACAGTGGAGACACTAGTGGAAAAGAGTGGGAGGGGGAAAATTCATGGACACATGATTTACACAAGAGAAAGAACTTGACACACACGCACACACACACAGCGGACACCACATGTCCCAACTTTTTCTAGAGTAAGTATATTTAAGAGAAGTAGAGTGAGCACTGATAACTCACGTGAGAGAATTGTGTCACAACACTACACAAGAGCAGGAGGGACAGGGAGAGAGAGAAAGAATGAGAGAGAGAATGAGAGAGAGAGTGAGCTGTGGCTGTAAACCCAATATCCTCTGTGGCCCCAGGGGCAGGGAGTGCATGGCCAGTGCAGGAAGAGAGAGGCTGCATTATCCACATCAAAGCCCTGAATTATCAGCCATAATCAATGCTTTCCCATTACTAAGCCTGCTCGCCTCTCAACTCATACACAGCTCTTTCATAGCATAGCACAGCGAAGAGAGAGAGACTTTGACTATGCAAACTCAAGACCTATAATATTTCTCCCATCAGAAGGAGAGAGGGATATACTGATGGATGTAGTTTTTAGATCTTGTTGACCTATTACAGCTGAGCAGCACAACCATGACATCATTCCAAACATCCAAGTCATTCTGGTCACATATTAAAGGAATAGTATGACAACAAATCAAATTAACAAATTTTCCCTCCTTACCTCAGTTGCAGTCAGTCAGTTGAGACCCGTTTGGTGAGGTTTGCACTTGAGCTACAAAGCTAAGGTTGATAACCACTAATTGAGATATGAACAAACGCTCCACACTGGTAAATGATCATTTAAATACTGCCTGTATTTCAGGAAGATTCCGGTGATGGCAGTCACCTGTGACCAGCCTTGCTCTCAATAGGTTGTTAGGATAGTTCCCTCTCTCTCTCATCACCTTTCAGCAGCTGTGTTTTCCTTCAACTGTGTTGAGCAGTCCAGTCTCACTGCGTTTGCAGCAGACGCGGTAGCTGGTTTCATATGACTTCCCATGATAGGAAGAGATCTAGAAACTGTTCATGAAAAGCACTAAAGGACAAATAATATGCAAAGTAATTTAAAAAAATCTTTAATTCATACTTTCTGTAAAGACTGATGTGCCTTAAGACTGCTCATTAAATGAAATGTCGTAGCTCACTGCAAGCATTCAATTTGCACCAAATTTTCAAAGATTATTCCACCATTAATACGTAGTCATAACACAAATAAAAAGGAAGTGACCTGTTGCTTGCTACTGAGCCCGCATCAGATCTTGCAGGCTACTTAACTTACTTTGTCTTCTTCATTAGAAGAAGACAAAGTATATGTGCATAGGTGTATATAAAAATATGTGAGCTTCATTACATATTCATATTCATTAGATTGTCTTTGCCCTTTTTTGTGCTTATTCATTTTATAAGGTGAATAATAATTTTCTCATTAAAAAGTTTCTATATAAAATAAATTATAAATGTTTCTGCTTGCTTACCCTCCGCCCCATCCCCAAACAAAAAAAAAAACCCTCTTATTCCCATCTCTTCCTTACTTTTGTCTTAACTTCTGACTTTTCTTTGACAGGTGTTGTTTAGGTGTACTTAGCCTGGAGTAACTTGTTTGAATAGTGGATGTTGATAGATTTACAGGTTTAAGGAATGTGGACTACTTGAGCACTTCATATGACAATCAGCTAAATGCCATAAATGTAAATATAAATGTTTAAGTACACTGATGCACGCAAAGACATAAAAATCATTGCCTCCAGATGGGAGTGGCAGCTGTCTGCAAGGAAACTGTGAATGGATCATAATGGTAGCCAGTCAAACATGTCCTTGCCAGTTATAATGACCTCATTCATGCAGATAAGAGGCCTTGGCCTGCTTAAGAATGCTTAAGGGTTTGGCGCCTCCTAGTGGCTAAAAATTATATAGTTTTGGTATCATTTACATTTATGGCATTTTGCAGACCCCCTTATCCACAGCAACTTTCAATCAATAATTACAGGGACAGTCCTCCTGAGTAACTGAGGGTTAAGTGTCTTGCTCAAGGACACAATGGTAGAAAGTAGGGGGTTTGCACCTGCAACTGTGTGGTATTCAGATTCACAAGCAAATGTTTTACCCACTAGTCCACTACCACCCCCATCAGGCAGCATTTGTTGCCTGCATGCTGAAATTATAGAACAGAAAGAAAGACAAAATGGTTATTATGATGAGATGCAATTTCTAAACTATGACAATCACTTGTAAATGGCACAAAAAATACACTCGCATGATTTATGCATGCCCAACTGCTGTTTATTGTAAGCATACACTGAATCAAACCTTTTTAACACATAAAATACATGCATTGGTTCATGATTTTAGCTGTGAATGGTAAAAAGGCCATTCCTAATCTGGTTCAGTTTACTAATACTCAAACCATCGAGTCCTGTGAAAATGGCATTTCCTGCAAACGAGCGGTATAAGAGAGGTATGATAATGTTTTTATAATGATTTTATAGGGTGTTTATGTATCTTATGTATGTACATAGAGAATACATTAAAGAACTCCCATCCTCCAGCTCACAAGATACACCTCAATATCATTCCATAATGTTGAATGTCACATTCAGCCCCAGTTAAATTGTACCAATATTCCAATGTGCAAACTTCAGATAATCTTGTTTGCTCTGTACATTGTAGTTTTATGTGGTTTATAAGATTTAATAAGATAATTGCTTACTGAAATGTTTTCCTCTCTTCATACATTTCTCTCACTGAATTGACCACAGAGAGCTGTCATTTTCACACAGGACTTTCATCAGGTTGTTGAGAGTTAACGCAAACAGCTAGAACAATGTGGTTAGATTTTTTTTTTACAGTGGTGGTGATAGAAACCAAGAGTTTTTGTCTACTACACAAAGTCATTTCCCATTCAAAAAAGGTCTGACTTTTTATATCTATTAAAAAAGTGTTAAATATGAAAAATAATTTTTCTTTGTGGGTAGTTTTACCAAATCTCTGCAAGTACCACATTACCATTAAGGGATTAAAAAATGTGTTTTAGACAAAAACATTGTAAAACAAGCAGACATGAGGTAACACATTCACATCCATTTCCATATGCTTTTAGATTCATTAAACTCTTCACCTGACAAGTTCCAATCACCACTACTGTGAACAATTCTGATTTAGGTTTCTCTAGAATACAGCATTTTGTATCAAATCATTCTGAATAATTCTGTTTACAAGTTGCTGGAATTCCTAGCTTTCAGTAGCTGCTACACAATTACACAGTAAAAACTGTCTTAGATCCAGTGTAAAATTGCATTAGTTGCTGGGTATTTCAGGAATATTACAAGAACCCTACGTCTGAGTCAGGATTCACTGTAACTGAAAGTGAAGCTTCTGAACATCTCAGACAGAGATTACTCAACATTACACTTTACACTCAACACTGTTCATCTATCAAAGTCCCTGTTAGTAAGGTTATTTCCAGATCAATTGTGGCACTGTTTTGGCAGTTTCTGTTTTGAGTTTTAATTGGGATGGCGAGGAATGCACTTTAGCTGCCAGCTTTTCTTGACAAGAAGATTCTAATTCCACCAGATGTCAAAATGTTAAAAATAAAAAAAAGCCTCAACAAAGAGATTAGATGCCATTCAATAATTCAGCAGGTGAATTTTTTTTTCAGAAAAATCCCTCACCATGTTGTTAAGTACACCAGTGGTTTCCTCAACCTGTTATTCCAGTTTTATTTCTGTGATAGTCAATTCATTGCCACATGCAACTTTAACCACCAAATGCTGTTACTGCATAGCAAAATTTCCCATCACCATCTTATATTATCCTACACCTACATACCCCAAGCTACATCACTTTCTAAAACAGAAAGTACATAATCAAAAACATAAAAAATAAACAAAGCACAATTTTCTGTAACTGATGACAGAAAGTGATTAGGGCTGGGAACTTTTATTGATTTACTGAGTATTATCGATAACAGCCGTGAAATTGATAAATGGAATTTATTATTATTTTCTCTATTCTTTCTGTTTTTAAGCATGTTTTTTCGGTGTTCCCAGTTTGTGATATGAAACTTCATTCTTTTGCTTCATCTACTCACACAGCAGTGTGTAAACAGCGATGACAGTGTAAACAGAATGACAGTAGCAGGTTAAACATGGAAAACGTCGTCACCATTTTTCTGTGCTTGTAAATGTTAATGGATAGAGGTCAGACATCACCAGGTCTTTTCACTGATGAAAAAAGCAGAAGGGATATTAACAGACTGATGGGCTTTTATGAAACACTTTATAAAATTTAAATAAAAGAGGAGGAGGAAGCAAAAAAATGCATCCATCATGTGATAATGGCAACATTAATATAACTCTAAAGAGACTGTATTAAAAAAAGACACCTGAAACTCTATACAAGGGTTATATAAACTCGTTTGTTTTGAGATATTTGTATTTTTGTTCTGCAAAACTCAAACTCTGTTCAAAAGGTCCTTGGGCTTTGTTTCCCCTCTCTTTCACAAATGGGGACTGTTTTACATTTTACTGAATGTTATTGTTAAACACTCACGGCTTATTTAATTAATAAACCATGTGTGCAAACTTTGTATAAATAAACAGTGTGTCTAAACTGTGTAAATCTGTATTTATTGATAATTCTGCACTGATTTAGCGATTTTTCTAAATTTTCCCAGCCCTAAAAGTAACCAGCAGATGACGGTAATCATTATATCCTTACATGATACAATATCACCGAAGCAAGATACAGATACGGTCACATCACCTTGTACACTTTCTGTACTTACATACATGCTTACAGTTGAGCTAACCAGAGGCTGTTAGGGTTGTGGTGGCTCAAAGCCTGAAAAGGGGTCTAAAATGGTTTCAGCACTCCCATTACAACCCTTTCTGTGCTATAACTAATTCAGGCCATTGCGGACACAGTAAATGCACAACTCAAATCAGCGTGAAGCAATGCACCTAAATCCAATGTCTCCTGGCTGTGTAATATGCAGCTGAAAAAAATAGACCTCCACGCCAATATAGTATCTGGATGCACAATAGCCTCCACAATGAGGTCAGAACCACCACCACACTTTAAAGCCCTGGAATAACTGGAAGGGCAGCATGCAGAGAAAGAGAGAGAGAGGGAGGGGTAGAGGGAAAATGGGCTGGGAAGAGGGAGAAAGGCTTCTGGATCTTCTTCCTGTTCATTCCTGTCAGAGAGAAGCATTTTCTTTAGGGCGTGGTAATGATTTCCTGCCCAAAACAGAACAGAGCACAGTGTTTATGACAGCTTTACCATTACATTTCGTCCAGATTTATATATAAAAAAAAACAAATCTGCAGGTCCCTCCAGTTCTCAGGTCAAAATGTTCATAATGAAGAACTTACAACAGCTTCAAAAGGTGAATGTTGGGCAGCCTCACAGCTTTCTTTTTTAGTTAATACACTGACAACAGAAGATCTGAGAGTCTTACTAGTGTTCATCATTCCTGTGAAAATTGAATTTCCTGCAAATGAGTGGTATGAGAAAAGTCTGATAATGGAGCCCTCTACTTCTTTCTTCTCATCAAAAGACCTTCTCCACACTCAAACATTTTGGGTTAAGTGAATAGTGGCAACTAATAGGTTGCACATATACAATTTACATATTTGTCACATAGTATAATAAACTGAGAGAATGTGTTATTGCAGAATATGGACAAATATGAAAGTATCTGAGAACTTCTATTTCCACCAAATTGTTAAACAATCGCTGGTGCACCACTGCCACGTGAAACCCACTGAACCAAATGAAACACACAGTGTGACAAAAACGCATAGTATAATGTTGACTTTTATACACAAAGTCTGAAAACAACCTAAATGTGAACTTTCTGGAGTTCCCTGAGGACTGGAAACAGTCTATATCAGACATTTTCAAATACAGATGTTTAACCCAGCTTCTAGAAATGGATTTTGTAGTCACAGATTTAAATGATTTGATGATGTGGTTGGTCACCCAGTGTTACACATTCTAGCAATTACAAAATCCCAGACCAGTGACTGGATTCAAGTCCAAATTTGAAGACTTCTGGTCTATACAGACACATATCCTGTAGTTGGTAGAGTGTGTTCTAGTGTTGACTAAAGTGACTCAAAGCCTTTGTAGACTTTGTAGACAAATACTAGCACAGAGGAACTTATCACAAGTACCCACACAGACATTTAAAATTTAAAGTGGCTAAAACTGATCTACACTGAGCTTTGGCTTTGCCATCAACTGTTTCATTAGCCAGCTAAGCTTGTCAGTGACTTAGTTAATTAGTGTGCCATAGTAGCAGTGTAGCAACAGGTTTGACATGCTTTTTGGTTGGCAAGACACCACCTTTAGTTGAGTGAAGCAAACAATATCCTTGTTACCTCAGCTACCACTGTCACTTATGTATTTTTGGTCTAAAGAGAATCAGGGCAAACGGGAAGTGGGGGTGCTGAGGGGGTTGTACCGCCCCGACAATTCAAGACTGTTTAACTGAAGCTGCTAAAATGTGAATGTAGTAAAGACTTGTGTGCTTGTTTTAAAGTGGAGTATTATTATTATTATTTGACCGGCCCCCACTCTCCCTTTTTGCTTTGAATTTTGTCTAGGACGAGAGAGAGAGGAGACATTAGCTTGTGCATCAGAGTTCAGGTTATAGCCATCTCTCATCTCATCATTTTGCAAATTATCCATAAAAGGCCCATCAATCTGAATGACATCACTATACACTGTATATATGCTGCTTAAAATTTCAGCACCCCCAACTTAAGCCATCCTCCTGGGTTCCAGAGCATTCATAAATGCCTCTCCAGTTCCACAGCTTACAGTACCTGTTTAATCATCTCTCCTGTCTTCTCGATTACAATTGTCTTTGCTTCCTTGACAGGCGATGTGACCTGGTAGTCATCACTCAGCAGACCAAGTATAGGGTACTGGTTCCTATATCTGCACCAGTGAGAAGAGAGACCAAAGCTTAGAGTGAATCTTTGTCTCAGTCATGTCCATAGAGATTTACATATCACAAGAGTGGACTAGTTGACTGTATGATTTCCATAGTCATTATTGCTTTTTTTGCTTTTGAGAACAGAGTAGATTATGTAGACAAGAAATACAGCAAAACAAGTTTCAAATAATCACACGCTCAATTAAACATAGTTCACAACCACCCAATCATATCCACGCATATCTGTTCACCTTTTGGTGATTATGGTCTTGGTGACACTCTTGGAACTATCACTCTTCTCCTGCTGTAATCGTCTGATCTCCTGACAGCACACACAGAGAGGTCAAAAGTAAAAAATGTGAGCAAGAGGAAGCACTCTGGGGAAAGGACTATCAATCAAACACACTGAACTTGTTGAAGAGAACAATAAAAATTGTTCTCTTCAAAAAAAAAAATCATGCAAAATAAAATGGCAACATAAATGTAATATAAAAAATCCTAAGCTTTCTACAATTACCTAAAAAAAGGAGAAGATATGAGCTGAATTCATAATATAAAATATTATGTAATAATTTCTTCATGCCATAAGAGAAATCAGTTCAACTGAAATTGCAAACGAGAGCTGCTGATCACTAATAGTACACTCATAAAAAGCTAAGACAGCTATGATTAAGGGAACATGATCCTGAATACACAGTAGAGCTGTAAGGTGTGTGTGTTTCTGACCTCCTCTTGGCATCTGATGACAGACTCGCGCTGGTTCAGTGAGGTCAGCAGTTCTGAGATCTTCAGCTGCAGGCTCTTATCAGTGGAATGCTCTGTAGTATACTCTGTCCGAATCTTCATCAGTTGAGACTGTCATACACACACAGACATTTGGTAAAAAGGTCAAATGGGGCAGACTCTGCACTAAGCTGAACTTCACATGAAACGGTGTGAAAACTTTCTAATTCCAAAAAAAAAGCTGCACAGCCTGTCAAAAGAAGGACAACTAGCTTTTCAAAAATTGTTCTTAGTTTTGTATTTTGACTGTAAGGAGTTTTTAAGAAAACTGTGTACAAATGGTTTATTTTACACCTAAAAAAAAGAACGTTTCAAAAATCTGCAGGGTACGCTTTTTTTCCAGATATAAAATCAGTTCTAACTGCTAAGGTAAAAACAAAGTTTTTATTGTTTAATTTATACTAACATGCACAATATGGCAGTTTGAAAAGACACATGGGCTTCTAAACCTAATACTAAATCTGGGACCAATGCTAACAACTGTTTTACTAAACAGTTTCACAATGAAAGCATGGTAATCTACAGGGGACAAACTAAGGTGTAACAGAAAAACTGACAAAAAATTACTTATTAGAAACATTTGTCACAAAAAAATAGGTGTCTTTAAACCTTAAATGGGCAGTTTATATTTTCAACATTCCACACACTCTTCCTGTAAATTCAGTGTTTTTTCAAGGTATTAAATTAAACAAGGTCCTGGGTGGCCTCACCCGCATGCTGTTGAGCTCTTTGTCCTTCTCCTCCCGTAAAGTGCTCAGCATTTGCTCATAGTGTCTGGACAGCTCCTGAGTCTTAGTGTGCAGAGTAGAAGTACTGCACTGACCCTCCAACTGAAACAAACACACACATTCACATTGTTGTTTTAAACATACATACATTCACATGTTTTATACCTTGTATATTGTATATAACTAGGGAGGAAAGAATATTCTTAATATTATAATTTAATGTAAATCTCAAAGTTGATTTCATTTTATGTAGTCATAAAATAAAATCAACCATTTCCAATCGTCCATTCAGTTAAAAATTGTTTCAGAGTGTAAAAAAGGGAAAAAAATTGAGTCAATGTTTTGTCCCAACTCAGTAACCAAAAATAGGTTTTTGTGTAAAGGATATGAAATTAGTCATATACATACACTTTTAGTGAAAAAACACAAACAAATATACACAGGTACGAAGGCGCCCATGCACAGACACACAGACACACACGCAAAGTAACGACCATTTAAATGCGTCACCCTGCAATGTTCAGTGTACTGCTCTCCTGTCTACAGCAGTGCTTATGTTGATGATAACACATCGGACAAATGAAGGCCTTCTTTCAGCAAAATGCATTTAGATTTAGAAGCACTTCCAATACAGGCCATTAAGAGGGAGAACATCAACGTATGTAAGTAAGCAATAGTGTCACATCAAGAAAAGCTAGCAGTAATGTTACTGAATTGTGCTGCATCCCACAGACATCCATGCTGGGGTTCTACCTTCTTGCGCAGCAGCTCATTCTCGTGCTCCAGAGCCCTCTTGCTGCCCTCAAGCTCCTTAATACGGAAATCCCGACTGGAGTCTGTGGTGCGGCTGCTCATAATCTGAGTCTCAAGAGTGCGCTGTGTGAGGCTGCTCTCTTTCAGAGAGTTCTGAGACAGCAAAGGAGAGAATATAATATTAGTTAGTGTATATGAGGATGTGCGTTACATACCTTAGATATATTTCATTATGGTTAAATGGATATATATGAGAGAGAGAGAGAGATTTTGTAGAAATACTGAAGTGTTTGTATTGTATGCCCTTCACTACAGAAATACCATTCTTATTTAGAACCCCTGGTACAATGTGTCACATGTGCAGTGGTGACAGATTAACGCACATACCTGTAGCTGTCGGTTGTTCTCACGCACAGCATCTAGTAATCTATCATACTGCTGTGCCTGCTCAGCCTTAAAGGACAGGTCCCTCTCCAGCTCTTCTTTTTCGCTCTCCAACCGCTGCAAACAGAAAGAGACACACACGCTGGTCCTTTCACTTATGTGAAATCATTTTATAATTATAGTGTCATAAAGACACTATAACTTTGAATGCTTGTACAAAAGCCTGCTCCTTCTCTTTGGCAAACATGTTTTAAACCTGAACTGGTGCAGCACAGCCAGTAAAGAAGAATACTTATGCTATGCTAGCTTAACATGCTTTAAGCAAATATGGCTAGCTCAAGTGTAGTTGAAACATTTGCAATATGAATATCACACATGGGTAACACCTAAATCCTTCTTATTGAACCCTGCCATGAAAGAACTGTGTTATGGCAGATGTCAAATGCTGTCATGAGTTGTCATGACAGGTTATGTCCATTAAAGGAGCAACATGATAATTTACTGTCATGACACTGAATATTACAATACACATCATGACAGTTAATGACATCAGCCATGACATGTTTATTGTATGGTTATTGTCAGGTGTCAATTATAGTGTTACCTAGAAGGGTCTTTTCGGCAATTTATTTTTCCTTTAAACTAATTTCACACTACAGAAATTGAACTGCTTTGTTAAAGTCCCTCATTGCAACAAGTCATTACTATTGTCTGCTCATGGCACCTCAATATTAGAGAAAAGAGGAAGAAAAGAAAGGAGCTTATTATCGCCAAGTACTTGATTCATTAAAATATGACTGGATCAGTACAGATTCCATTCTGCTGGACTGAACTCGTATAACCCTAATATTGCAATTACCTTACAATGCTTAATTTGCTGTTATCAGAATCACTATGAATTTAATGTCATGGAAAACTGGCACAAATAATGTTTTTAAAAGTATGTACACAGGAATCCTTGTACTAAAATGTTAAATAATCTACAGACCTGGATCTTTCAAGCATTAAAAGCACAAAGATGACCAGGCATGTGATCACTTCAGAGTAAGGAGTCTTAGAAGGCAGCCCCATTGAGTACATTAGGCTCATGAGCTTGCTAAATGCTTTATTTTTAATGAATGTATAAGGACACGATTGAAGTAAATTGTATGTATAGCAAAGTAAACAGGGGCGTGTCATTTTTTAAATGCTTGTTTCCACAGCAAAGCCAATTAATCAGTGTTTGGCAGTGATTTCACTGACACACGAATCACACTCAGAGAGTTTTGTAGATCACGACATCTGCAGTTATATCTGAACAACTTTTGTGAAAAATGGCTCCTATGTATTACAAGAAATGTTTGGATATTTTATCTACAAGCTAATATTGAATTCTTGACAAATTATTCGTGCATAGTAGGCTATTATAGATTACTCATTTTACATGTGTCAGAAGGATAAACATAGCTGTAGATTATTCTGAAACCATTATCTAACAATTATATTAGTATCCACAATGAATCCGATTTCAAAAATGGAGATCCAACCTCAAGGAAGACAATCTTTCAGAAACTTTATGTAAACAGGCAATAGCACATCTTGTGGACATAATTCTTTAAATATTATATACAACATCTAAAAATGACTTTTGGCAGATTATTTACAGTTGCCAGTAATATTTACATCCACAATGTAGAAGTTACCATTGCATTAAAAAAATGTTAAGTGAAAAAGTGATTCTAAGCTTTTGAACATGTTCAAATACATATAAGCCCATCGATACATAACCCACACAACTGACTTAACTGACTAAGCTTTTCCAAGTATTTGTGAACAGTACAATCAAAACTGTTTGTCTAATGAACTTAAAGAGCAAGAAGGGTGACATTTTTGTATAACAAGGCATAAAACAAGGCAAGCTCGAATGACTATCAATCTTCTGTTTTCAACAAGATATTCCACCTGACATGCATGCACAAGCCCACAACAACTTACACACATCGCTGAAATGTTGGTTTAGTAGTGACGGGAAATTCATTTTCTTGGAGTCCCCCCCACGACATGACAAGTAGGTGCACATGTATCTGTGTGGCCATCATGAAGCTGACCTTACACCAGTGGTTTGGTTAAAGTTAATTTAGTTAACACAATAATAAGTTTTTTTACAAAATATTTGACCATAGGCCAACATTTAAATCCTACCTCATTTAACGTTGCTTTGGGACAAAATATGCTGATTCTCCAGGAACAGAAACATTTATATTTATACACTAAAATCTCACCATAACATAAATGTGCCTAAAAACACTTCAATACTTCAATGGATTTTGGCCTGTATTTATCCTGTTAGGTCTCGGCCGGCGGCCAGTAGAGGCCGCTGTTTTGGTTTTTGTTAATGGGGACTTTTATTTTGAATTTATGAGTGTATGTTTGTGTCTTTGGTCACTATGTCAGCTGTCTTGTGTTTAGAAATTGGGGTTTTGATTGGTTTGTGTCTAAGTGTGTTTAGTATTTAAGTCCTTTGCATTTTAGTCTCATTTGCTGGTCAAACCTCACATATATCCTCATGTTTCCTACTCCTTCTGCGTAGTTATGTTTTGTGTTAAAAGGCCCTCGACCCTCCTTTGGTTTTTAGTTAGTATCTGTACAGAGTCTGTGTCCTTTTTGTATAAAAAATCCATCAATGGAACCTGTGTCTTGCGCCTTGCCTCACTTCCCCGTGCACGGCCTGTGGCATATCCCAGCTTCTGTTTTTCTGTCAACCTTATTCTTTCTCTCTAATATTATTACCTTAAACAAATGCAAAATCTCATATACTTGAGTAAAGTGGTATTTGACCTTGATCATCAAAAATAGCTTCATCGCTTTTATGAGGAATGTGGATTTTTTTAATTGAGACTGCTTACACCCTGCCTCAACATGCGTTTTCAGTAATTAGGTAGCATTCAAATTTCCTTAAACCACATAAAAAGCGTAGCATAAACACATTCAGGATGCACTTTGATCTCAACCACATTCAGAACGTGTTAATGGAATGTACTTTTACATCTGTATACAATTACGTACACAGAGTTGCATTTGCTGAGTGCCGCCCTGCGGGTGAGAGGATAAACAAGGAAATGCGAGATTGAGGACAGGCAAGACTCGAATGATCCCACAGTCATGTGTCCTCATTTACCTATTCATACCAAAATGGAAAAACTGTTAACAAAAGTGAAATGGAAACAGCATATGTGTTAATTTGCTTTTTAACTGGGATGGCAAAATCAAATCTCATCTGGAAGACTAGGGTTCTGCTGCCCAACACAAGCCCAACAGGGCCCAATTAACAATTAAAGTTTACCTGTTTGGTAAGTTTCCCCAAAGTTAAATGAGTTTTGTTTTAGTGAAAACATGTGGAATCCTGTCAAAGTATACCCAGATATAATATAGAAACATGTGTTAATGTAAGGTGTAAATGGCTTCATTGAGTTTCTAGCTAATGCTGGCTCAGTTATAAATACACTTTGACAGAATTTTGTTTCAATTGCATAAAGTTTAATTTTAAAACTTTATACTGAGAGTTCAGGTCAGGTGAAACTTGTGCAGAATGTTTTTGGGTTATATAATTAAAGTTCTAGTATAAGTGTTTTGGAAGAAGTGACAGACAAAGGGGGCACTCTCACCCTCAGATCCTCTTGCATATGCACCAACTCCTCTCTCAGGCTGCTGAAGGTGGTCAGAAGAAGTCGCATGGTCTTATCAGCTGTCAGGCGTGTCTAGTCAGAGACAGAAATGGGGGTTGGTGATTTGCATACCATCAGAAACTGTATTTTGTTATGGTAACAGCAGCAAAGACTAAACAAGCAGCTATTACTACTCAGGAGACTAAAGGTGGGGCTAACTGAGAATGAGGTGTGGTCAAACAGTGTTGACTGTTTCCACAAAGCGTGTGATCACATTCCCACACTCACTCAAAATACACACCTGTAGGAGGTAGCGGATTTGCTGTTTGGTCAGTTCAGACAAGCCTTTGGGAATGAGGGCCTCTATCTCCTCTCTCTCAACCTGTCCCAGGTACAAACACATAAACACACACACACAAATACAAACATACACGTAATTTTTTTAAGCGAAGCATTATCTGATATGATACCAATTCTTAGCAACTGATATGTTTATAAGAATATCTGTTTTTTATTGTTTTCTGTTATATAAAATTAAACAGCTTTTTTATATCTCAGGCTCACAATGCAATGTCTAACCAAACTGTGACCTCAGCAACTCCCTGTACATATAACTGAGGTGTTGCTAAGCCTGACTGAGCTGCCACTCCCTACCTTGTAATCAATGGTGGTGTCCAGCAGGTGTTTTCTAAGGGGAAAAACAAGACAGAGCATGAGCAGTGGCACACTGTCAACCAAGGAGAACAAAAAAAACCCCAGAAGCTTCACTGAGGCTGCCAGTACGGTGAAAAAAAAAGTCTGTTTGCTCTGTGAATCACAGACCATGTCGATACTCACAGCAGGTTTGGCAAAAGGTGGGATTTCAGTGTTAGTGAAATTGTTTATTTCAAGTCACAGCTATTGCTGTTTAAAGATTAATATCTTTTCTCTTTGCGAAGCACAGATAAGAATGTCTTGGCTAACAGAGATAACAGTATCTGTGATTGTGATAATACTATGCATTACCTCAGGGACTATGTCACTTAGACATCAGGGACTGACTGGTTTTATCAGGTGATCTCAAATTTTCAACATTGTACACAGACATGACCAAACGTGCAATTACAGCACATTGCATTAGCATCTTGCAAAAGTAAGAAAAGCAGTAGCACATGAAAAGCTAATTCAATACATTTTTTTCTCCATCTCAGCATGACTTTTCTTTGAATACAATTGCTGGCATTAGATTTCTCTCTTGTAGTGTAATATAGTAATCCCTCGCTTTTTGGGATTTTTTTACACAATGTCTTTTGTGCTATAGCAGAAACTTTTGTGCTATAGCAGAAAAGTTGACCTTCATTATGCATGGATGCATTTTTGCAACCCCATTACTACCTGAAGTCTCCTGAACACGGAAAAACAAAGAAAGAAACTTTGATGAATTCATACCTTCCACGTATTTTGGCCACATGTTCAGAAATGCAGCTGTGAATGTCGCAGTTCTTGCGGTACACCTCAGCAAGGAGCTCGCCGAAGTAGCGCGTGTCCAGCTTGGGTAAAGGCTCTACCACCTCAGTTTTCACTTCACTCTTCAGGGTAGTCTTCAAATCCACACTCACAACCTCTGAATGCACGCTGCTACACTCCACCACCTCTGGCTGGACAAAGAGAAGAGCAACACCACAGAGTATTATTATGGACTCAGACATTAGAATTCAGATACAGATACACTATGAACGTCAAGCACATATATATTAAGAACTTAACAGAAAACATCTAAGGTGGTGGTTTCATTAAAGATATGACGGCATGTCTCATAAGTATAAAGAAAATGCTGTACACCCACTCTTATCCACAGTGTAAAGCTACTCCAAAAAGAATAGATAAAAACCATGTGGAAGGAACAGTTTGGTGACAAATCAATTTATGTGCCTTCTGACAGTGTGTGGCACACTGCTATCTGTGAAATGGACAGAAGCATAGACACAATTTCAACTTCAAGAAGCTGCTACGATACATTTTTAAAAATATGTGATGTATATTGTGATGTTTTTGTATATTTTATAGATAACAGTATGTCATACAGTGTCAGAAATTATACAGACAAGTTTATTTTGATATTGAAAACAGTTCGGGTCAAGTGTGATAATTTACATGTGCAGTTTAAATTAGACATTCAATTAGCTTATTGCTAATTGTTTGGTGTGTCTCCTACTTGTTAGCTACACTGGCCTTGTGGCTTCATTGCGAAACTAAAGGAGAAAGACTCGGATACCAAACATGTATTAACTGAGGTAAGGGCAACCTGTGCAGGCTTTGTTTTGGTTGTGTCTGTGATGTGGAACTTCATATTAAACTTACAGAGAAAAGAGTTAACCAGATGGTGATAAATAAATGCTGACTTAGAAAACACACGAAAAGCATACACAAGGTCTTGAATTTTGTAAGAGTACATGACATTTTTCAACTTCTTAGTCTTGTAGGCTATGGACCTAAATACATGCCTATCTATGCTGCATACACTTGATAATGAACATCACAACCTTCACTGTTAATCAATGACTGACACAGCACAGTCTGGCTTTCCAGTAAGTAAACCTTTTAAATTTTCCTGAACCAAATATGCTGAAACAAGAAAAAAATGAACTAGTAATGTTTGAATATCAAACATAGGCAACTGTGTTTAAAGAACATTTTCAGAAAAAAATACCCCCAAATACTCATATCATTTTAGCTGACAGGACTCAAAGCACTAGTAATGCTCTTGCAGTCTCTTGAGTCATTTTGTCTGCAAACCGGTGTTGCATGCAAATATACACATTAGTTTCTTCAGTTTGGGTCCATGCTGCCAAAAACAGGGGTGTGGCAAAGCGGTCTGACCAGATTCTACAAAGCTCTGGGAAGCTCTGCAAGGTGCACTGAGGGACCTGACTCAGGAAGACCTTTATTTTTTTTCTAGTGGTAACTTGCTTAAGTGTTACTGCATCTCTTCTCTGTGATCAAAGGATAAGTAATCCAGTTACTTACAATTACTCATCAAGGCCACAAAGGTCAGCATATATTATCACTTTCAAATGGGATAGGTCCTCTAAAATACAACACTGCAATGCAAGACACGACAGGAGTAATGCTTTAATTGTCTAGTCCACCAGTTGTTAAAACTAGCAATGGGACAGAAAGTCTAAGGCTGTTTTCCCATTTAGTTCATTTGCTACCCACAGCAATCTGGACAAGGGTTCAACAGGAATGAGGCAGAGACCCACAGTTTTTGGCAACCCATGACTGGGCAAAGTGCCAATAAGCTAAGATTTGGAATCCAAATTGTGCTTCTTTAATATAGCATTGGGTTACAAGGTTAACATTGCTAACAAGTCATTAGTCACCAAAATCTCCTAAATTATTACATTCCCAAGACCGCTCTCAAACTGCACAAACCACATTTGTCCTTTTGTTAAGGTGGTGTGAATATGCAAATGTGGTTCAGAACACAGTGTGACTTGCTGTGTGCTATAAAACAAAACAAAAAAAACTCTTCACTGTGGAGTCAAACACTGTGGAGTCAAAACCCTTCACTGTGGAGTCAAACACTTTTTATGACAGTGGCAATCAGTTCTCTGGTGAGGTCTAAAATGACTGCCTGTAGCAATGAAGTTATGTTTACAGCCCACAGTAAGTCATACTGTGTCTTGAACAACATCCACAACATCTATTCGGTGAAGAACTGGATGCCGTTTGAGCAGGTTGAGAGAAGAGTTCTAACGTTTATTAGCGATATCAGACTTAGCATTGCAGTGCTTTAAAAAGAAAGAGAAGAAATAGAGGAAATTATTACATTTGTTGTGATGAAGCAGCTGGAATTGATCGTTACTTAGCATGTAAATTGTATAAAGATTATTAAAACTTTTCAGGACCTCAGTGTAAGGAAAAGATCAAGGTAAGGATTCATGATGCAATGGTTGGATGAAGTTTGACATTGCTGACATATGAGCACTTTTCACGCTTCATGGTCGTACTTGAGTGGGTTATCAGTACTTAGAAACTGAGCTGTCAAGAGACTGAAAGAGTGTTTCAAGAGGAGAAGACTCTTACATAATGAGAAAGACTTTTTGAAACCAGCTCCCTCAAACTAGGTTATCGTTTCATCTGAAAGCTTATCTGTTGTAATCTGTTATGGACTTTTATCTGCAACAAAGCTGCTTTATAGAATCTGCAGGGTATTCGGTAGCTAGAAAACAGTGGGCAATTGTTAGTCCAAATGTCACTTTCTAAAACACAAAAAAAGTGTTTCATTTTGCTCAGATCTCATCTTATTTCCCTTCTCAGGAGTCCAAACAAAAGTGTAGTGAAGCAGCACTCGAATGTGCTGGAACATTTACACGCATCCTTTTTTTGCTCCTGTATGTTTTGCAGCTGTGCAGATGGGTGTCCTTCACAATGGGTGTGTTAGGAGAACATTCCTTGCATTCTGCATCAGAAAGGGAAGTACTGACAGCAGGTTGTGTGGTTTTATGTCTGATTGTGTGGTACCTAAACCGGTTTGCCATGTCAAAAATCAGACACTTCAAAATAAATCCATAGAATTGTATTTCTTAGGTTATTTGACTCAGTATGACAAAAAATGTTTTACAATAAAAGTTACTGCAGGACAGGATATGCAGGGAAATGGGGGAAAATGGTGAGCTGGAGAGTGAAAGTGATGAATAACATGAAAAACCAGGAGACTAAAGAGATAATGACAGCAGTACCCCACCCTCAATGTCTGAGATAAACTGTAGTGATTCATAATGTACTTTGGACACTTACTCCACCTCTTCAGCGTTCAAATAGATATTTGTGTAGTAGTGCAAACTGTACACGCGCAAGCCTGTGCAATATACATTTCAGAAAGTGTAGTATGTCACTTCCCCTACTGCAAGACTCAGCCTGTGTTTGGGTGAAGCCAAAGGCTGTGTCAGGAACTGAACACAGATATCTGCATGCCTTACTCTTCATTCCGTCAAATTAATTAATGCCTTAGAAGACAGTAATGTGATGAAGGTATCTGCTTCTGAGTCAGATCGATTCAGACATCACTGAGCCTCCAGCCTCAGAATTCTCATAAATAGGTAGAACTGATCATATTTCAAATAAAGCCATAGTCCACATGCCTGAAATATCTCCAAGTAATAATTACTCCACCTTCTGCCAAGCTTTACATGCAAAGCTCCCCCCTTTGGCAGTTCATTACTATGCTTAAATATATAGATAGATAAACAGATGTTTTGTTTGTTTGTTTTGTTTTCTCAGTTTTTAAAAAAAATAGAGAATAATCTGATCATAAACAATGCTGATATATTTAAGATTGACTTTGGAAGACTATGACTCTGAACACCCAATCCATAATTTTTCATAACATCATAAACTGGTATGAATTCAGTTCCAGACTGGGTGTTTACTACTCAGAAGGTCACTGGAAATAAGGCAAATGACAAATACCTGATCCACAAAAATGTCCATATAATCGTTGATCCAGGCCAAAAAACAAGATAATTAAATTTGATTCCGTTTAAAATTGTTTGGAATGTTATTCCTTTGGATCATAAAAAGAGATGGACTGTGAATGTACACACAACTACTAAGCCTGTAATTGTGCAGTGGCTCTCTTTTCCTCTGTCAGTAGAACTGGCAGAAATAGGTCAATGTGTGAGCACAAGGTTTCTCTCTTACAGGGTAACAATAGAGGGCCATTACAGTTGTCTACAGGGAATGTAGGGAGCTCATTTTTTAAACAGAAGCTGTGCCAGGCCTCATGATGCTAGAGAGGAAGTAAACAACACAGAGAATCCTTGTTCTAAAAAGTTAGCTTTTACTTTTAACAGAAAATGTCTCTTTGCATTAAAATGTGGTAGAGAGAAAACACTGAAAGCTGATTTTTTTTATTACGTTAGACAGACTCAATTGATATGTCTTTAACTTAGAATATCTTGCAAAATGTGCAAAGTATTTGTTATTGACTTATTGGGTTTCAAAAACAATTAATAACTGAGGTTTAACCTTAAATATGATCTTGTTATATTGCATGACCTTGTTACTGAATGTGTTTCCTACTTGACAGAGTGAGAGGTTGTTGTTATGATCAGAAACACTGGTTCTTAATCATCCAAAACTGGCCAGAAGCCAAAAGGAAGGAAATTGAAAAACACTTTGTTATATTTATATTGAATACTGTCACTCAAATGTGCTTCAAACCATTAAAGTCACAAACCTTTTAACAGTCACCTCCATTGGTTAAACATGGAAAAAAGAAGGCCAAGGATATCAGAAAACAAAGAAACAAAATAGAGTTTTGAATGTACTTTCACAAAGCTTGGGAATATGTGCTGTAACAAAACAAAACTCATAAATGCCAAAATAAAAGCCTGTGGCTGCAGACTAGAACTAGCCCTCTGCTCTGGTTATTTTACGAGGGGAGTGAATATTTCTTCACAACAGCTAACAGACCACCTGGTCTCAGATGCATGTCTTTGATCCTCTTCTTAAGTGTTTCTAGTCACGATATACCTGAAGGCAGCTACAAACATGTTTCTCTCCAAACTGGCCATGTGACAGAAAAACAGAGGTATTTCAGAAACGCACCTTCTAGTAAATGGCAAAAGTATGAATTTACTGAAGTTGGGCAGCTGGTAGCCTAGTGGTTAGGGCGTTAACCCTGAGATCACGAACGAAGTTGTGGGTTCAATTCCCAAGACCAGTAAGCACCTCTGAGGTGCCCTTGAGTAAGGTACGGTCCACACACACTGGTCCCCGGGTGCTGTGTTCCTGGCTGCCCGCTACTTCACTTGGTGAATGGGCAAGAATTTCACACTATTCACACTGTGCACTGTGGTGTGTTCACATATGATAGAATGGTCACTTTCACTTATTCACTTGTCTGTTTCCAGAATACTTTAATGGTCTCAAAAATGACTGTTTAAAATGAATGTACCACACACTGACTCTATATTAAATATCTTTGAGAACATTTATACTGGTGTATTACCAGGATCCAAAGATCTTGATCTTGAACCGATCTCATGTGATCTCATCGAGATTCACTGTACAGCTCGTAATGTCTAAACTCAGCTTCAGGTCGAGGCAGAACAGTTCACAAAAAGGCCACTGACCAGGCAGTGTGTGAGAGGAATGTGACGTGAATGTGTTTGCACTAGAGTCCAGAATGACCCCCTGCCTAGGAAGAGGAACTGAGCGTTTGATATTCTATCTGCAGGTGGGAAACTGAAAACTCTTCTGTGCTCATACTGGTGTGATTTACTGGATCTACATCTGCAATAGCACACACACACACACACACACATACACTATGTATCCCTGCAAAGGGTGTTAGTTTCATTCCGTATTTAAGCAAAAATGTTAAAACGTATTTTTCCATTTTGTTTTGAGAGGCTATTCCATGAATGTTCCTGGGTTGACACTGCTTAGTGTGTTTACATGAGGTATGCAAACGTACATATGGGGTTAACATAAGAGTTACTTACATTTGTTTGACATGGTCAATGCAAGTGCAAAGAAAATTACCATTTCTGTTAATTTTCTGTAGAACAGATTTTGTATTTTATTTGTGTAAGGGTTTGATGGAAAGTGTCGGAGACACAACTGATACACGGTTTGCTGATTAAAGCATTGTCAGTGTTGGAGTCTCGACTAGTTGATACATGGTTTGCTGATTAAAGCATCGTCAGTGTTGGAGTCTCGACTAGCTGATCCACGGTTTGCTGAGTAAAGCATTGTCAGTGTTGGAGTCTCGACTGGCTGATATCCTGTTTGCTGATTAAAGCATCGTCAATGTTGGAGTCTCGACTGACTGATCTATGGTTTGCTGATTAAAGCAACGTCAGTGTTGGAGTCTCGACTAACTGACCGACCGTTTGCATATTAAAACATCGTCAGTGGTGGAGTCTCGACTAGCCGATACACGGTTTGCTGATTAAAGCAACGTCAGTGTTGGAGTCTCGACTGACTGATAGACGGTTTGCTAATTAAAGTATTGTCAGTGTTGGAGTCTCGACTGACTGATACACGGTTTGCTGATTAAAGCATCGTCAGTGTTGGAGTCTCAACTGACTGATACAAGGTTTGCTGATTAAAGCATCATCACTGTTGGAGTCTCGACTGACTGATATCCTGTTTGCTGATTAAAGCATCGTCAGTGTTGGAGTCTCT
>JBBPCY010000023.1:4074646-4090753 GCA_037974405.1 Brachyalestes nurse
AGGAGTGACGTGTTCAAGTAACATCCACATGAATGAAGAACCAAAGAGTTCATCAGTAGATCATCACTCAGAGCATCACACTGACTTCTACATACACACACACACACACACACACTCATACACACACACACACACACACACACCCTCTTGTGTAGCTCCATGGTCCAGTTCTGATCGCTGTAGGTTCTTTCAGTGGTGGACAGGGGTCAGTATGGGCTCTCTGACTGGTCTGCTACCCCAAACTCAGGAAGCTGTGAGGAACTCTGTGTTCTGACCCCTTTCTATCAGAGCTAGCATGAACTTTTTCAGTTCTTCACTGGGATCAGACCAGACGGGCTCAGCCTTCACTTCCCCGTCTCATCACAGTTTAGCCCCAGTCAAAGTCTTAATGGCATTTGGAGAAGTACCATATTTTAAAACAATTTTGCATGATTCAATCATCGAGATGTAAACAAAGTCATCCAGAGTAGGTTTAGTATGAAAACAAGATGAACATTGTCAGAATTGTTCACAGTGGTGATGAACGGGACCAGGCATCTGCCTCTAAAAGGTCCTTCACAGAACATTATTACCAAAGTCCATGTATGATCAACAAGCAGGATGCCCAAAGGTGATGTAAGATGCTTTGCTTTTTAAAATAGTTTTTGAACCAGAAAAGCATTTTTGTTCATTATTTGCCCCTATTTTACCTTCATCAACATTCCATACACAGCCAGAGACATGTGGAGCTACACTGGTGCATTCGGGCATAGTAAATATAAACTCTTCATTTGAGAAATAGCTGGTATTTCTCTTGAGCGATAACAGCCTTGTAGCTCAGGCATTTAAATGCTCAGCTGGAGATAAGATTAAAGAGAGATGCTATGTGTTAATCTATCAAGGCATAACTATTTTAAGGCTGGCCAGAAGAAAGGAAATAATAAAGTTATAATCATGTAACAAGGTGCAATAATCTTGGGGCTGGTTGAGTAGTTAGTATTTTACTGATAGCAATATTGATACTTATAAATACTATTTTGTGTCGTGAAAATCCACCAAAACGCGAACAATCTTTTTTTCATGAGCCCACTCTCGGGAGTTTGGTGCAGAAAATAAAGACATCGCATGAAAATATGTGAGAAAATTCATCTCTTATTTTATTTGTTTTGGAGAAATAACTGTCTAAACTGTGTCTTTACTGTTGGCTGGAGTGAAGAATGAACATCACGCAGACTTGTTTTCCTCAGATTACTGCTTAATACAAAACAGAGGGTATGATCTCAGGCATGATCATACCATCACATACATGGTCAGTTTACAGACATTAAAACCACACCAGACGAAACACAGAAGACAGAAATTAGACATGCATGCCATCAACAGATAAAACAGTCACTGATAACGCACTAAAGCACTTAAAACATCACATGAGGCACAACAGCAGTACAGCAGTCTTTAGCAACCTTCATTTCTTGAAATGCCGAAGGTGATAAACATGGGAAAAAAACAAAAAAAAACTATCCACAGAAAACCTGTTGTCCTGGAACGTTCTCACAATGTGAGGTTGACGTCCACTGGCTTCGATTCTAAGTGCGCTTTGAGTCGACCAGTGCTTTTCCAAGTATGAAAGTAGGCTAAAGACCAGCAGAGGACTCCTTTAAGCACATGAAAAGATAGCTGCACAGAAAATGTCCCTTGGACATGTATAAGTATCATGAAAATTCAGCAAAATATGAAAATCAGTGCTTTCATTTGTTGGTCTAGTATTCAAAGCCATTTTCCCAGATTTAAGGGGGGTTTTCAACCACACGACCAATGAAACTCAGGGCCACAGATGCAGGCTGTATCCCAAATTGCTTCCCGCTCCCCGTGGAGTGTGTTATAAAACTCTGGCACCCAAAAGCCCACAGTTATCCAGCATTAAACTGTGTACGGCTGAATCAGACGAAAGATCACAATTGGGTGTTCACAATTTGGGTGCCAATTCCTAAATAGTACACTATGTATGAAACAGGAAGCCAAGTGAGACATAGCCCCAGTTCACTTTGCCCAATGGTGTCTTGGGCTTAAGTTATAGGCTGATATGGAAAAAAAATACTTCTCTCACACACACCCTCAAAAATGTCCAGCCAAGGCCTCAATGGATTTCCCCTCAGACAATCACACACAGTCATGTGTACAATCAAATATAGCTTCTATTTCTATGTGAGCAGAAAGTAAGTTGGTAGTGTAGCTGTTCTAAGTCACAGTGAGGTCATCAAGTGCTGTGTTGCTCTCTACACATGACTGTGTGTGACTGCACATGTGTGTATGCACTGTTTGAAACTGTCAATAGCTCTGGCGGTAAGAATGACCAAAAAATAACGGTGAACCCTTGAAGACCCATGAGGTCTTGATGGTACCAGTCTGGAGGAGGCGGGTACATGTGGAAGGGGCTTTAGGTACTCAAGCCGCGTTCCCCATTCATCCCCCCTCCCCCAAGGCCCTTCTTGTTTTATGTTTTAAATGTTTTAATTGACCTCCCTCCCTTGTTTTAACACCGCATCCCCCCCCCGCCCCTGCAAAGGAATCTGCACGGCCGCCCAAGCAGATACAAAAAACTGCAACTTTCAGTACTGGACTGATGACCAATCACAGTTCCAGTTTTCTGTTCACAGTAAAAAGGTTCCTAGTCACAAAGGTTCTAGTACTTTGGCAGAGAAACCTCTCTGACAACATGATGGCATTTCTACAGCAGGTCTCTCTCGCTCTCTCTCTCTCACACACACACACACACACACACACATATATATATATATATATATATGACTAGTTTTGTTCTGTTTTTGGTTGGATAATTTATTGTTTGTAGATATTTTCATACCTGTTTGATATATGTACCCTTTATGTGCAATACCAATAACATTAAGAACAGTAATAATAATAATAATAATAATAATAATAATTTTTGTCCTGAAATATTGAGCCGTGACCAGTCAGTCTGTACAGGTGTGTACGCAGGTGGCTTCGTATCTACAGTAGACAAAAACAGATCACAAACGCAGCCCGGCAAAGTAAGAAAGTGCTGATCTGGACGGGTTCCTTTGGTTCTGCTAAAAAACAAGAGAGGCAACAAGAGAGGAGTCGGACTTCACCAGGTTCAACAACCTCATGAAGCCTCACATAGGCTCCGAGCAAATGTGATGTAGCCCCATGTGACCTTAAATAGCCTCTAGGGCCTGACCGATATGACAATTTTAATGGTCAATAAAAATATTTATAATTATATCTGTATTGTATATTTAAAATATTATAACAATTGTATCATTAGGGGTGGGACTTAATTCTTTTCTTTGGTTCCCTGCATAATAAAAGGGTTTTTTTTGTGTGTTCTAACATGTTATTTTTACACCATTTATATATAGGTGATGCAGTTAGAACTGAAGATTCTTCAGTGACCAAACTGTAAAAGATTTCTTTCTGACTTCACCAGGCCAACATCTGCACCTAATCACCAAATCCTGCAATATTTTCAATGACGGTGATAAAAATGAGACATCAGCTAACGTTATCGGGACGCTTCTCACAGTCTTACGTGGGATCAAACCTGACATGACCTTACAACGCTTCATGGAACTCCATCACCTCAATTTTTGAGCTCACATAGCCTCCTGTTGCCTCTCACAGCATGAAATCTCATGTGGTCTCACACCATCCCCTCACATCCTCATCTTCTCATGTAACCATTACGTATCCACACACGGCTTCACACACTGTCCCAAGGCCTCTCATAATCCTGCAACCTTGTAGCTTAATATAATCTCACAAGGGCTCATGTAACATCAAACATACGCATCATCTAACCTTGCCTTAAATAACTTCACTTAAATTTATACTCAGAAATATCACCTTACATTAGGAAGCCTCACGTGACCTCCCATGACCCCTTTAAGCAGCGCAGTGAGGTCCTGTGGCACCTAAGCTGCGTTATGACCTTTTGACCTTAGTAGTAGTAACAATTTAAGCTTGTAAAAAAAAAAAAGAAAAAAAGGCAGGTGGCCTTGGCACGTCCCTGATATAATCAATAAAATAAGAAAAACACGAAAGAATAACATTATGGCAGACGGTAGAATGCATTTAACGCCGACAGTACTGAACTATTCAAGGCGCTTTTAAATATTTTTAAAAAGTGCAAAATAAAATCTGTAAAAATGTGCCGAAAAAACAAAGGAAAAAAGGCAACATTGCTGCCGAGTACCAGGACCGTTTCTGGTCTTCGGCTTGAAGAAGTGCTGTGAAAGATTTCCGCATGAATCCGCAGTACATTAACAACTGATCTCCAAATAAATTCAGAAATTATGTGCAGTACCAGTTTGCACAAATATAGAAAGAGGAGATAATGGCTTTCTGAGTGTGGTTACAACCAACAGCATCAGATGGTCTGGGGCACCGATGTGCCGAGCAGTGGTCAGTTGTGATACGTCAGGCTTATTGCTGAGGCGACCAGGTTGGGTACGGAAATCTGAGTTTTCCCTCCGAGGCCCAGCGTTTGTAGATGTTCTTCTCCGTGACAAAACGGTGGCCACCTCTCCGGGCTCGCTCATGCACTCTGTACATCCCGCACTCGTCCAGGCGGTACGACTCGTAGTAGTGGTAGGGCACCGAGGAGTGGTTGGCAACACTGCACACACATACAGAAATATGTCCGGTTAGAAGCCCAAACAAAGCCTTCAGCTGGTTATCACATTAGATGTAATTGTTGCTCTTGTGTTCTTTTTCTAGCTCTCTGTCCTGCTTGCACTTGTGTTCTGTTCTGTGTTGAACCATAGTCCTGGAGGAACATTGTTTTGTTTTTGTGATGTACTGTGTATGTATGGTAGAAATGACAATAAAAACCTACTTGCCTTGACTAGATGCAAATATGTGATGATGTAGGCATGAAGTTAGAACAATGCTAATTGGAAGCTATGAGCTTCCATTACATCAGTTGCAGCACCAAACCTCAGAACCCAAACATGCCTATGACTTGCCTTTATATCCCTTAACTTTATACTTTGCCGCGCATGACTTTGAGAAGCCTCACGTGACCTCATGTGACCCCTTTAGGCAGCCCAGTGACATCCTATGGAAGTGTGAGCTCAGCTTAGCCCTGTTCTGACCTTTTGACCTTAGTGGTAATAGGTAGGTGGCCCTGGCTTTATGAAAACCCTTGACTGTTCTTCATCTCACTCACCCGCAGTAGGAACCATCGATCATGCCATACACATCAATGCTGTCACACACCTCCATTGCCAGAATCATTGTGAAAAACCCAGTGCTGAGAAATGCACCTGACTTCATTCTGAGGGCGAGAGAAAGAGACACAGAGATCCTTTTGAGACCAAAGGTCAATTTTGGGTTTTTTTCCATCAGCCAAGACATACTTGGAATTTAGCTTCTTTTGTAAATAAAGCTATGAGGCTATCTCTGCTAACAGTCAAGTCAACAGTCACCCAAACTGTTTCTGGAAACATCCCCAAAGCTTCTCTCAACCAGCTCAGAGCCTAACCCAGAGCCTAACCTAGCTCTTCAGTAAGGTGGAGAGGATTTGTGGACATGGTTTAGGACATGGTTAAACCTTCTGAGGATTGATTTACAGAAAGGATTTGGGTGACCATTGACTTCTAGTGTTTGTTAGTCTCTGGTCGTGTGCAGGTGTTAGCTGTTACCTGTTCTTGCCCGTCTCGTCCTGAAACACGCGATCACAGTACAACACCTTCTCCCGGCTGACCATGTAGATGTGTGCATGTGGGTATTTGCTGGCCAGTTTGACCAGTGCATTGAACACTTTGCCCTTTCCATCCTGCCTCATGTTTCTCTCGGGGCCCCACACCACATACAGGGTGTCTGCCTCGTGCCTGAAGAAAGCATCCTCGTGGCGCAGCAGGTGGGGAACGCTGGTGTGCGAGACGACGCGGACACTCGTCCGGTTCCCCACGTCGGCCTCAAAGCCCCACGTGGGTGCCGCGTTCATGCGGATCACGCACTCATGTCCATCGATCTCAGTGCCGCGTTTACTGCTGCGCATGTGGCCCGAGCTGGACACCACAGCACAGTGGCCACAGTGGAGCGCCAGGTGCTGAGCACACAACACAAACAGGACAACATTAAAAATAGTTGCAAGATCAAAACCACTTCAGTGATGCTAATTGGTCAAGTCAAGTATGATTCAGCCATAGACAAAGTACACAGAGAAACAAAACAATGTTCTTCCAGGAACATGGAACAACACAAGAATAAAAACAGAAACACCAGAAGACTACAAGTGCAGACAGGGCAAAATTAACAAGTGGAAAAAAAAGCAGGAGAGAGAGAGAGAGAGAGAACAAAAAAAACCCACAAGCAACAAAACAACAGAACAAGACATTTAGTGCAGTCGACAAAAGCAGCTACAGCACAAGTTTGAATGAATACACTATAATGACAGGTATAGTATTCTAGATCCAAGATGTTTATTTTTCACACACAGAGTTTACACATACTACGTGCAGTTTGTGGACTTAAGCTTCCATTATATAGTAGCTATGTTAGCCTTGGAGCACCAGGGAGCCCTGAGAGAAAACATAACTGGGACCTAAAAATACATTTATGTCCATGTCAGTTTGTTAGTAATTTAATTTAGTTCATTTGGAGTAAGTGTGTAACTGTGCCACCATTGAAATGTGTACGTGCAAAAAGATTGAACACTCTTTTTTTATAATAGTGATCCAGAAAAATACTATTAACTAAAGTGGTAAATCTAGGGATTAATATGTTATTACATTTAGTATTCTGTGGTATACTTTATCCCTCAGCTTCATCAGTTTGACACAATTTATGATGCGATATGATTTTTCCTATCACTTTATGTTAATTGTTCCATTTTCCATCAGGGTTATGGTGCCGTAGCCTGTTGAAAACAGTAGCAATAAACTCCAAAACCAGTAACTAATAACAATTAAAAAAAACAACTTACATGCAAACCCGATGTAATGGACGGCAGAATCCTCTCATATCCTCTGAGGCCCAGGTTGTCAACCCCAGCGTCTCCTGTTCTGGTTACATGACTGTACCACAGCACCAGAGAGAGAGTGATGACCAGAAGACAGAGCCAGCGGAACTTCTGCATGCAGGCAGAGGAGATGTTTAAGCTGGATGTCAACACTTTCCACAGTCCAGCAGCTTACTAAGAGCATGCACACTTCACATTATTCTGTGTCAGACTAAATAGGAAGGCCTGGCCAAAAGCAGATCAGTTCATTTAGCAGAGAGATCGATAAACTGTGCTGGACACGGGCCCTCCAGGCCACTAAGGTCAGCACTGTGCACCATCTAGGTATTTCAATCCTAATACCTTCAGAAGTTTCATGGTTCAGAGACATAAAGGAGAATTCCATAGAGTTGTCAGCATCCCTGCCTTCATAAGTGGTTAAGATGTAAACAGTCATTCGGAGTGGTTTATTCTACTGACACTTACAGTTCACTGTGGTAGTGAAATGAACTAGCTGTCTGAGGTGGTCAATGGCTCTAAGAGCACCCTCACTTAAAAATGCATTAAGATTTAACCATTTTTAATTTATTAAAAAGGCACAAGTAGGATTTCATAAAGCAAAATAATACCCCTGGAAAATGTATTTTTCTCATCATAACCTATAACAAACATTTAGGTTTAACTTTTTTGTATTTCCATCACTGAATTATGCAGAAACTGTTAAATGGCTGAAGCCCTCTTTAACTAGAGCAGAGACATTTAAGAGCAGTGAAAGCATCCTACCAGAGACTTCATGTCCTGTTGAAACCTGCAGCACGATCATGGTTCCCACCTATTGGGGGGGGGATAAAAAGTAAGACCAAATCCTGTACAGAACCCTGTCTCTTCACACTCAGTAATACCAAGAGACCCACTGCTGCATTTGCAACACATCAGAATCACAAACTTTTATTGAAACCAGAGGAAACTACTTATGACTGCAAAGACTCAGAGACACAGATCCAAAAACAATACAAAATATGTCTAAATAAGTCCAATAAAATAACAAATATGCAGACAAAAACTATATGAAATACACTATGATACATATACTATTGCTGGGTATAAATACTATAGATACATAATTTACAGTTAAGTGATTTACTAGTAACACAAACAGTCTTTAGGAGTCTGTTATTGCTGTAATAGAGATCTGTAGTAGATCAGCAGTATTCACATAAGTATTGATATTTTACACAATAAGATATTACACATAATGTCGTGATTCAGTTCCCATTTAGAACACTTCACATGACTTTGGTAAAAAAAAAAACTTTTACGGTAAATGAGAACAATTATGTTTTCTTTAGGTAATGTATAACCACCTAAAATGTTTTAAAGGGTTTTTAGGTGACACTCTTATCTTGCAGTGAGTGTCAGTAGGAAGACTGTTGCTAATGCTAATGCTAATACAAACAGCACAATAAAACAGCAACACGCCAGCACCTGAAGATAAAAGTGCGACATGCCATAATCCCGTTTTCGTCAAAAACTAGACATAGCCATTAATATGTTTTCGGATAAACATAATTAGCGAAGTAAATTAGCATCCTTACATAGCCTTGGCACGCCGCTGTTTATGTTCCGTGTTACAATGCGGTCGAAGCGTTCAGTTCCGGCATCGACATAAAAAACGGAGCGAGATTTAATTTCCTTTCAACTTACATTAAAGAATGCGTCCTTAGATAGATTTGTGCACAAAAATAAAGCGCTCTAAAGGCAAGAAAGTTGCTCATTTTAACACAGAAAATGATGGCAAAATTCTCCATGTTCGAATCGGCTCTTTCTTCACATAAACCGTTTCACAGATTCATTCGTACCCACAGACCTTCATTGACTTTTATTAACACACACATACTCACAGCTTAACCACATAAAGCATCAGGATTATTTCAATTAATAGCACACACTCTACCGTTATGCTCAAAACAAGATGAGGGATTTTTGTTTGTTGAATAATCAGTGTGACTGTCACATAACAATAAGATAAGAGGTAAGATAAACCTTAGTATTCGCACAAGTGGGAAATTTGCAATAATAATGACAATAACGTAAAAAATAACAACAAAACATAATCATCATCATCATCATAACAACAACAAACAACAATAATAATAACAATAATAATAACACAATAGTAATAACAACAATAATAATAGTAATATAATTTTATGTTCGAATGGATCTTTTTATTCGTTGAAACAGAAGTTCCGAACTGAATCAAACTTTACAAGGCTCCCGTTTTCTGTGATACCATTGGACGGTCGATCCGACCCGCCAGGTTGTACTATTGGTCCGTTGTTTCCAAGCGAGTGCGACTATTTGTCAGCGTGGGTGTCGGTCAGGCCCGGCCCCGCCCCTGAGAGCGTGATGTTAGGATGTGCAGCGAGGTGGTGGAGGGAGCGTCCTTCTGCTGCGGCGCGGCTGGGTGAGTCTGCCTCTCCTCCCCTCTCTCCCTCCTGATTTAGCGTTAGTAGTCCTCTTCTTGCGGCTCTCTAAGCTTATCTGTAGTTGTATCGTTTCTGGAGAACAGTCGTTTATACAGCTGAGCCCCCCACCCTCCCCCGCGGTGGGCCGGTTTAGATGCCGCTGGGTGAGTTTGCTAGCTGGCTAACTCTGCTGGGCTGTACTGGTTCTGTCCCAAACACACTCTGGACAGACCATTGACCTCAGGATGTACTGGTTCTGTCCCAAACACGCTCTGAACAGACCGGTGACCTCAGGCCGTACTGGTTCTGTCCCAAACACACTCTGGACAGACCGGTGACCTCAGGATGTAATTACTGGCTCTGTCCCAAACACCCTCTGGACAGGTCGGTGACCTCAGGATGTACTGTTTTTTTCCCAAACACACTCTGGACAGACCGGTGACCTCGGGCTGTTCTGGTTCTGTCTCAAACACAATCTCGGCACACTGGTGACCTCAGGATGTACTAGTTCTGTCCCAAACACACACTCGGCAGAGTGGTGACCTCAGGCTGCAGTGTGTGATGTACATGCATAAACACACACTATAGTTGACTGAGGACTCACTGCACTTTCCTGTTTCATGTGTTGAGCTCTGTTATTACTGGACCCCACACTTGTGGAAAGCCACTGTAAAGCTCTTCAGGTCTTGTACTGACACCACTGGGTACTGAGACTTGGTACCACTGGGTTCTCAGACTCAGACACTGGCAGCAGGACCAGGTGCAGGTTTTCTGCCTGATTGAGTGTAGAAGAGTAGCTGACCTTGTGTAAGGCCAAGTAGAAAATGCTTTTTTTTAAGGCCCCACAAGGCTCTAAGCTCTCCTGACCACACCTGGCTCCTCGTAGAAGGCCTGTCGGTCTGCATTCCTGCACCACTTCCCCCTGCCACCTCCAACGGCTCCCCACCAACCAGTCTGATGACCTGCGTATTTGTTTCAAGGTATCCGTGGTGATGATACGTTGGAACGAAGTGGAAAGGGGCTCTTTACTTTTGTGATATACGCAGTTAAACTACCAAAGCTTTGAAAAAGCCACTGTAAGTAACCCTTCTTGACGTTTACAATAAAATAGCCCATCTTTGATACTGAGCTCTGCTCCGATTGGGCCTCATTCTAACAGCAGTGAAGCACTCCTTATAGCTTCACTGTGAGTAAACAGTGCTAAACAGGACCAATATATGTAAATGAGTTTGCTCTTGTGATATCACAAAAAGTTGGATTTATGCTGTTTTTGCACACATGCTACGGTGTGGGCCTTTATATGTGCAAACAGGAAAGGCCTGTGCCGTTCCCGTCGCAGGTTTTATTTGCCCTTTTGGTGTCAATGTCAGACCAAGTTGAGAAATATCAGAGAAACTACAGCGCGCTCGCTTTGGATTCCACCCTTGCTCAGCAGCTCTGTGTTGAAACGGGAGCCTGTTTTAGACTGTTTGTTTAAGCAAAGACAACCAATTGGCCTGATAAGCACCATGCTCTTGTTTCCCAGGCAACAGCCATGATCAGCCATGGAACCGTGAGGAGACCTCGCATCCGGCGTTCGTAGTACGAGGCTCGAAGGGATCAGCGTGCCGGACCGTGGATGTGAAGCCTGTGTGTGGACTCGTGGGGGGCCGGAGCTGAGATGTCTATCAGAAGGGCAGAGGGCATGTCCATCATGCAGGCCTTAGCCATGACCGTGGCTGAGATACCTGTGTTCCTCTACTCCACCTTTGGCCAGGTATGGACCCCCCTGTGGAAGAAAGTCAGGTTCTCCCAGGTTTTTCTGAACATCACTGTGAAATACCTGTGGTTTAAAATACTGGAAAAATCAGGTTTTTGCAATAACTATTAATATTCTAGTCCAGATATATTGCTTTTCCTCATTTTTTTAAATCGTTTAGAAACACTTAGTCCTTTTTGATGATGAGCTGTATATTCATTGACCACTGCATTTTTATTTCATTGAATCATCACCTGGCATTCTGCTAAATGACCTATAAACACTAGATTAAAAAACAACTGCAGCTTCTACTGCAACACAAGGTGCGGGGCAGAGACTGTAATGCATTGTTGCTCCTGGTGAATGTGGAATTGCAATAATAAAACATTTGAAATAATGATTCATTAAAAAATACTAATAATTTTAAGGGTTTTATTGAGTGAGTTTCAGACTGTAATGTGCGCACACACACCTTCATAGCTGATTGTACCTTTGCCTCTAATAACAATGTCTTATCTTACCATAAGCGCACACACACACACACACAGACACACACCCACTCGTCCTGACTTTACCTCTTAACCCACTTTAGCCACTACATGCTGGAACATTGGGCAACTCCTACTGCAAACAAATAAAAATCCAAAAAAAATCCAGTTATTGATTATTAAGGTGTGTGTGTGTGTGTGTGTGTGTGTGTGTGTGTGTGTGTGTGTGTGTGTGTGTGTGTGTGTGTGTGTGTGTGTGTGGTTCAGTTCAGAGTTCGATTCTTCTAAAATAATGCCCTGTGTTTCCAGGCCTGGGGAAGATCTATAGGAATTCAGTTTCCGATGTTGTCCATGTGCTGAATCATGACATTCACGAACAGGAACTAAAGTTCTTTATAAAACACAACACTGACAGAACTAACACTCATAACACCCAAACCTCCCCGGGACTGTTCTTCCTCTTCGTCTCACATTTCTTCTCCTATTCTCTTTCTCTCCCTCTTTCTCTCCATCTCTCTTCTTCTCCTCCTGCATCCTTTCTTGCAATTTCTTCTGTTCTCTCCAATCCACTCCTCTCCCCTGTACATCTCCTCTCCTCTCTTCTCCCCTTTCTTCTCCTTTCTACTCCACTCTTCCTCTCCTCTCCTCTGTTCTCCCCTCTTCCTGTCCTTTCTTCTCCTCTCTTCCTCTCCTTTTCTCTCCTCTTCTTCTTCTCGCCTCTCTTCCTCTCCTCTCCGCTGTCCTCTCCTCTCTTCTCCTCTTCCTCTCCTTTCTCCTTCTCTCTTCCTCTCATTTCCTCTCCTCATCTTCTCCTCTCTCCTCTCCCAGTCTATTTTCTCTCAGCTGCGCCTGACTCCGAGCCTGAAGAAGGTGTTGTTTGCGACGGCACTGGGCAGCGTCGCTCTGGCGCTGACGGCGCACCACCTGAAGCGCCGGGGCAGGAAGAGGAAGCAGGCGGGGGAGAAATCGGCGGTGAAACCGGTGGGCATTCCCGAACAGCTGCTCCGCTCCGGCAGACCTGTATCACTTAAGAGGGGTGAGCGCACTCACTTCCACTTCCATCACTGAGACAGATCCTGTAGTGCTGATTCTATAGCTCCCCTGCACTGGAGCTACGTGGCTAATGTAGTTAAGTGCTAATGAACCCTCCAACTCACTGTCCCAGTTTTAGGACCCCTCCTCTAACAATTGAATATGCAAAATATTGATTTTCATGAACTGACAATCTCAGGAGATACTAAATGTGATCATCTCACCTGTGCCCCCATGCAGTTCCTTCTTTTGCCACTAGAGGGGGCACGCCCCACAGCTTGAATACCTAATTTATTTGGAGCTTGGACCAGACCAAGCATCTTGCAAAGTGTCATGTTAATTTGTTGAAGGAGAATTCCACCAATTTTACAAATGTTTTGCTTAGTTCAGTAGATCAGAGTGGGTTTGAAGTGAAATGATTCATTGTAGAGACTCAAATCCAGCCATTTTATTCACTATTGCCCCCAGTGAAGCTCCAATGTTTATTTGGATGTTGATGATGTAAAATAGTGAATCTGGACTAAATCACTTTTCTTTGGGGACTATTTTACCTCACAATGCCCTGCATGTGTCCACTGTTAGTGGCTTTAAGAAATGTTAATAGCAAATATTAAAAACTGATGTCAAATCGTATTGTCCTAATTAAATGGTTTAATTAGGTGATTTAATAAGTTTTAATAATGTTTAAATGATGTATTCATGTTTTTGTGACTTTGTGTGTCTTTCAGGTCCATTTCCAGGGCGACAGATGATGAGCCCCAGCACTCGCAGCAATGACACAATGAGTGGAATCTCCTCTCTGGCTGCCAGCAAACACTCCAGCTCATCACACAGCATCACTTCAGTATGATACACACACACACACACATCAGCTCATCACACAGCATCACTTCAGTATGATACACACACACACACAAACACATCAGCTCATCACACAGCATCACTTCAGTATGATACTGTTATGGAGAATTGGAATAAAAAACTTAGTCTGGAACTTTGTCTTTACCTATAAAATTGTATCACCTAATTTACTTAATCCCACATATTTGTCTTAATCCAATAATTACAGGTTTAGATATCTTCTAATTAATACTCAGTGACCCCTCCAGTCTATCCTTTTCACCAATCAAATTAAATTACCCAATTTGCTTGACCACATTCCCTTGGCAACTTTAGCCTAGAAACCTGTTATGCCCAGTCTGGCCTTGAAGACCATCTTCCTCAGTGAAGCATTGTTCTATCTTGACTCCCAATTCTGGACACCTGCGTCCAGGGTCATTTTACACAATAAGTTATTCACCATAGTTCGTATAATGAGCCATTCTTTTTTTAACAGGGGCCTATGGGTGCTTTCCACCTCCCTTTCCGAGAGACAGTTTACTGAGCTTGAGCTGTTTTGTACAGATACTGGACAGACATGAGTTTTAAACTTAATTGTAGAGGATTTTTACATATAATTATGCCAAGTAAATTACCATCAGATTAGTAAAATACCCCTTCAATACACACACACGCCGTCAGCTCATCACACAGCGTCACTTCAGTATGACACACACACACACACACACACACTCTCGAGCTCATCACCAGTATGCTCACATACACAATCTCATTTCGTCTCACTTCTTCCTGGAGCTGAGTTCCCCTGTGCTGGTCTCTGACTGTGTGTGTTGTGTACTGCAGGCCCGACTCCCTCCCTCTCCCAGCCAGCCTGCCGCAGCAGCCACACCATGGGAGGCGGAGCCTGTGGCCGAGGAACCCGGAGCGATAGAAGATGCGAATGCTGAAAACCTGTACCTCATGGGTAATTTAGCGAAGCAAAGCTTAAACTCCCAAATATGTTACTTTGTTCATTTAAGCTATTGCAGGGTAAGCCCAACCTCAGGAGAATGGGCCTAGTTTTATAATGTTGTATCACAACCCTCTGGTCACAGGGGATAATTTAATTTATAAATAGCTTTAACAAATGTATGCATGACTGAAGACTCTGAGGGTAGGGTAATGTTCCTAATGTACCAGTGGTGGTTGTGGTCTAGTGGGTAGGATACTTGCCTCTGAACCAAGAGGTCATGGGTTCGAATTCTACCTTCAGCATACCACCACTGGGTTCCTGAGCAAGACCTTTAACCCCAAGTTGCTCCAGGGAGACTGCCCCCTGTAGTTAGGGAATGGAAGTTATGAAGGCGTCTACTTAAATGCTGTAAATGTAAGCAGTGGAATCCCACCAAAAAGCAATGTGCTAACCACATGGCTACATCATCACACACTCTGCTTGGACTGTTTGGAACTGTTCAGTAATATTTAATGGACCTGCTTATGTGGTTTCTGACACTGAACGGCTCATTATGATCTATAAATATAAAAAGTAAATTGTTTTCATTTACATTAAGCCTGAATTTAGCTTTGTCCATGACTGTAGACAACTGTATCAGACTCCACATAAGTGTGCATAAGCAAGTCTAGAGATCACTTGGTCACTCCGTACGGTTGAAGTTGAGCATGTGATGATTGCAGTTCTGATCTGCAGGTATGGAGCTGTTTGAAGAGGCGCTGCTGAAGTGGGAGCAGGCTCTAAACATCAGGCACAGATCCCAGGGGGACACCTCCGCCAGCAACAGCCTCGCCCTGCAGGGGGCAGCACTCATGGTATGGCGCACACTTGAGAAAACAACCATTTGGAACCGTGCCAATATTCACAAGAGTTCAATAAAGCTCCAGAGAAGCATGCACACTGTCATTAAGCTGCCCATACCCAGTCAGGTGCTTTAAGGGAAGGTGTGTAACTTTTGTGCTCTGTGTTTTCCACAGCCAGAAACTCGAAATCGGAAGTTTGCCGAAAAACTGGAATCTCTCCTGCATCGCGCTTACCATCTGCAAGAAGACTTCGGAAGCACTATACCTCCTGACAGCCTGCTGGCTGACCTGGGTGTGTGTACATACACACACACACACACACACACACATTGTGTATGTTTGGCCACCTAGTGTATGTTTCATGTATATTTGATGTCTTGCCTAATGTTTTGTGTAGAAAGTGAAGGCACCCTGATCCTGCCCACAGTGGAGAGCTCCCAGCGATTACAGGATGACGATGCCACGACCATCACCTCCGACGATTCTTTCTTCTCTGCAGCTGAGGTTTGAGCACAAGCGCACACCCCATATTTGGGGCGCAACTGATTTGTACTGGTTATTGTTAAGATCTCTCTGTCTCTCTCTTGCTCTGTCTCTCTCTTGCTCTGTCTCTCTTGCTCTGTCTCTCTCTTGCTCTGTCTCTCTCTTGCTCTGTCTCTCTCTTGCTCTGTCTCTCTTGCTCTGTCTCTCTCGCTCGCGCTCTGTCTCTCTTGCTCGCGCTCTGTCTCTCTCGCTCGCTCTCTGTCTCTCTCGCCCGCTCTCCCTCTCTCTCTCACTCGC
>JBBPCY010000023.1:4102189-4112415 GCA_037974405.1 Brachyalestes nurse
TTTGGGTTTGTCTTTGTGTTTCTCTTTTTTTCTCTCTCTTTGTTTTTTTCTTTTTCTCTCTCTTTCTCTCTCTCTCTCTCTCTCTCTGTCTCTCTCTCTCTCTCTCTGTGTCTCTCTCTCTCTCTCTCTCTCTCTCTCTCAGGCCCATATCCGAGTTTTTCCTGGTGAGGGACACCAGTCTCATTCCTAATATTTTATGGTTTGAGTATACGGTCACCAGATCAGAAGCCAGGTGAGTCTCACCTGTTCCATACCTGTGTGTCTAAGCATAAACGACCATGAGCGTATAAAGGAGCTGATTATTTAATAACGTGTTAACACTTCACTTCTCTGTTCCCTCATATAGAAACAGACAACGAAAGCTAGGAACAAAGCTTCAGTGACCTGCGCTCCGCTGGTTCAAACCGACAAAAAGGACCACACACACACACACACAAACGCACACATAAGTACACACACACACACACACACTCAGACGCACACGTACGCACACATTCCCACAAACATGTGCTCCCATGTTCTCAGACACACTGGAGATTTCTCTTCCTGACTGTTCTGGTCGAGGTTCGAGGGCAGGACCATTTTCAGGTGGACCGAAGGAGGAGAGGTCAGCCGTGACCGTTCTTACTGAAGCGACGGGAGTTTGCGTGGCGGACCGCCTCTATCCTCCTACACCTCCCCTACCCCTCCCCCCCCCCACCCTTTTCCCCAGACCGGCCCAGTGTTTCTAATGCATGCTGACCGTGCAAGAGGCGAAGCTATTTAATGAGAAATGTAATATATATTTTAACCATTAACGCACGCGGGCAACAACCAATACCCCGAACCAAACTGTGGGCTTGAGAGAGAAAGAGAGACAGAGAGAGAGAGAGAGAAAGAAGATTCTTTAGTGTGTAACCTTTGGCTGGCATTGCTACAGCATGACATTAGTGGACTGCTTTTTTTTTCCTTATTAACTGTGTAAGGGGTTAAATACTGGGGGATATGAGGTTTATAGCAGACCATGGAAAGCAGAAGGAAAGATAGACCTCGGGTGGGTGGGTAGATTTCTCTCATTTCAGAAGAGGACTCTGGTAATTATGTAATATCAAGTAAGATAATTTGCACTTTGTGAATTTAAAGGAATTTGTTTTTTTTTTTTTTTACTATTAACACTAGTTACATAATAGAAAATGAATTTTTTTTTCATTCTCTCCTTCGTTGGTCCCTTCGTTGTTTCTGTTCTGATTGACAGGCGATCACAGCCCCTGCCGATGAGTTGGGTTTGCCCCACTCGTAATGACGCCCACATCCCATTGTTGATTTATGCCTTTCCTCTGCCCTCTGCGTTTTGATTTAGTGGGTTCTGCTTGGAGCCCCTCGCATTGCTCTGCTCCAGGTGTTGAGATGTAATGAGTCATTCAGAGTCGGTTTGGTGTGAAACGATTCATTGTAGAGCCTCTGGAACCAGACGTCTCCAACAGAAATCCAGCCGTTTTATTCACTGTTTGCTCCCACTGAAGCTCCACGTGTCTTTGAGTGTTTACATGGAATGTTGATGCTAAAATACTGACACCTGAACTAAATCACGTTTCTTTGGGAACTAATTTGCCTCGTGACACCAGCCATGTATCCTTCCATGATAAATGGGATTCAGGATCAAAATCTCAATCATCTCAGGCGTCACGCGGCGCAACCATAACCATTTAGTGGAATACAGTTCTGTGAGGGAGCCTGGTTCCATTCACCTCTTGTAAATGCTTCTCACCAAGCCCACTCTGAATGACCATGTTCAGGTCTTGACCATTTAATTATGCAGGAATTTCCCACGAGATCATGCTTAATAGCTGCCTACTTGGACCCGTATTGGGCATTATGACTGTTGTCGGTCCTGAAACGTTCACTCCTCCTTCTGTAAACCACATTCCACACTTTTATCAACAAAGATCAAGTGACATTTGGAGGGAAGCTTGGAGAAAGTGATATCACAGAAACAAGTAAAAACGTTTGGCCTGGAAGAAAATAATTGTTAAAAAAAAATCAGACAGGAGATGTTAGCTGAAAACCCAAGTTGGCCAGATTTTTTTGCCTGAAGTATGTTTCTTTAGTTTTGCACTGAAGCTACGAGGCTAATTTTGTCACCAAATGGTGCAAACTTATACCCCACCCTTTAGCATGAAGCTAACTGCATACCTGGACTTGCTTATGTTGTTTCTGACACTTCATGACTCATCATTGTTTATCAAATTGGAACGTTCTTACAGCATAGTTTTATCCCTGTTTGAAGCAGCATATCACACAGGGTCAGAAACCACACAAACAGAATCTGAGGTTACAAAACAACTCCCCTCAGTCTAAGGAGAGTGCATGCTGTTAGCACAATGCTAATTGATGCAGTATAGGTTTTGTGTTAGCTAAACTAAAGACGTCATATCTTAACTGATCGACTATATTTTGATAAAATAATACACAGTTTCTCTCCCATGACCCCAGATACAGTCTGTGTTTGTCCAAATTTTGCTTCATTATTTCAGCGCTGGAGCTAACAGGCTAACAAAACACAAGTCAATAGTCGCCCAAATCTTTTCTACAAACGCCTCCTCAAAACGTCTGTCAAACCACGTCCATCTCTTCATTGAAGTGGAGCAGACTTGTAGGTGTGGTTTAGAACACAGTATTACTTCCTATGAGCTGTAAAGATGATCTAAACTTCAGGTAACCGATTTAGACGTCCAGGAAGGAGTCACAAAAACTGATTCTAGATCGGCCTTGCATCATGGTGTTCAGTTTTACAGCTCACAGTACATCATACCATGTCCTAAACCACGTCCACGAGTCTGTTCCGCCTTAACAAAGGGCTGGCTGGTTTGTTCGGGTCGAGGGTAGTTATGGGGATGAGTTTTGTTCAGAAAAAGATTTGGGTGAATGTTGACGTTGTGTTAGCGACGTTGGCATCGTAGCTCCTGCTCTGAATTGAAGAAGTAATCTAAACAACTCTTGGCAGAGGGACTGCATCTGAGGAAAGAGGAAAAAAAATATTAATGTGGTTCTTCCATTAAACGGTTCCCTTCGAGGGGCAAAAAAAAAAGATTTTTTGACAAGCCGTTGCTTTAAGTGCTGGTGGAAACCCTCATTGACCTCAAGATTGAATTGGAGCCCAAATGGGACTATGTTGCCATGCAGGATCTATCAAGTGGGGGGTGGGGTGGCTTCACATTCCTGAATGGAACCCAAGTCTTCTTAACTTTATGCTGTAGTGGGACAAATGGGACAACAGAGATGGGGCAGCCGACAGATCAAGGGATGAAAATGGCCCCCCCTGCGTTTTATTGATCCATTCTCTCGACACATCCCAGAACAGCTCGTCACACCTTTGCTCCTCGATATCCACCTTCACCCAGTAGCATCGGAGCACCGGACGCACCACCGACCGGAAGGGGGATGAAATACACAGAACGCGAACCTCAGGTGGACTTTTAGCATGTGCTGAAGACGACACCGACGACTCTGTTCACCTGTTACCACGCCAGTGGAGGGAGTGCTCACGATGGAATGTCCACAAAGGGAAGGGACATTATAGTATAGCTCTTTTAGAGTTTTTTTTTTCTCTCTTTTTATTTTATTGTGTAATTCATATCAGGCTGAATAAAAAAAAAACATGAATATGGTTGGTTGTGTTCAGGATGCTTATGTGGAAGATGCTAAATTATTTTTAATGGTATGGTTCTGCAAAAAAAAAAAAAAAAAAAACAGATTCAGCTCAGTACTGTTCTGTAAGAGTAGACCATCCAAATCTCTCCGACTGTACAGAGCTCTTCTTTTAGATGGTGCAGACTTGTGGAAAAAAAGCAGAACGTCAGGCAACAGCAGGCTTTATGTTCACAAAGCAGCCCCAAATTGGTCTTTAAGACACTCTGATGCGTCTCTGTAACTACCATGAAGAGCTGGGTTTAGTTTGTCCACTTTAGTAAGTGCAATATTCGTTAAGTGTTTTTTTTTTATTTTATAAAAACCCTGTTTGGGTGACTATTGGCTTCCATTGTTTTCAGTGTTGTCAGTGCTGTGCTTCTATTCTGAAATCTAAGAAGCAAAATCTGGACTTCAAACATGTCTTAGCTGGTCAGCCACATCTGATGTAAGTGCACAATTGTGTCAATTAGGTTTTTTTTTGTTGGCCAAACTATTCCATTAAGACAGCACAACATAAACATTTTATTAACTGCTATTCATAATGACTTCATAAGATTAGTGGCCTTCAGAAAGGGATCTGAATTGATATGACGGCCCTCATTAGTTGAGTCAGGTGAATTAGATCAGGGCCTGACCTATAAGGACAGGAAGGATCCAAGATGAAGCCCTGGAAAGGGCATGGGTTTGCCCTTTCCTGCAACTGAAGTGGGGAAGCTCCTCAGGAACAGCCCCACTTCAGTGTTTCGCAGCCCTGGTCCTTGAGGGACACGACCCTGCACATTTTAGTTCTATCCCACAGAAGGCTCAGTCAGGGGCTGTGAATGAGCTGTGTAGTTGGGTCAGGTATGTTGGAATCCGTGAACTTCCAGGACTGGGGTTGGGAAACACTGCTCTGATGGACCTGATGAAGCTCCACGAGGACTTTTGGGTTAAGGTGTCCCATTCATGTGAGCCTGATGATCTTGAACTAGACAAGCTGGAGCAGTCCTACTGAGCCACAGTGCTGCAGAACGTTAGAGGAGGAGAAAAGACTACTCTGCGAAGGACCCAAGTTTTCCATTCCTGGGTTAGAATAAGGGCTAAAGAAAAGTGCTTTAGTTCAGATTTAGCAGTCTTTTCCTCAGCACCAGCCTCCATATAAACACTCAGAGACACGTGGAGCCTGACTGTGGGCACATGGTGAAGAACAGGGCTGTGTTTGGGTCTGGTTCCATTCGCAGCCACTGTAAAGAAATGCAAAGCGGCAAGTTTCTCCGGCGTGGGAAATTTCACACCAGACCCAGTCGGTATGATTTTTGTTTACAACTCCATGATTTATATGAGATATGGGGAAAAAAGGAATTTACCTTTAAAGTGGAACAAAAACGAATGGGAACAAAAACCTCAGCAATTCAGTGAAAGGAGAGAGACGGTCACGGTCTTTCATTGTAAAGCAGTAATTAAACCATCTAGCTGGTTGGATGATTAATTAGGGTGGCAAGCTAATTAGGCGACTCGGTGCGCGCGCATACATGGAGAGCCCGCGTGCATGTGCGTGGGGCGTGTGACGTCACGCGCTCCTCTCCGGACTGCGCCGCCTGCGGTCAGAGAGGAGCGGACGGGCTGCAATAACCTGCACATAACATTGTAATTAACGTTCCGTGCAATTTTTGTGCAAACGCATGCCTCCGGAGGGAGATGACACCAGCCTGAAAGCCAGTAAGAGAGCCGCTTTTGTTATTTTTCTTTATTTGTCCATTTGTTTGTACGTCTTGTATGTTGTTTACATCTGAATCCACACTCGTGGAGACACGCTCGGAGGGGGAAAGTGAGTGCTTCTCACTTCGGAATTTACTCGGCAAGTTAAGAGTGCAGAGTGACTATTTTGCACGGAATTAGTTGGTATTTGGCGAGCATTTGAGCATAAAGTCGTTTTTTTTTTACTCTAAACCTTAATTCCTGGGCTGGCTAGGCTAACAGAGGGCTGTTCAAGCTAACAGAGCTAAGCTAAGCTAATAGACTCAATGTCGATCAAAAACTAACTTAAAACACGATGAACACAGAAATAACCATCGAATTTGAGGTTGTAGTTTGCAAGAGAACCTAATTTAGTTCATCCTTCTTGATATTGTATGTCCTGCTAGCTCTGTCGTGGATGTTGTTTAGGTGCAAGGTTTTGTTTTGATTTTGGTTTTTTTTAATTTGGTCTGGTTTTCAGACTGTGCCATTTTTTTAAAACTCTACTGTAATATGCCCTCACCTTTAGCATCGTAAGCTGTGAATAGTCAGTATAGACAGGACTCTTAGCATCATTTACTAACGTTTAATTCGGCGTAAACGTTTGTAATACGTTTAAGCCGAATTAAACCTCTGCCTCGGAATGCCACAGTCCAAACAGCAGTTCAGCCCAGGCCAGTGGGCTGAAGCACGTGGTCCAGGCATGAGAAGGTCTACAATCAACTATCAGCAGTGCTGTCATTCATCTAACACACCTGCTTCAAATTAAAGCAGTGCAGGGTACACCTTGTTTAATCCTTGTGAATTGGAGAAGGGCTTGTCTTGACTGAATCCCTGGTCTGGGGCAGGGTCTAACAGTATGGAGGGTTTTTGCTTTGCACTCAAGTTCCAGACAGCAATTCTGGCTCTACAGAAGAATCAGCTGAAGTGAAAGTCATATTTCTGTGTCTAACCAGGATGCGTGAGGTGGCTAAGTGTTGTTTGCATGAAAGGCGGATGATGTTTTTTTGCAGGTGTAAACTGCTGACAGGTGCCATTTGTGGTAAATGTTGAAGCACTAGTCAATGTGCAGAAAGGATCAAGAGGTCTGGATGGTTTAGAGGAACCAAAGAAACAGTACGGCGTCCTTGTTCTGCACATTTTAGTGTTTCCTAGGCCTGAACGTGGTAATATTGCAATAGTAATACCATTATTTTAACCGAGTTGCAGGTAAATATTTCAGTTGTATTGCAGGCTGAAGCATCGCTGCACTTGCCCTGTGGCTGCTCTAGAAGCAGTGCTTGTTGCGTATTGTCTTGGTTCCCCTGGTGTCGCCAGAACAGCCCCGACCCATTGAAGCCTTGTCTCCATGAGCTCTTTGATGGTGCGCTGTGGTATCTGGCACCATGTTGTGAGAGAGCTTGAACTTTTACAGCACATAGGCTGGCCTTCACACTCCTGCCTTGGAGGATATTTTTGTAGGTTCTGACCACTGAACCAACCTCCAACCTCCTGCTGTTCTGGAAATGTTCTGAACCAGTCGTCCAGAACATCACAGCTTGGTCCTCCGATCTTTAGACTCATCCATCTGAACACCTCCGGCCCCTTGGCGACCTGTAACAAGGTTGTCCGTGTTTGTCACCCGTCAGTGATTTTAACGTCTTGACTGACTGGTGTATAGTGTTTGAATCACGTATGTAGTTTCTAAGGCTGCAACAAATGAAAGTAGGGAATGGTCCACGTACTATAAACAAAAAGCAATCATTGCAAGTAATGGAATGTAAAAAGATGCATCAGAACATGTAGAATCAATAGAAACACAGATGATGACTGGAAGTGTGTGGACTTTGTTTAGAAAGGAGATGTACATCATGCTACCTGGAGCAAATACTCAACTTTTTAAGTTCTCCGGCCAAGTAATTCTGTTTTTATCTCCCAGCTGGGCTTTAATTGGCTGATTATCTGCATCAGGTGTGTTTGTACCTGAACCTGAAGGTGCATGGTGAAGTCCTTGATAAAGGTATGTGTAGTTTGGGACAATAAATTAATGTCAGTGTGTATGGGGAAACATTTCGATTACACTTATTGTTCTGTATTCGTAGAGGAGTATTGGCACTGACAGTTGTTTGTTTAAGGCTGAACAGGGAACAGGGAGTCCTCGAGTTACAACACAGATCCATCCCTTCGACAGGGATATGACATAAACCTAAATTCAGGACAAAACACACCTTAGTCTCAGTCACTTACTGATCCTAACACAGCTGTAAAATTATAAAAACTCCCTCACTCTGTGTATTCTTCCACCCAAACTAGTTCTCCATGTAGTCTGTAAGTGAAGGGGTGTTTTACTAATCAGCAGTTATTGACTTGGCACAATTATATGGGTTTTAATGTAAAATCACCCTACAGTTAAGTTTAAACTCATGTCCGACCAAATGCCCCGTACAGTAGAGTTTGAAATCAGTGAATCGTCTCCTTCAGAGTCTGGACAGGGGGGGGTGGAAAGCCCACACAGGTCCCTTAAGGTGAAGATGAAACAATGCCCTGCTGTGTAAGACGGCCTTGAAGGCCAGACTGGACACACCAGTGTCTTATCAGGCCAGACTGAAGGTGCCAAGAGGTTGGGATTAAGCAAATTAGGAGATTAAGCTTGAATTGGTTGAAAGGCAGACTGGAGGTGTCGACTGAATGTTGATTAGAAAATAACGAATCCTGTAATTATTGGTTGAAACAAAGCGGTGGAGTTCAGCAAATCAGGTGATGGAATTTTATCGGTCGAAGCAAAGAAAGATGGAGCTAAGAAACACAGAAAGGTGTGTTTAAGCAAATCAAGTGATAAAACATTATTGGTAGAAAATCGGCCAGTGGGTTGTATGAGGAAAAATGGGTGTTTTAGGCCTATAAGAACTGCAGGCCACGGCCGTAATCAAATAAAACAGCAACGTTGACTTAGGTTTTCGCTCCAGTTCTCCGCGACGTACGTACGAGGCTAAGGGTGTGAGACGTGGGAGTCAGGACCCTCTGTTGAACTGTTAGGAGGAGGAGAGGGAGCTTCAGGTCAGTGTGTGTGTGTGTGTGTATGTGGGGGTGGGGACAGTTTGTGGCCAGTAAGCTGCTGAACATTTTCCCAGAGAGGAGGAGGGTGTGTGAGGGGTGTGGATGCCGTGAGGGGTGTAAATGTCTGTGACCGAATGGAACCCGGACGATGAGCTCAGCTGGCCTCACTTCCCTCTGTAGCATCTCTTGATCCAAAACAGAACAGCGTCTCTTTTATTTTGTCCACTTTTAAAGACATGTTCTTGATTCAGCACCAGTTATCCAGCAAACCTGAAGTGGTTCGAACTGCGTGCCGCTGCAAAACAGGCCCGAATATTCTGGTGAGTAGTTTGGAGAAACACGGCCCGTTTGGGGTCCGGGGTCCTGGGTCCTGTTCCTTGAAACAGGATTAAAAGAAAGTCTGGCTTACTTTCACCTTACTTTCCCTTGAAATAAGCCAGACTTTCCCTTAATCCTGTTTCATGGAACAGGACCCAGGTTTCATAACTTGCTTGATGGGGATTAATAATGTTGTTGTTTTTGTTAGTAGTAATAATAATAATAACAATAATAATAACAATAATAATAGGGCGTAATGGTTCTTGAAATTGATGGCGCCGTCATGCTTCAGTGCATTTACCAGTACAGCTAAAATGTGCCTTCATGTCAAAGTGAAATTCAAGCTTTTTGAAACATCTCTTCTTTTTATTTAGCTACAAACACACAATTAGTTTCAGCTTTCAGCCATGCTGCCGAACTGGTTTGTGTTAATAGCTCCTTTTATGGGGAATGTTCAGACGGCTGAACAAAAATTCTCTGCTTATCGTTGAAATTATTCAATTCAATTAAATTCAAATAACTTTTACTTGTCCCTGAGGGGAAATTTAAAAGGCTTTAGTGGAGCAGCGCACACATGTAACATTTGTAACATTTGACACAACTGATGAAACACTTTTTTAAACGGGGAACAAGCAGTGATCAGCAAGGGGTGAGAGAGCGACTTGCACAAGGTGCAACTGGATTGAGTTTGTATAATCTGTGTATGTATGTAGGTTCTGTTCATTGCAAAGTGAACAGTGATAAATACCAGAAACAGTAAGGTGGATAATGTTTTGAAGTGAAAAAGGAGAGAGACTCAAAGGTCTGGCGGTCTGGGTTAGGGGGGGATGGAGGAGGTGAGAATGTGCGAGGTGAGAATGGTGGGTTTGGGGGGGCGGGTCTCCTGCAGCCAGGGCTTCGGAGCCGGCGTATGGAGGGGAGCCACCAGGCAGAATTCAGCGAGTGGCAGCATAAGAAGGAAACATAATACAAAAAGGAAACGGTAAAAAATATAAAGTAAAAAGTAAACCCCGCTAATTCGGCCATTCGCGGATTTTTTCTTGGAACCGAACTAATTGTTAGTAGAAATTCTTGCGGAAACCAGATACGCTCTCCGTGGCAATATAGAATTTTTCATGTAATTTAGGGCTGAATTATAAGGAAAAATGTAATTGACTAATTTTGTTACCAATACATTTTTTGGTACTGTGGAAAGAACACATGTGGAAAAAGTGCGTCTTGAGAGGTTGAAATGCCACAGAGGCGGGAGGTTTAAAAGTAGCCAATCAGAGAGTGTTCTTTATTTCTCCTTACTGCCGATTGGCTGCTGCCCTTTGACACAGCTGCAGTCCTGAATTTCCACCGTGGAGCGTCTCGAGTGTTCTCCTGTTTTTCATTTTTGTTCTTCTTAAAGCCCTGTATTTTTATTACTACATTAAATTAATTTATTACTGTATTTACCTGCTTATACCAAAGAAAACGCGCTGCATGAATTACAGTCCAGTCTA
>JBBPCY010000023.1:4112515-4135615 GCA_037974405.1 Brachyalestes nurse
ATCTGGAATGAATTTTAGATCTTTAAGTCCATCTCATGAAAAATCGGAGCAGAAACAAAGGTGTTGCGTTTATATTTATGTTGAGTGTATATAGAATCATATATAGAAGTGCCATATATAGAAGTATATATGTAACAGATAACTGAGTTTAAGTTTTTGTCCTTAGAAACTCTGTTCCTTAATATAATTAATCTAAATACAAATAAGTTCTCTCTCTCTCCCTAATTACTGTCTACAGACCCACCAGGGCCATATACAGATTTCAGCTGTTTTCTTGCAAATTTAGCATTATGCTGCAATAAAAATGATAATTATTGATCATTTTAATATTCACTTTGAAAAAGAACAGGATCCTCTAAAATCTGCATTTACTTCAATTCTAAATATGGTTGCCTTCACTCAACATGTAACAGGTTCTACTCACTGCTGTGGTCACACGCTTGACTTAATCTTGACTCTGTGTTAATGTGGATAAGTGCTTAATCATAATATAAGCACAAGAATAAAATATTTTGTTCAAAGATACCCTGTTTCACATAAAATTTGGCAAAAAGGGATACCTCTAACCTCTAACCTCATTCTTCCCCTAACTATTGATCTTGTGCAGCTTCATGGAGAAAACAGCTAGGGACTATTGAACTAACTGGCTTAAGTCAGTGTACCAAGCTGCAGTTTGACCAGCTGCAGTAGAAATAACCTGTGGGGCAGCATCAGGTGGGCAAGACATTTAGCATATACATGGTGCATGCATGCAATATTCCTGTGGCAGCCAAATGTAGTCCTACTATATATGTATAGTTTATGTGTAGGTATTAGTAGGTAATTCTTAATATAAGAAATTGTACGGAACTGTAGGGCAGTTTTATGTTAGAAAAAATATAATTTTACATGCAACATAAATACTAATACAATATGCCCGACACTTCTGAATTGTCCTTTATTGACTTAAATGATTAACAAATACATGCAAATGAAACAAGGCATATGGATATGAAATACAAGGCAAACATAGAGGCAGTATATTATGGAGGTAGTGTTTTATTTAAAACTGCTCACGTCAACAAAATACTTTTAGGTTTACAGCACTTAGCAGGCAACAGAGCAACGTACATCAGCGCTTAAGTAGCCTGCATCTGTTCTTTATACCTGTAAAGCTACACTAGGATCAACACCTGCTTTTAACCAAGTTACTGCCAGCCAAGTTACACACCTCAACAAACCCTAAAATAATAACTGATCAGAATCTTGATGCCTTATGCCTTACAGAAACCAGGATTAGACCTTAATTTTAATATTCACTTAGAAAAAGAACAGGACCCTTCAAAATCTTTGTTTTCCTCAATTTTATATAGGTAGTGTTTCATGGTGTGATGCGTTATCAGATTCACCAAACCACAACCACTTCTGCTGTTTTTGTTGACTGTGTCCTAAATGCAAGTGTCAAAGATGATGTTGTCATGTTCTGTTAGCAGCTGCTAGAGGTCGTCCTTGTTCTGTTTTTGGTTTTGTTTTGGTTACTATTATGATGAAGTGGTTCGGGGGTTGTGTACCAGCTACAGCTGTGTTTAATTTGAGATTAGTGATTGTGTTTGGGGATTGGTTGGTGGGGTTTTGCATTTAGTATTTAGTTCATGAGTGACCAACCTGTGTGGTCATTCAACTGTCCGGATAGTTTTCTCCTGTCTCCTTTTGTTAAAGCTGTAGTTCTGTGTCTGACCCTCAAATCAGTTTTGTTTTGTCTCGTTTTGAAAGTAAAAAGTAAAAGTCTTTGCCATGGAAGTCTGCCCAAGCGCCTGCCTTCATTTGGGGAAAAGTGACAGATGTTCTTGTGCGAGCAGGGGATGTGTCGACTCTGCCCACTAGTGGATATCGCTTTTATATTGTGGCACTAAACAACACTAACCCTTGCATGTTATAAATAAGGTAATATGACTTACTGCTGATTTTTTTTCCCTGAAGTCTTTAAAAGTACTGACACAACTATAAAATCATTAGGTACATTGATATCATCTCAGCATACTTAGTGCAAGACATAAAAATGCTGTTAACAAATAAATCCAGTGTGCATAACTCCTCCTAACTGAGCAGTAGACAGTCAAGACCAGAGGGTATCGAGACCAACACAAGACCAAGACAGACAGAGTCAAGACCAAGACAAAGTCGAGATGACCAAGACCGAGACAGAGGCTGAAAAAAAAATTCCCTTAACTTTTGTGTGCTGTTGAGGACTGACATGACGGGTACTGACTGGTTTGTCATCTGACAAAACAGCTAACACCTCCAACAACTGTCTAAAGAATGGGAAATATGTAACTGATTTCAATTATATTTTCAGAGAGGAGGGAGAGAGAGAAAACAGTTCAAATCTCCCGATCACTATGTAAATCTGAGACAGCAAGACCAAGACAGCGAGACCAAGACAAGACTGAGGGATCTGAGACCAAGACAAGACCTAGACCAAAGACCGTTGAGACTGTGACAAGACCACGTAAAAGTGGTCTTGAGACCGGTTTCGAGACCAGTGCATACAGTGTGTATACCCATCCAGTCTTTCTTATATACTAATGCAAGACACTCACAGATCATCTTATTTCACCATGCACAATAAAGTCACTTGTAGTTAATTAAGTTTGACCTGAGGTGGAAGAAGGTAAATAAACAAAACAAAAGATCTTGAAACATGTCATGAAATCTCAGTGTCATCTGTTTGTTTTATAATTGGACATAAAAGTTGTGCAGGAATGCTGCACTACATGGAAAGGTGCGCCTATTGTGTGAATAAACTGTAGCCATCTGTTGCGTCTAGAAAAACTGCTTCCATGAAAGGATGCACTTGGCCAGCAATGTTGTTCAGAGGTTCTTTAGTGGGCTTTGTACCAGGAAACACATATACACACACATGCACGCACAAATATACACAGCCACCACCAGCCTGTACAGTTGACAGTACATAAGACGGCTCCATGGACTGATGTTGCTTGTGCCAAATTCTGATCTTCCCATCAGCATGATGCAAAAGGAACCTAGATTCATTCGACACACCAGAATTTTTTCTACTCTTAAATGCTCTTGTACACCCTGGAGATAATCCTTCTTGTTCTTCATTGACAAATACATTGCAGGTATGGAAAAGCATGATTAGATAGGTGTGAAGGATACAGTGTTGATGGAACATGAGAAAACATAGAGAGTAATAAAGGAAACAGTTGTAAATTGGAAAATGTTCCTAAAAATCAATTTAAGTTCAAATAAATTAAGGCTTACTTTCAATCATTCAACTAGTCATCATTGTATGTACATCAAAAAAACAGAAAACATTTTGCAGTTTGTCATCTTAATATTTTATGCCACAGACAGTGATTATTCACACAAATCATTGCCTTGCAAATTCATTTTAACCTAATTTGTAAGCAACAAAAGTGGTTCAGAATAATTTGGGAAAATGTCTTTTTACATTAATATTCATAAAAAAAAAATTCCTCTCCAGTAGTTATAATTTTTAAGCTATGTGTTTTTGTTTCGAAAGTGACAAAACATAGTTTTGCGAATATTAAAATTTCAGTTTCAGTGCCCTGTTTTTTTTCTTTCCATCTACAGATCTTTGGATAGTTCCATTCATTTTCCCTTAATGGTGACTCAAATTGCTTAGCTTTCAGGAAGTGGGACTTGCCTTCTCTTGTCAGAACGTCCATTTATTCTCAAGATAATTCTTATTTTCTTTCTGCTTTTCTTTGTGTCTACAGTTGGTTGTAATATACCAGAAACTGTAAACTCATGCCTTTCAAATTCTATTTAGGCAGTTTGTGGTTGATGCAATGTAAACAGCAGGTCATAGATGATCACCCTCAATACTAGAACCAGCTGAGATGAAAGACTGACATGTGGCACATTATGGCATATATTTAAAACAGCAACGTTAAATTCAGATGTGACATGTTTGGTTGCAGCCTGTCTGTTTGTTTGCATGATTCTCACTTCCACAAGCTGTTTAAGGACAGCTAGTCACTAGCGGTTGCTGTTTTTTTTTTATTGGTAACTTTGAAATCGTTGTGCATGAATGGCACAGATCAACATCCATTTGGGAGATACTGACACTGACTTGCCTAAAGCCAGCATGCCATGCTCAGTCATAAAGGTCACTCATTGTTCCAAATGAACTCAAATGCCCAAAAACCTGATCTGTCTGATATACACTACAGTCACGTGACATATGATTTGCAGAAATATATAATTTGTGTAAAAGCAAAGGCTATGCCTAATAAAGTGACTAAAAGGTGATATATGAAAAAAGTTCTTTAAAATGATCACTCGAGTTCAGGTAATTCCACATGTCCATCAAATTCTAAATAAAGTCTGCCTTTTTCCTGTGTGCTCCTTAAAAGGCATTGCCTGTGTCAGTAAGGCAGGAGTGCAGCAGAAAATGTTCTTTAGGATATAGTGCACATCTTCCTTTAAACCACTGCGCTCATTTAGCTGTTAGGACCTCAAAAAAAGACTCCTACCCCAGCACACGTGGGGCTGATGTTTATCTAACCAAATAGCTCACAATAAATGAGATGAAGGCACCTGGTTATGTTCATGTATGCAACACACACACATAGGTGTAATATATCTATGATGTTATTAGGTAATGCACCAACTTCCAAAGCTGTGGTGACAGAAGACCATTGCTCATTATTTTCCCTGGGGGCATGGTTTAAGGGCACAACAAGAATTTGTGTCCAATTCAAATATCACAAACTGATTCTTATTAAAATGTTTCATTATATATTTGACCTTAGAGTAAGCAATTAGTTTACAATCTATGTTAAGCCTTTTTAAATGTAATAGTTTGAAACAATTGTCTACCAACAACACAGTAGAACAAGAGCAAAAGATATATTGTTTACTCACCTGTCATGGCCTGAGAGCGGCCGCTAGGGGACGCCCTTGTTTAAGTTTGTATTTGAGTTTTGTTTTGGACTTTTATTATGAAGTGTTATTGGTTTGTGTATTTAACCCTCTGAGGTCCAAGGCCTTTCTGGCACTTTCAGGCAATTTGCTACTCCTTTACATTTTTAAGCATTGCCTCTAACTAAAAACATCTATGCCAAAGTGACAAATATTGTTATATTTTGGAAAGCGTCAGTAATAATAATATGTATGTAAAGTGAATGTAATGAAAATAGTTTTTTTTAATATTGTGTTAACCTGACATGACAAAAAAATATTTTCAGAGGTCTTTAAACAAAGTAAAAAAAAACACACCCTAAATATATCTGAGCAAGACTTTTGAAGTTTGAATCTTGTAAACATATGTGTTGGCTACAAAAAGGCAAGAAGAGCATTCAGAAATGTTATGTAGTTTTTATTCAGTTTGTAAAAGAATGAGACTAGGTACCTTTTCTCTGCTCTTTCACATGCATATTCATTCATATTCATTATATGGGTGTTCCACACCTGTAACTTCCCCCTCCCCCTGTCAAAGGCCATGTGGTGGCAGTCATTGTCTGCCTGGCCAAATGCCAATGGCTATCATTAGCCACCTATAGTAGCTAAATCTTCTAAATCTTTTAAAAACGGCTGTGATTGTCTGCCTGGCCATGTGTCAGTGACTATAATGATACAGTAAACGCAAGTCTGAGCACAACACGACATGGATTTTACCCATATGATCATCTTGCCAGCAAAAGACTAGATATAGCTTCATCCTCCCTATAAGCTAACTGAAAAAGCATGATGCATGATTCAAATTATGTCTATGAACTGTCTAACTTGCCGAAAACTATGTAGAAAGTATCCTATTGCTATGTAGAAAGTATCCTATGTGGAAAGTTTTGTTCAAATGGAAATATGAATATGTTTGGTTAGCTGTATTTTGCTGTTCACTGTCACTAGATTTCTGCACTTTTATTAAATGCTGACTACAAGGTAGTGATGAGGCTAAATGTCAAATGATCTGAATGTATGTTTTTTGTTTACAAGCATGCAGATTTCCAGTCATTTCTTTTTCAATCAGCTTGCAAAAAAAAGCCAAGTAACCTGTTTTATTGACCTGTGTCTTTTTTTCTTTATAGCCACATAACACATGGTCTTGAGCAGCTGCAGGGCATGCAGGCTTATCCTCAGTTTGGACTGTTCACCACACAAAAATAGCACACACAAATGGCTTGCCTGTTGGGAGTGGTCTGATGACACTGAGAATCAACAGTCACCACAAGAAGTAATGATTACAAACATGCTTGTTCCTACCCACACATGATGTGGAATTTAAGAGGCAAAAATGCACACTCTCTCAACCCAGAGAAAGATGGGAAGACAGCAGCATGAATATCTACTCAAGACAGTCACACAACCAGAGTGTTACATAAATATACATCACAGCCTGGGAAATAATGCAATAATAGTATATGCAATGCAATAATAATGTCTCCAGCACACTCCCACATAAATGATAATCACCATCACTTTAAATACATACAGTATAAACATAGTTCCACACACCCTTTCTTGAGCTTTGAGCTCACTTCCTCTGACATCAGAGTTATGGGGGGATGAGCAGAGAACTGTAAAACTCTCTTTTTTTGGTCCTCCCATCTCCCAGCGCTTTACCTGTAATACTTGACCAGTCTTTAACACCAAACATCAGGCAGCAAAACCTGCTACAATCCTTAAAACAATTCTCCCTGTTAAGCAGTGCAGCAGCATGGGGACTCAGTTCACACCCTCACCCACCAGGCAGACGTGCGTTCTGCATTTCCCCTCCAGAATGATTTAAAAAAAACCCAGCAAGAGTGGATCGCCTACCTCTGAAGTGCATTAGGGCCACTGGCTGGAAAGGCCCGTTTGTATTAGGCGCGTCTACAACCATCCTGTTTCCTGCTTTATTGCATGTCAACATGTATACTCAACAGTGAGAAGGCAATCCACTTAAGGCAAGGAACCAGCCTCCATTTTAGCACAAAAGCCAAGCAGAAAATGAAGCTCCCTGCTGCTGGAGGAAACTGGCTAGCCAGTGATGTCAGCAGGGAATTTGAGGCTATTGGTCCACTGTAGCTAGGAAGGGTGTTGTCAGCATATTAAATGTAAAACTGCAGTTCCATTGGCCAGGAAAAAAGAGGAGGGCTCAGTAGCCTGTCTGGCCCCTTCTGCACTCATTTATAGTTGCCAGGCTCTACTACCCTTTTATGAAGGCAGGAAACTCATGACCATTTCAGTACTATTACACAGGTCAACAAAAATATTTTTTTGTAATCATCAGAAACCCCAACACACTTTTCTAAACCAGTTTTTCATGCTGATTTCAGATCTGCTTTCAGTTTTTTTTCGGCCACATCAGCTTTTTGAATTATGAGTAATATTAGATTTGCAATTGACTTGCATGCGGTATTTATTAAACCACCAATCAAGTAACTGTTTCAATATTTTCAGTGCGAAGTCAGATAGGCGCACACGGTGGCATTGATATAATGATCAGTGTCAGTCAGCTGCCACGGTTTCTTCAAAAACGCTTAGAACATGATTATTATATGCTAATTATACCAACTATAATGCAATATATAACTAGCCTCATCACAAAACCTGTACGTGCTAGGGAAAGACTAAACACAGATTTGAAATCAGCATGAAAACCACTACAAAACCCACATAAACTTATCTCTGATGATTTTGACCTGTTGATCTGTGTAATGAATTGGCACCTGATAAAATGCGTGTAATTAAAGTAACCATGCTGTCATATGTAAACACACCACAGCACAGTGTGAATAGTGTCTTCTTGTTGCCTTTCAGCCAGTCAGACAGAGCTGGGTTTTCAAATTCTCTCCCTTTTCCAGTCATCTTCCTGTTCTTTTGTTCTCCAGTCTTGCAGTTTGACTTTTACAATTTGGCTCAACCATCTGGCTAACCAGCTGTCCTTACTCCATTACAGATTCATCTGATAAGAGTTCCCAAAATGCTTAATGTTTAAGGTCACACAGTTGAGGGACACCTGGTTACACTCTAACAGAACTCTCCATCCAGCAGTTTAGAGAGATCACCTGTCCTATGTTAAACTTTAACGGAAGCAGAAACAGACCCCAATATTTACCACAAAAATCTCCATTAGTCCCTGAAACAAACAATTCACACGCTGTTTTTTTATAAACCCCAACAAACAGACACATGTCTTTTCATAACTGACCTGTGCACTCTAAAAGTGGGTTGATGGGGCTGTATGTTGGAGGGTGTACAGGGAGCAAGACAGACACTTCCAGAGAACAGTGACTGAGCATAAATCTTCACAGGCTGATTATTTTTGTGAATAGTTTCATAGACCCTGAGGACACCTGAAAAAGGGGAGCTCTTTTAAGAGATTTTTTTATTTTATTTTGTTTAAAAAAAAAAACCCCGCAACAATCTTTTTTTTTTTTCAACACTGAAAGTAAGCAAGTAGACCAGGCTAGAGGGTTTGAAACAGATTCAGTCTCTCGCGGATTCAGTCTCCTGCTGCTGGTTGTTCATGTTTGTGCGCGGCGGTTAGCAAGTCCATCAGAAACCTGAACGGAACATGATGTTTTTTTTAAACAAAGACATGCCCAGTTATGAAATAATGGTGGCATCGAGTGCAGAATATGAACGGAATGAGCCTCCGCTGCTCAGCCCAAACATAAACAACCCACCACGAGGACGAGGGGGCGTGGCAGGCGAGGCCTGAACGTGACAGTCACCCGTACTCAAGAGATGGGAGGTTTGAAAGTAGCCAATCCAAGAACGTTATTTATTTCTTCCTGCTATTTACGTACATATAGAAAAGAAAACACACGTGCCTGAATTACAGTCTATACAGGATTTACATTCTAGCACTGCACCTTTACATTTTCTTTAAGGGTCAAGAGTTTAAAATTAAGTAAAAGTGTTTTGGGAGCATATTTGGGTGCCTATTTAGGGTTTACACTATAAAAACCACAAAATTAGGCTTTTTTTTCCATCACAAATTCACGGTTTTTCACTTTACGCGGGTGCTGTTGGAACGTAACCCCCACCATTTTTTGGGGGTTTACTGTACATATAAAGTTACTGAAAGCAGGTGGAGCAAAGACTAATGCAAAGAGATTGTTTCCTTATTAATAACCAAAACAGTTACAAGTGAGTCTCACTCTCAGACTAGCACACTTTTGACCTATTCCGGTCACGAGGCTCTTCTCTCCTAACGCCATGTGTTTAGCAGCTGATTTCTCCGCTGCACTTTATTTAGCGAATGGCAGCCATTGTGATGTTATCTCACTTGGCAAATTGTTGGCAGAAACCCAGAGAAAACACCAGAGGTTTATGTGCAAATTTATTGATTTTAAATGATCAATTCCTGGCTCCTGATCAACCGCTCAAAAAAACAGTATGCACCTGATATTGCCAGATGTTTTGTCACTGGAATCATGCCAATATTTCAAGAACTGGAGGAGAAGAGGTGCTAAATTTCAGCGATAAAATGAATAATAGTAAAAGTGAAGTAAAAAGTCAAAGTAAAACTTCAGAAGTACAATAGTGTGATTGTTTCAGCGTAAACAGTCACACTAATTAATACAGTGTGGCAAGAAGTGCTTAAAAAGATCTGTATGTTGCAACCCAGCCCACCCTGATTAAATGCTGCTAGTGCTAACTAGTCTTTTTTTTTCCTCCTTTGTCCTTTTTCAGGTGAAATGGTTGTGAATGTGTTGTGTAAACTGGAAGATATGAAGGTTCCTCTGCAAGTGCGTGAAAAATATCAAGGAATCTACCTACTGATGGTGCACCCCAATGAAACGGTATGTCTGCCTGTTTGCACAAAGACATAATTCCAGTGTTTGTCTATATGTAAAACCACGTTGTGCTTCTTTTAGTAGTTGATTTACCTAATTTGTTTGAGGTATATTCTATAACCGGCTCTTCTCACGCTACACAAATTGAACTGGATCATGTGTTTTTGCCTCTACACCCTCTCAGGTCCGTCGCTGGGCAATAGCCACTGCCAGGTCTTTGGAAAGGGTGGACAGAGACAGCTGTTATGACCTTCAGGAGGTTTTCTCCAGCATGTTTTACATGATTGAGCTGGGAATCTCCCTGGAAGTTCCAGACATGGACAACACCTACTGCGCTGGCAAGCTGAAGTTGATACCCTCACATCTCTACGACTCCAAAAATGAGAAGAACTACTGGCTGGGTTTGTTTTTCTTTTTTTTTGTTTTTTGTTTTTTTTGTGCTTAATGTTCCAAGCCCCCATTAAATATTCATAACTTCAGTCATAATTAGATATTTTCACACAATGTGATTAAGAGAGGGCTAAATTGCAGAAAGGAAAACTGCAGAAAAATGCAAAGTTAAGATTCAAATGAAGACATTCTGGTTGCCATATGATTTATGGATATGTCTTGTTGGGTTCTAGTACCAATAAAATGGTGGAAAATAATATACCTGAAGAAATTCTTTGGTACCATCCAAGTCTAGCATTACCAAAGCAGTAGTGTTGTAATAATAATTCTCAGTGAATACTATAAATGGTCTTTAATGTCTTTTTAATTTGAAGAGCATTGCTAAGGGATGGGGATGGTATTTCCGGCTCCAGAAATTATTCTCCGGCACTGAAGCTTCCACATGTTTTCCAGGTATCTGCATGTTACTGATGCAGCTGGACTCCCAGGCGATGGATTCATTGTTTATGGAAAAATTGAGCAGCATTCCACAGTGCATCCTGAACACCATGACCGAAAATAGAAAAGGTAGAGCACACACACAGGCTCCACGTACGGTCAGTTTATGACCGCACTGCCGATTTTTCTGACCACAAGTATTAAAATACATTCTACTTGTACAGCGATTAATGTATTGTGTCATACTGTAAGTCAAACAGTATGTCCAGTAGGTCACATTCACGGAACTATTCATTATTAAAGAACTTGTCAGGTAGTGGCTTCCAAACTAAAGTAAACGTAAACTAAAAGAACCTAATGTACTGTATTTTCAGGCTGATTTTATAACCGTTTTAATTTAGAATAAATGTGATTCGTGCCTTCTAAAACCTACTGTAAGACCTTTTTTTTGTTTGTTTTTTCAGGAGGAGACATGAGCTCTGATCCATTCTGGCCAGCCTTGCACTGTTTCATGATCATTTTAGACCGGCTGGGTTCAAAAATCTGGTGTCAGATAGAACCAGACGATGCTTTCCGAGCCATCACTAAAGCCGCTAGCTACATGGCTGAAATTGAAAACATCCGACAGAAAACATCAGAGTATGAAACGACCGTCCAACAATCTTAACTGCGCTGTAAAACATTTTGAACACAGTGTTATTTGTCTATAGTATTTCTGTCTGACCACAGCGTTATTGTGTACATAGAACAGATTTTCTGTAGTATTTTCAGAGCATTTTCTGGAGAGTCTTCTTTTGACTTCATGTAATATATTGTCCTTGTCTCGGTGTGTCAGTGCAGTCGTAGCGTAAACAGTTTACTTCTGGATCAATAGTTTTCTGATTCATTTTATATTACAACTGATTACTACTTCAATAGTTTTATAGTTTTCTCATTTTACATTACAATTGATGGCTACTTCAATTAACCATGCATTTAATTTACCTGCAAAACACTCTATAATGTGATGCTGTATTTGCTCATCAGGACGAGAGTGAAAGTAGAACCCGACTGTGATGACGACATGCTGTCATGCAGTCAGATGGTGTATGATTGCTACCCTACAGAGCGAACAAACCGAGTAAGGACTGGGATGGCTTACCTATTTGATAATTATTATAATTTGATTATTATAATTATAATGTCGGAAATTGACTAACTTTATCAACCTTAGTGACTGTGTGCCGCTTGTTTGAGTATTATATATTGTAAAGTTGTGTTTTGCTGTCCTGCTTTTCTTAGGATTCACTTGAATAACTTTGATAGTTTGCCGTCAATCAAGCAAACTCTAAAATAGCATCTTTGTTGCTTTTTCCTCATGTATTCTGTAGTCTTTGGACTGGTCATCCAGCAGCAATGAAAACAACATCAATGAGATCTTTGAAGAGATGGGCTGTCTGGTCAATGTCTTGCAGTCAGAGATGGGACAAGGCATGCGTGTGTATGGTAGCACCTTCCTCTGGTTCGTCCCTTTTGTCCGCTCGGTCATGGAGCTAGGTGAGCTTGGCCTTGTTTATGTTAATGAGGTCATCACCTATCTGCACAAAGAGATGGACGAGGATGTGCTGTCTGGACGAGCACTCAACTGCGACAAGGTTACAGAGTTCTTTACTCGTATCCTGGTCGAGATCGTCGAGCTGCTTCTCAGTAAAGGTAACATGAGGATGCTGTACTGTAGTGCATCCACATGGGTTAAGGTGGTAGTGCAGTGTTCAACGCTTGATGAAACCATTAGTACCAGAACCCCAGATAGAAGAGGAGGGTCTCACAAAGTCACGTTCACCAGTTTTGGGAGAGGAAACCGAATATTGGCAACTGGAGTTGGTGCAATGAGTCAGGCTTGCATGAACCTGATTCGATCACTGTTGAAGAAAGGGGGGCGCACAGGCACGGCCCCTGAGTTTCTGGACCGCCTTAACAAGCAGTTGCGTGAGATCCCTCCAAGAGCGTGGAATCTTACACAGTTGCAATCCGAAAATCTTCAGGACTGCCTAAACAAGCTTGTAAGGACAATTATGGAGAGAACAGCAGACCTAGCCACTATTCCGTCTGCTCCACCAACACCCCCAGCAGATCCACCAGAATATTCTCATCCAAATGCAACTCTCCCTATACTGAAGCCACAGTACAGAGATGCAGCAGCAGGTCCAAGTGGTGCTGGAGATGCAGTGAAGTTTATTAAAGACGAACCACCGTGGCATCATGAGAAAGACCAAGATGATTTCTGTGACAACCCTGAAGATATGCCGAAGAAAGAACCTCCAAGCCCAGTACGAATTTCAGAATTTCATCCTACTTTTGAGAGAAATAGTATGAAACCAGACTTGGGAAAAATAGAAGAAATCAAGTCTAGGTTGAACGACAGTCAAAACCTTTCTAAGATACAAGCTATTGCCAAAAGAGGACTTGACGCTGAAAAAAACCAGAATGGATACAGTGATTTGAAAGAAACGCCGCACTTCACTGCCGACGAGGCAACCTTACAACCCAGTGTTCCAGACTCTGGCAAAAAGAAAGAGCTCTCTAAAACGAAATGGAATGAAATTGACGATGACGAGCCCCTTGATGTTCGTATGAGACGTCTGAAGAAGTCTAGATTGTCATGTAATGAGTCCAGAGATGAAGCAAATTATTCCAGTAAAACAGCAGTGCAGGTTTGTAGCAATGCCCCCGGAGTTCATGGCTCAAACTCTGTCATCATTTCAGGTGGTGCTACAAATGACCAAACGGTGGAAAAGGACTGTTCTTCAGACAGTGCAACCAAAAGAGTAACATGTGACTTGAACGCTGACTTGAGTGACAGCCCAGGCCGGGATTATGACGATGATATGAGTGAATCACAAGTATTTGAGTTTGAAACCCAAGAAAACATAGCATCCGTCTGGGATGACTCACGTTTTGACTATCCGGTCATGACCAAGAGGACCAAACATGACCCCACAACCACAACATCTAATACTTCTAAAGCCACAACATCTGCTAGTTCCAAAACATCCACTAGCTGTGACCTTACGGAGTCCAGATCGAATTGGGTCAGTGAGACCCAGCCCGTTACAGATGAAGACATTGAGAACGCCTGTCAGCAAGTAGAACAGAAGATCGGTAAGCACCAACAGTTACGGGATCTACCTACATTAAGCATGTCTGGGACCAAGCCAGCCATTTGCCCAGAAAAGGAGGATGGCTTTATTCAGCTCAAATCTGTGACACCCCAGAGTCCAACCAAGAAACCCAGTCAGGCTGATAAGAAAGGCCAGCAGGTCCTCAGCAAAAAACCTGTCCTTATTGAACCTTTTGCCCAAAAAGTCAAGAGGCGGCACAGGTCGCCCAGTGCCACGGCAGAGCAGTCTTCTCCTACATCTCTTGTACCCCCTTCTAAGACCCCTGCCATCATCCCACCAAAGAAGGTCCGCAAGCCCATTGAGCCGGAATCAGTAGCAGAACGTATGGGGTTAAAGAAGAAGGGAAGAAAAGCCTTTGATCTCTCGCAGCGCTCTTTGGACACTTTGGGTGAGCTTCGGACTCATGGGCAGAACGTGTACGTTGAGCAAAAAAAGGCAAAAAAAAGGGTGCACCCCAAAAGCAAAGCACAGGGTGGGAAGGGAGGAAAGAAGTTCCTTGCGTCACAAGACATGCAGTACTTTAGGCAGAGCCGTGGAATGCTTCAGAAGCCAACGGCTACCACTGCACTTAAGACACTTTCCAAACCAAAAGGTGTTGTGAAGGAACCAGAAGACGAAAAGGAGGAGGAGGAAGAGGAGGAGGAGGAGGACGAAGACAATGATTACAGTTTCCTTCCCTGCTCTCAACCTGATCCCTCTCGGAGGACAGACCAGAGTGACAAACACACAAAAAATGGCGTGAATATAGAAGGTGTATCGACTGACAAGCCCAGTTCCTGTCAGAACCATAAGGGTGCTAAAGGAAGTGCTGGTTCCACAGCAAAATGTGCAGAAACAGAAATGGAACATGGTTGTGATATTGATGAGTGGTTTTACCTTACACAGAATGAACCCACAGACATGGAGTTATGCTCTCAAATGAATGACATGGAGACCTGGTGCGAAGACGACGTTAACAACCAGAGAGACCCTGTGGATGTGGACCATGACACGGACAATCAGCCTGGAGGTGGCACAGAAGTGCAGGCTAAATCCTCCTCTGTGTCCCAGAAAGCACATCGTACTGCTTCAGCTCTTAATTCTGTAAATGATTTATTCCTAAAGCCTGGAATGTCTCCCATGTCTCAGAAAAAAGCAAAGCCTTCTACGACTAAAATCTATGCAGGTAGTTCCCGCAGTGCATCTCTGATTGTAGAAATGGAGAAAACCTCCAAGCCTGCTGCTAATATCATCAAGGCTAAAGCTGGACGTCCACTACCAGCAGTGGCTCCACCGGCAGCCCCTCCAGTCCTGAAAGCCATGCCACCCACTCCAATCTTGAAAGGCAATTCAGCCCCTCCAGTCTCAAAAGCCATGCCACCCCCTCCAGTTTTGAAACCCATGCCTCCACCTACAGTCTCGAAACCCATGCCGCCACCTACAGTCTCGAAACCCATGCCTCCACCTACAGTCTCGAAACCCATGCCTCCACCTACAGTTAAGAAAACCATGCCACCCCCTCAAGTCTCGAAAGCTATGCCTCCACCTACAGTTAAGAAAACCATGCCACCGCCTCCAGTCTCGAAAGCCACACCTCCACCTACAGCTATACCTGAATTTCGCCATCCCCTCCCAAGCAGTCGTACTCCACATCCTCCAAACCTGGAAACGAGGCCATTTGCTCCTATTAACATGGCTTCCCATCCACCTTCCTATAAAGCCTACTCCAGACCAGAGCGCCCTGCCTCCACGCCAAGGACAACAGTGAGCCAGCCTCAGAGGTATGACCAGTCTATCCTGACACAAGCGATTTTGAAGTGGGAGTTTCACATGTTCGAGAACTATAAAAATTTTGGGACACCGGATGACTTGTGTCCCTTGCCTCTGAAAGAAGTGCCCACAAGATTCTCTGACTACCAGGAGTACTTCAACATCATGTACCCGCTTCTTCTCGTCAATGTGTTTGAGGAGGTAGGGCCGCTTCATTATCCTGCCATACATCTGCGCTCAAATTGGGAACTCGTGTTGTGTTTCTTTGACACATATTTGTTTTTCATTGTCATGTAGATGGCGAGTGAATGGCTTCAGAGTGTGAGGGTCAAACTGTACCTCAAGCTGCAGGGATTTGAGTACAGCAGCAATCGTGCTGCCAGTGCCAATTTTACAGGTACATGCAGCTTGCCCTCGGGAGAACCTTTGTTGTTCTGAAACTGCTCACTGGACTTGAAAGTGATTTTTTTTTTCTTTTATTTCCCTCTTGTTTTTAATGTATAGCAAGCCTAAACTCTCAGCAGGAGATGAAGCAGTTATATCCTAAAGAAGAGGACCTTGTCTTGCTCTGGTTGCCAGAGAACAGTGGAGCATATGCCAGTGATGACCCGGAACCCCATGTCCCGCAAGCCCACTTTGGCTGTGTGTCGCGATCGAACATAATCAGCAATGGCGGGGGTGTGTTTTTTTGTTTGTTTGTTTGTTTGTTTGTTTGTTTGTTTTTTGTTTTATTGTTACGAAATATCAAAGCAAGGCAGTACATAAGTGAAAACCTTCGGGTAAAAGCGGGGTCCGTCCATCGGGTCCGCAGATCTTTCATAACATGATCTACAGAACTGATAACATTAACAGAGACATTACACTAGAAGAAAATGTTTGCGCGGTGTGTGTTTGTGGTCATGTAGTTATGTGTGTGTCTTCATCTCTAGGTCAGCCCTCAACACTAAACCTGACCATTCAGACCCGGGGGAACGTGTCTTCGGTCGATACTCAGTCTGTGCAGTGCGAGGTGATTGGCTCTTTGGTCAGCACGCTACGGGAGTTCAGAGCACTGTGTTTGCTACAGAGTGGACCATCCACATATCCTCATATAATGGCCCATCCACGTATCCTCCTCAACCCGCACATCTCAGTCTTCAAACCGTACCAGGAGGTGCCGGGCCTCGACATGCCTGTGAGTCATTACCCTAAACGAAAACTGTAGTGTCCTCTGCACCACGCCCTCTGTGTTGTACCTGATGCTTTCACCTTCATACTTCACTGTGCGAATGGGATCTTAAGATATGTTGCACAAATTTTCTTTTTTAAAAGTGACTTTACCTGCTTCATCTGTCCGATGTGTGCAGCTTAACCGTTGCAGGATCAGAGCTAAGTGTAGGTGCCTTCACCTTTCTTCCCCTAGGAGTACAACCAGGACCAGGCAAAGGCAATCAACTGTGGTGTAGCAATGGTTAAGAATCGGCAGAGGAGCCCAAAAATATTGCTCATTCATGGCCCTCCAGGAACCGGCAAGAGCAAGACCATAGTTGGCCTACTGCAGAGACTTTTCTCTGATGTATGTTTCCATTCTTTTTATCTTTGTGTGTACATACTTTAAGGTAGTTGGTTTTATTGTTCGATATACTGCAGGTCAGTTTACCAGTTCCTTGAATAATCAGGGCTGTCTTTGGCAGATGGTTTTAGTTTGACCTGAGTTAGCTGTTCAATGCTTCAATTATAGTGTGTGTGTGTGTGTGTGTGTGTGTGCCTCTTTAGCACCGCGAGGCTACTCCAGTGAAGCCTGACAGTAGGTCTCGCAGGACGCGGGTCCTACTCTGCGCTCCATCCAATGCTGCGATCGACAGCTTGATGAAGAAAGTCATCGTCACCTTCAAAGGGAACTGCAGAAACATCCACACTCCACAAGGTATCATGGGCCCCACACACATTGGTTTCCACACGCTTGTTTCGCTAGAAATCTGAGGGCCAGACTTGGGCCCAACGGGAAAAACGCTTGAATAGGGCTGAAACGATTATTCGAGTAACTCGGATAATTTGATTACAAAAAATTAGGCTTTGTTTAACTTTGTCACCAAAGTCATGTCACCATCTGTTTAAAATGTCTCTGCTATCGTATCACTCCTGCTTTGTAGACTACTGCGAGAGAGATCTTGGCACGTTCGTCCTCTTACTACTTATCATGCCTACAAATAATTACAAATACGGTACGTTCTAACAAGCGCTAGTGTTTATATCAGTCAGCAATCATAAAAATACGTTACCTTGTAGAGGCTCCGAGCAGCGTAGAGAAGTGCAATTCACGTGAGGATGCTAGGGATGTAGCAGTACAGAAAGGTCACGGTTCGGATCACACTATAGTTTTGACATCACGGTTGGGTACGGTTCATTATACAGCGAAGTTAAGTAACAACAAGTTCTAAAGAATGAGGCTTGGTTTGTTTTCGTTTATTTTAAATAAACAGCAGTGTAATAACCAGTAAACACACTCTCCTGCTTATATTTTCATGTATGTGTAAGGCAGCAGAAGTGGGACACCGCTGTGGGGTGAACGGGTCCCCTTGTGTGAAAACATCCAGAAAAAAATAGATTTAGTGCCGCAGAAAAAAAGATGGAGGATATTTGCAGTTTCCGCGTTATTTTGGAAATTTCCGCACAAAACTGAGTTCGGTTCTCAAAAAAAAATAATCGTTGTGTGACTGAATCCGCGACTTGTGATCCACGTAAAACTGAGGGTTTACTGTAGTTGCTTACAAACACAAAAGTATGATTTGTCCAATCACTCGATTAATCGATGAAAAAAATCTATGAAAAAAATTTACGAAAAAATTGACGGAATACTCAATTCCAAAAATATTCGATAGTTGCAGCCCCACATTTGAATCACTCAGGATAAGAGCTTACTATATAATTCTGTACACTTGGTCATGCTACATGGAGTACATGAAACAAGCATGAATACAATTTATGTTGAATGTTTCCTTGTGTTCATTTTGTAAAAACAGGCTGTGATTTAATAGATTTCCACCAGATTTGCATCTGTTGTTGCCTTTAATAAGCTCCAAGTTATGTCAGAGCAATTGCATAAATATACAGCTCTGTATTGTTGATTAGAGCCCATATATCGCCCCGCTATATCACATGATCACCTCATGAAAGGGCTCCAGCTTTGCCCGTATACATTTTATTCCCAACAATGAGGCCTGTGATGATGATGCTGATTGGTGACTACAGGGAACTGTGGGGACATTAACCTGGTGCGACTGGGCAGTGAGAAGACCATCTCTAAATCGCTGGTACCCTTCAGCCTCGACAGCCAGATAGCCAGTGAGTACTGTAGCATGCATACACCCCCCCTCCCCTCACCACCACCACCACCACCACCGCATTCCTCTAGTTTGGACAGACCCGGTACCCATGGTCCTCATTTAACAGGCAACAGGCTTGTATCACTTGCATCTAATATTGCAGTTTATAGTATTGCTGTCCATGTATTTTCAGACCCGCGTAACATGGATTTACATTAGCCTGTGTTGCTAATGTTTATTGGCATAAGAAACATTTATTGACATTATTTAACTGAGACTGGCGGATCACATCGCCACTTTCTGTGACCTAATGGCATGTTGCTCTTATTTAGCACTACCAACCGTGGGTCAGGGTGACTAAAACTAGTGTTACCTTGTCGTAAGTTTGAGTTCTGTTTATCTGTCTGTCAATCTATTTAAATATTTAAATATGAACATATTTGGTTTGGAAATATGTAACATAACAAATTGTTAATTTTTTTGTCATGATGTGGCACATGTGCTATGTACCACATGCATGAACCCCAGTGTTACCAAAGCACACCAAGTGTTGATCATTTGTGTGTGTGTGTGTGTGTGTGTGTGTGTTTGTGTGTTTGTGTGTGCGTAGAGAAAATCCAGTCAATGCTGCCGGACTCAGACGTGCAGAGTCAGAGGGAGAAACTGGACCAAGCTATTGATGGTCTCTCTCAGCAATGTGCCAGAACTCCTAAACAGTCCCACGAGGTAAAACATCCTACAAACAGCAGAGGGCGATGTGTCTCTGTGTGTTGAATAGATATTTATCCTCTCTGTCTCTCTCTCTCTCTCTCTCTCTCTCTCTCTCTCTCTCTTCACTGAATGGCCTGCAGTTTAAGCTGCTGAAGGAAAAGAAGCAGCGTTTTCAGTCCGAAAGAGAGAAACTAAGCCGACAACTGAAAGAGGTACACACTTCACCAAACATAAGTTAAAAAAATAAATTATTTACAGGAACTAATTACAGTATATCACAGTATATACCACTACAATACGTATCACCAAAATCACTGTTAAAAATCAGTGTAGTCATGGTCATTTTGTATTCTGGGGACCGTAGCAACTGTCTGTCACTCTGTCTGTCTCTCTGTCTCCAGCACCGCAGTAAACGGCAGGAGCTGCAGGCTCGTCTTCTTCAAGATGCTCATGTGATTTGCTGCACCCTGAGCTCGAGCGGCAGCATCATCCTCGAGTCGGCTTTCCGTCGTCTTGGACACGAACCCTTCAGCTGCGTCATTGTTGACGAGGTCTGTCGGCACGCCATGCGTTCAAAAACTGTACTGTTTGTAGTGTGTGTAGCACAGATATAAAAAAATATGTGCCGCTGAGCTATAGCTTACTGTAGTTTAGATGTTTGGGTACGAATGTGAATCAGATTCTCAACTTGTTCTGTTCTGATGGCCCTGTTTGTGTTGGTCATAGGCAGGACAAGCTACAGAAACAGAAACACTCATTCCCTTGCTTCACCGATGCCCCACCCTCATCCTAGTGGGTGACCCCGAACAGCTCCCGCCCACCGTCGTCTCCCAGGTGACACACCCTAGAATACACCACAGCTTTCCAGAATTGGAAGAGATCCCGTTTCCTATTGTCAGCAAATGTTGTTATTCTGTGAATTCCTGCAAAAAATTTACCAAAACCAAACTTGAATTAAATAAAAAGCATTTGAAACCCTCTATAATCATTCCACTGTGTTGAAAACACAGATCTGACAGCACAGTTCGAACGGTGAGTGAGTGAGCAATAGTTCCTGACCTCAGGTCGCATATTTGGGTGAGCTAAATGACCATATTAATTAGGGTTGCACCAATATGGATTCCAGTATCGGGTATCGGGCCGATACTTCGTTAAAATACTCGTATTCGTTTGTGAATTGCCGATACCATGCACCGATACCACTAAACAATATCCTATTGCAAGTACACAAATAAAAATACTCATATCGGTGTGTAAAAAAAGTGGTATCGGGGCATCCCTAATATTAATCTAAAAGTAATCCATGAGCGTGATCAGGCTACAAGGTTTGTAGATATCTTGGCAGGTGACATCATGTAAGACTATTATTTAGGTTCTTGTTTCTTTCTGCATTATGTTGTAACAAGATAAATGACACCATCAGCCATAACTCCCACCAAATACTGTGTAGTTCCCCCTAATGTTGAAAGTACAGCTCTGACCCATTGAGGCATGGCCTCCATAGTATCTCTAAAGGTGTCATATCTGGCAAAACAGATGTTAGCAGACCTTTTTAAGACCTGTTTTGGGGATGCTCTGATCCACTCGACTAACTGTCACAGTTTGGTCCTCAAGATCCTTACAGTCCCCGTTTTTCCATCAACTACTGACTGTTCTGCTGCCTAACATCTGCCCCAGTCACAGCCCCTGGAACCAATTTAATGTTGGGGCTGATCCTACCTTGACAAAATTGATGTCACTTGTCAGGGTGTACTTTTTTTTTTTTTTTTTTTTTTTTTTTAAACTGTTTTGGTCAAAAACGAATACATTTGAACACAGGGAATTTTGGAATGGATATAAATTAGCGAGACGTGCTCCCTGGCAGAGCTCAAGGCGTAGTAATGATTGGTTTGTGTTTGTGATGACAGAAGGCGAAAGAGCTCGGCTATGACCAGTCCCTGATGGCACGGCTGTGCAAGAGCCTTCATCAGTCGAACCCCCAGGAGTCGCCCATGATCTTCCTCAGCCTCCAGTATCGCATGCACCCTGACATCTGCGAGTTCCCTGCCAAATACATCTACAACAAAAACCTGAAGAACGACTGGTACGGCATCGCGCACGCACCCACTCTCGCCCACATGCCTTTTACACTGTTCACTATATTCCAGTAGGAATTGCTTAACCTTCCCCTCCCTAGCTGTGGACATCTCCAGAATCCAGGGATTCTGTGTGGCCGCTTGTCCTTCAGTGTCATGTTTTGTTGCATTGTGATGCTTAGGGCTGGCGAGTGTCCAGTGATCAGGCACATGTCACCACATCAGCGACAGCTTTATAAGTTGGGACTTCGGCGGGCCGCTTGTAACTGTGGGTGAGTCTCGAGCTGAAGGAGGTGCTTTGATTTTAGGTGGGGCAGTGATGTATGGCTTTGGCTTTCAGCACTGTTAACACGCCGTTAGCCCAGGGATGGTAAATATCAGTCCTGAGTTAGTGTAGTGTTTACTGTTTACAACCACAGATTTCAGGTGTGTCTTGGTGCGACCATCAGAGAAACAAAGACACAAGTCACAGCCGTTTGGGTTGTGGATATTGGTAAGTAGGAATTGGTGTACAGCCTGTAATATTCTATCTGTTCACCAGTAGCAGCAAATGGATTTAGACATGTAAAAAAAAAAATCAGCTGGGTAACTACCCCCTTCACGGCTTACAGTGTTTCCTATAATATATGGCCCATGATGTTTTATCAGTTGTAAAACACAGTACTGCAGGCCTGCAGTTGCCCTTCCCTGATGCAAATGCCTCTCACCAGTGCTGTGGGGGCTGGTGCCTGTTCCAGTGCCCAAATAATGTATATGTCTGCTGTGATTTTTTTTTTCCCCCAAACTAATACACATGCACATACTGTGTGTTGTACTTTTCTCCATTGCATTTTTATGTGTGTGCTGTTTTTGTTTTGCTTTCCTATGATGACTGAACTATGAGACTTTTGTTCAGACGTTAGTGCATGGCATAAAACATCTGAGTGATCTGTTTGTATCTGGCGTTGTTTATTCAGCCTCGAGCTACGATTTGTTTTTCTTCTCTTCAGCTCCAGTTCTCCCGGTTTGTCCCAAGTGGCAAAGGGGCAGCCAGCATCCTCAGTGTTTTCAGTTTCATACCTAAACTTTGGCCTCTGCAAAAGCTAAAGCAGCAAAAAAATAGAAACTGCACACTAAGTTTGTAGACAGTTGACATTTTAAGGGTCTTCCCCGAGGAGGAGGAAGCCTTATTGTGACATACAAAACTAACAAAACGTGTTATTTAAGAGATTATTAGGCCACATGCCAGCAAAGTCGGTGACCGCTTGGTTTTTTTTTTTTTTTTGCTGTAGTTTCAAGAAACAGTAAGCACAGAGCAGACTAACATTTTGGTGTCAAACACAGCAATAAATCACTCGCTGCTGTAAGGAGGACTCGCTGGAACTCTCCCGGATTTGCGCGGATGGGTCACACTCATAAACAACCAATTTCTCGAACACTAGCCAAGCGGACGACATTCACCACTAGGGCTGTAACGATATACGATACAAAACCGAATTCGCGACACTCAGTTCCACGAACCCGTGTCGCGGTGTGA
>JBBPCY010000023.1:4141710-4154100 GCA_037974405.1 Brachyalestes nurse
GTCTCTGTAACTAATGACTGTAAGACTGTCTCTGTAACTAATGACTGTAAGACTGTCCCTGTAACTAATGACTGTAAATGTAAATGTTACTACTGCAGTTGTGTACAATAAATATGGTGTTAATGTGGACCATTTAAAGATTGCACCTTGCATTCTTCTTCTTCTATGACATTGTGATGGTCACATTAAGAAAACAAACTATTTTTGGACACAGATTCCTAACCTTTGGCCCAGATATAGATGTTTCCACTGGAGTCCCCTGTTATTGCGTCCCCATTCTCAGCAAATGCGACACACAGCACATACTTGGGTTTCTCGTGTTTCTGAAAAAACAAACCAAATGAACTTTCTGAATAACGAAACATAACCGATGTAAAAATGCAAAAAGTACATAAGACTATTAATCCAATACAATGTAGTGTATCCATGTAATGTATATAACAAATAACTACTGATTCTGACCCTGAACAGAATGTTCACTCCCTGTTTTATCAGGAATAAACTCGCTTCTAGAGAAAAAAACACTACAAACCTCGAACAGTCCCTGGCGCTTGGTAAGAGTGTTCCCCTCCACAGTCCAGAAATTCAGGTGGGACTTCCCACAGGTGACAATCAAGTTGACCTCCATGGGGTGGAAGACAGCCCCCAGGACAGAGTCATTGGAGCACTACAAAGTTAAGAACATTCACAACAATAAGACATTTCCTGAACTTTAATGTAACAGAAGTGTATTCTTGTAAAACAAACTCAAGATAATGGAGCACTCTTGTGTTTTTGAACAGTCCTTAGTGACCTCGCATTAAGGAAACTACTTCACAATCCAGTTCTGTTTGCCTAGATAAATGGACCAAAGAGCCATAAACGCCCTGGTTAGTCTTCTCTAATGAGCACTTAGTGAAAGCTGCGTTTGCCGCGGGTATGCTGTGAAATGGCAGGTCAGAAAACGCTCACCACAGACCACAGCACTCAGGGCAGGAAGGAGGCAGCTGCTCTGCAAATCGCTGCTTCCTTCTGCCAACCTCTATCTGCTGTTTTTCCTTTCTTCCTTATTTTATATTCACGCTAGTGCTGGGCAACAATTTACATTCTCTAATAGTGATTCATCGCGATTAGTCTCGATTAATCGAGATTAATCATATATAAATAAAAAAATCATTCGAAAGTAGTGCGTTGCGCACTTTTATTTCTGTACTGCTATAAGAACAAAAGTGCAATAACATTTGGTTTAAACACTTTAAACTAATAAGGAGCTTTTTAACAGCAGTGTTCCCTTTAACACAGTCACACAGTTACAGTTCAAATATTTCTGTAAAACTTAAACTTTAATGTAATCACATCAAATATAGAACCAAAGATATTTGCCCCTGCAGGGCGTTCAAGTCTTATCCAGTTTATTATAGAAATAATTATAGCTTTAAATTATAGCTTTATAGTTTTTGAACCATTATAACCTCAGTATAAACTGACTGTATAAACAGCTTCAAGGTAGTATTTCAACAAGGCAGAATGAATCAATACACTGCTTTTAAGTAAATATTTCAGATAAAATATTTTTCTCTGATTATGCATATTATTGCATATTATTCTCATTATTATCAGTGTTATAAACTGACTATAACCTGTATGAATTGTATATGAACTGAAAGGGAGCATTTTTCGACCAGGCAGCATAAATCACCAGAACACCAGCGCCCAGGTCCAGAGCCACGATCAGAACAGAATAACAGGCATCTTCCAAGCAACAGCAAGTTCACATTCATACATCTGTTTTCTTTTTTTCTGCACCGGGACCAGCAGAAACATTTTTATCAGTTTTATCAGGGAGCAGCAGAAACAGTCTGTGTTCAGTCTGTGTCTCTGTTAGAGTGAGGGGAAGTGGTCGAGTACACAAAAACAACTTTTAAAATAAGATTAAGTTTAAAAAAAAACTGTTAATGTGCAATAATTGTTGCCATTAATTAAATTATGCGTTAACGTGATAATAATGTGTTAATGTGCCCAACACTAATATATATATAAACATACACACACCTGGCAACCCAGGCGGTAACGTCACAGTTACCTATGTTATGTAGTTGTTCACGGTTCATGTGGTCCTAAATAGCACATGGACTCACTTCTGTTATTGTGAGTGTGTGTGTGTGTGTGTGTGTGTGTGTGTGTGTGTGTGTGTGAGTGTGTGTGTGTGTGTGTGTGAGAGAGAGAGTCCCTGTGGAGACAGATGGTGTCAAGCACTGGTCTGTGCCAGGATTTTTGTGGGCCTCGTTCCGAGTGAAGTGTGTGTGGGCTCACGGCGTTGTAGTGGGCGTTCTCCTGTCCCGGCCCAGACACACCGCCATCTGCTCACACGGCTATCTAGAACCACACACACACACACACACACACACACACACACACACACACACCACAGGGGAATAAGCCATTCATCCAAACCCAGAAGACACAGTCTAGTCTGTGCAGTGGTAGCTGTACTGGAAGAAGCTGTTAGCACATCCTGGGGACCATTTAGAGCCAAACTATACGTTTAAACACTCATAACCATTTCGTGGGAGAACTTTCTTTCGTGGAGCTTTCAGGGCGGTCTGGTTCCATTCACCCTCTGCTTAGAACGTAGCTTAGTGCTGAGCATAGTGAACGTTTCTGATGTTTCTGCGCTATTCTGATGGAGCGTTTCACGCCAAATCCACTCTGACCAACTTCATTAACATCCAAACTACTTAAATATGCAGAAATGTAAATAAGTGCACTTCAGCTTTGATAATCGGGGTTTTTCACCTTCATGACCTTCATGGCAGTTTTACAGTGTGTGTCATTGTTCCCTCAGTGATGACAGTTCCCTTCGCATGTCATATCCTGTCTGACTCTGTGTGTGTGTGTGTGTGTGTGTGTGTGTGTGTGTGTGTGACATGCTTTTTCCTGTGTGTTAAAGAAACATTAGCAGTGAAATATTCATGCGAAATATGGCGCAGTTGGACCGGAGCGTCTCCAAGGCCGAGCGCGCATTACTCACACTCCAAAAAGCCCATACACACACACACACACACACACACACACACACACACTTTCATGCTCTGCACAAGCACACACTCACTCGCTCATACACATTTGCTTGGTCCTCACAGGAGAAGGCTAAGGCAGGTGAAGGTGGATGCTCTCCACGAGGCCTCAGTCTCGGAGGGCTGGAAACACACAGAAAGTGCGGCGCGTATTAGATGCACCGCAAAGGCCAGTTACTCCACCAGGTCCTCCTCACCGTAGTGCTGGATTGACCAATTAGGCCAGAAATAAGACAGATGTGCTCTAGATGTGGATCTGCAGGAGCTCTATTTAGGTTTGGGTATGAGTTTAAAAGCCAATTTTGGTTAGACAAGCGCCTGCTACACTCGACCCTAAACCAACCATACAGTCAATGCACATCCACTCAGAAGCCCATTGTGGCGATTATCCAGAGCCTAGTTGGTTTAAAACCAGTGGTGGAGGAAGTACTGAAGCTTAGTACTTAAGTAAAAGTACAAATATCCTGCAAAATATGTACTCGAGTAAAAGTAAAAAAAAAACTTAAGTAAAAGTACTAAGTACTTACTTTTAAATTTACTTTAAAGTATTTTTTAAGTAAAAGTACTCACACAATGGTTTGTCTCAACGTCTGGGCTGTGCCATTTTGTAAAAAAAATAGTAGATATACTGACTTATGCCTCTACTGATGTCTTCATTACAAGCAACTATACAGTACACTGTATGTGTATTGGAAATTTTGGTTGATTGTGAAAGAAAGCACCACTTCCAGCCAAGCCGGACATTAAGCTAGCAATGACATTAAGCTATCTTCTCTGACACAGCTAACAAACCAGTTTTATCCTACCACCATGTTAAAGAAATAATGAAGCGACACTGGTGTGATTTTGAAACTATTTCTGTATGTCAACATACATTTTGCTAGATCAGTATCATCACATGTCATACCCAAAAGCATAACATAGCATAGCATAGCTTTCCTCTGTATAGTTCTTCAAATTTAAAGGGGAGTTTTTACACGTCAACAATTCTTTGGGTTGAGGCAGGCATGGGAGACACTGAAAACCCAAGGACTCATTCTTTGCTCCTTTGAACTCAAATAACTTTCTTAAATATGGCTGAGGTCTTGTTGAAATCAAGCCAGTCTTCCAGCTCCTGCTGCTAACTGACGCGCGCTCTGCCCTCATTGGAGCTCAGTGCTGGACTGGACATCGGGCATTTGCCCGGTGGGCCGGTAGTAAATTTGGACCGGTCAGGTAAATTCGGGCCGGCGCGGAATCCCGTCAGCACCCAACCCCCTCCCCCTCCCCGGAGAAAACAGCGAGAGGGGCCCCGGTGGGCGTGGAATCCCGTCAGTAAACCCCCGAACCGCCCGAAAGCACGATATCGAGAGGGACACAGGCGCGTATTCCCGTTAGCCCCGTTCCTCCGAGGGGAGGGCAGGTTTAAAAAAATGCCTGGTAAGATTGTTTGTCCCAGCCCAGCCCTGTTGGAGCTAATGCAGCCACCTGATTGGTAGGAAATGGCAAACAACGCAGGAACGCAACAGGCTAAGCATTTTTTCATGCAAGATTTTGAGGAAATTGTGTTCATAAAATGTAACGACTAACGGCATAAACTGTTGAAGTGTACAGATAATTACCGCAAAATGTAATGGAGTAAAATAAAAAGTATGCATTATTATTTTTACTTAAGTACAGATACGTAAAAAATTTACTTAAGTACAGTAATGAAGTACAAATACTTTGTTACATTCCACCACTGGTCTTAAGGGAGTCATGCTGTCAAAACCAATGCCCGTTGTTCCACAGAGACTTTCTAAATGCAGGTCCAAGAGGAGTAAAACAAACAAAAAAAAATAGTCTGTCTAAAGAAAAAGTCTTGTTGCAAGTTCTACACTCTCATTATCAGAGACGTTGCCTAGAAATGGCTAAACAACCCATAAAGCATAAAGTGTTTCTGTAAAAATATCACAAGAACCTTAAAAAAATAAATAAAAACAATGGCAGACTTGTGGATATAGATTAGGACACGTCCATGACTCTATACCATCTTAGCAAAGAGCTGGATGTGGTTTGAGCAGGCACACATGACTGAAAGGCATGTGAGCACTGTTCTACACAGAGCCAGAATTTGCATAAGAGCAGAGTGGGTGTATGAAAGCGCATGCTTGTGTGTGTATATGTGTGTGGGAACGTGTGCGTGTGTAAAGCTCATTTATCCAAGTGAGTGAAATACGGCCTGTGTAAGGCTTGCTCTGTCTGTACGAAATGAGCGTGCGACAGTAACTCTGTGTAACTGTGTATGTGTGTGTTTGTGTGAATGACCGTACAAGGCAGAAGCAGGTCACGCAAATTCACAGCTTACAGCCGTTGCTACACTTCCCTGTCTCTGGGGCGGGTGGTGGAGACGAGGGGGACGAAAATATAAGCTCATGCGCGCACACAAACAAAATTAAACTTCCCATTAGTTACACACATATGCTTGTTTTTCTATTTCCTGAAACCCTGCCATGATCACCTCCTAAAACTAATCACCTGTGTTTACCCCTGTTAACCATTAAACCCCAAACTTATTAATCACAGATGAAGCCAATAACATCCATATCTGGAAATTCCATTAGCATATAGTATTGTGCAAAAGTCTTAAGACACCTGAGAAAATTATGTTCCAAACATAATTGTTTAGCTGAGCAGTATGTTTGTAAAAGCTAATACAGTAAACCCCCGACAGTCGCGGGGTTACGTTCCAAGCGTACCCGTGTAGAAGTGAAAAAATGCGAATTTGTGATGTGGTAAAAAAAATGCCTAAAATGCCTATTCTTATTGTGTCAACCCTAAATATACCCCAAATATGCTCCAAAAACACTTTAATTTCATTTTAAACTTAAAGCTTACTACATTACCCTTAAAGAAAATGTAATGGTAAACCCGTATATATGTACTGTACAATTTACACTGAACTACCGTAGTGCTAGAATGTAAATACCGATGTTGGCCCTGTATAGACTGCACTGCAATTCATGAGCGGGTGTTCTCTTTGGTATGTGCTGTCATTTTCTTTTTTATAAGCAGGGTAAATACTGTAAAAAATTCGTTTAATTTACTGTAATAAAAATACAGACGGAAAAACACGAGAACACTCGAGACGCTCCAAGGGGGGAAATTCTGGACTGCAGCTGTGTCAAAGGGCAGCAGCCAGGAAAATTAAATAGCGTTTTCGGATTGGCTACTTTCAAACCTCCCACCTCTCTGTACAGCGGTATTTCACCAAGATGTGCTTACTTTGTGTTCTCTGGACAGTACCAAAACATTTTTTATATGGAAATGTAGCTGAATTCATGTCAATATTTGTTACAAAATTAGTAAATGATATTTTTCTTAATAATTTAGCACTCAAATGCATGAAATATTATATATTGCCACGAAAAAAGCTGTGATGTCCGGGCCTCGTCCACCACGCCTAGTTGTTTATGTTTGGGCGTGCTGCTTAGCAACCCAGCACAAGGACGAGGGGGCGCAGCAGACGAGGTCCGAATGTCACAAAAGCAAAAAATGTGGCAGATATCTGCAGTTTCCGCGTTCGTGTGGGGGTTTCCGGGAACAATTATTAGTTCGGTTCTCAGACAAAATCTGCGATGGACTGAAACCATGATTCATAAAAATTTTTTATGAATCGATAAATAAATAAATAAATAAATAAATAAATAAATAGACACACACACACACACACACACACACACACACACACCTGAAAGGAACATACGTATAAGCCCATGTCCAAATTCCTTATATATAATTCATTTGGAACATATGTGATAACACATCCCACATGCATTTTACATTTTATATATATATAGGTTCTACACTGGTAAATACATGTATATGATATGTACCTATGTTTGTACTGTTAAGGAAACTTATATTTTCATGTATAGTTGTTTACTCAACAACAACTATATGATGCTTAACATCAGAATAAAAATCTGCAGTTTATAAAAATCTGTAGTGTGACTGGGAGAACATTTCCAGAGTCTACGCTAACCAAGTGTACCTGTAATTTCCATGAGCATGGCTCTGCTCATGTAAAGTTAAAGCAACTGGAAGAACACAAAAAAAATGCACTTACAGAAACTTAAGCTTGACTTGCTCATTGTCTGGGTTGCAATAGAGTCTTTCCAGCTGTTCCTGTGCGTCGTCCGATATGCTCTGCCAGGTGTGTGTGTCTGAGCGGCGGATCTGCCAGTGGTAAGGCAGAACAGTGTGGTGGCGCTCACAGTCACTGCCGTACAGGCAGACGCCCTGCAGAAAGTCCACGCAGATGTCGACGCTGTCGCCCTGGTGCGTGTGGTACTGCAGCTGGGTCAGTAGCTCAAACACCAGATCCAGCGAGGCCTCCTCGCTCTTGTCCCGAAACATCTCGCTCTCCTGAGCCGTGATGCCCCCTAGAGGCTCAGCAGGGGTGAAGAGGTCACCTAGGTTCTCTGAGGTGGCGGCGGCAACAACAGGCGCTGATGCCACATCGGACGCCACGCCACCTGCCTGGGACTCCACACTGTCCTTCGTCCTCACCTCGCCCATGGTCCCCTGCTTCTCCATGGGGGTGGTGGAAGCGCAGGGTGGTACAAAGACCCCATCCCCGGCCACCAGCAGTGTGTTCAGGAGGGGCTCCTGCAGTGCCCGAAGGCATTTGGCATCTAGCTTTCTCTGTGCGTGCTTCTTCTTAAAGTAGGGCTTCACCAGAGGGATCTTATCCACAAGCCCCAGCTGCTGCTCGAAGTCCCCGTCCTCCATGGCCAAGCCAAGCGTGGCCTCCTCCAAATCTTTGCCTTCCGGCTCCTGCGTCACATGCAAACTCTTTTCCATGGACCCTGTTGGAAGAACAGATTAGTAAACAGTCCAGCTCATGCACTTCTGCACCATCAAATTCTGAACACCCTTTTTCTCTGGGTCCATTTCAGCCCATCACATTTAGATCATCATTTTTTGGGATTAAATGAATGACGTCTGGTTCAAAACAACATTTAGGCTGCTAACGCCCCAACTTTTTAATTTCAGACCTGGCAAATGATCCCAAAATAGGAGAAGGGCAGTGCCTAATAATCTTTAGCTCCTACACTACCAGTCAAAAGTTTTGGCACACTACAGGTTTTTACTTTTCCAATCATTTCATAAAGTGCAGATTTTGTTCTCGTTAAGCATCTTGTTAAGCTGAGTGATCAACTATAATAAAATAGGTCAAATAAAACATTTTCTTTATAACATGGAACAAATATGGAACAGCACATGTCTGACATTCTATTAACTAGTTGTAAGTCAAATTCTAAGCATTTAACTTTAAATACACTAGTTAACTGTCATCCTATTGGTTGGCACGCACTTAATAGCTTGTTAAATATCTAACATTTCTCTGGTGAGCCACATTATAATTCTAATAATAATTGTATTATGTGTATTATATTAGCCAGTAGTGATAAAGTGTTTCTGACTCATAAGGACTGGCCATCGGGCATACCGGGCAATGCCCAGTGGGCCGATGGTAAATTTGGGCCAGCGCGGAATCCCGTCAGCACCCACCGCCCCTGGAAGAACGATAGTGAGTGGGGCCCTGGTGGCACAGAATCCGTCAGCAGCAAACACCCACATCCCCGCAACCCCCCACCCCAAAACCAAACCCCCCGGAGGGCCAGTCCTGCCTCAAAATGCCCGGGCCGATTTTTTGATCCAGTCCAGCTCTGCTCATAAGGTACTAACATGCTGAATTTATTACCTAGCAAAGATATTGAGTTTTAAATAAGTGAGTAACATGTATATGAACATCTCGGGGTGAGCCAAAACTTTTGAACAGTAGAGTATGCACATTGACGGTTGATAAGCCGCAGTTTTTATGTAATTGCATTATTTCGATGCAAATTAGTGCTTATCTGTCTTCCCTTGGGAGCAGAAAACACCACGAGCCAGCGTGATCAGACTTTACTCTCCTAGCAGGCCTGTCAGATGTTCTGAGCGCAGGCTGATCAGGAGTCAGCAGCAGGTCAGGTGAGTGAGTCAGTGTGTATCACTAGAGCACGCGAAACCTCACCTTTCCTTTCTCGAGACACACACATACGCACACGCACATACACACACAGAGGGTGGCACCAGAAACAGAAAGCTCATCCACCCTTCACCACCCCCAACCGCCAGCAACGGCCAGAGCCACCAGCCTAAACAAAGCTCGTGACCCCCTCTTTTCTATTCAACATCTGACCTACACACACGCACGCACGCACGCACGCAGGGAGCGATAGAGATCAGCCCGAGCGGATCGCTTAGTGGGGCTCAGAGCTATAGCCTACGTGCCGGTGACCGAGCTGAGCTCGAGCAGCTTCGCACGTAGCGCCCGTCGCGCGCGCCTGCGCGCAAACACACACACACACACACACACACACACAAACGATCGGATTCAGAAACACTCCAGGCAGTGAAGGAGAATTAAACAGTGTACGTTTTTGATAAAAAAAAAACTAATAAAGGCCACACATGTCTGTTACCTGTCCGCGAGACCCTGTGTCCTCCTCCTGCTCGTGCTCCGCCGTCCCGTCGCGCAGAGCCGCCAGAGAGACAAAGCACTCATCCACCAACCCTGTTCTGCGGCATACACCACTGACACACTCACTCTGAGTGTGTCTATTTGTGAGGGGGGTCCGGACTCTCTCTCTCTAGTTCCTTCTCTGTGTCTCTATCTCACTTTTCTTCAGCTCTTTCTCCGTGCCTCCCACTCTCTCTCCAGCTTTTTCAGTGTCTCACTCTGTCTCTCCAGCTTTCTCAGTCTCTCCCTCGCTCTCGCGCTCTTTCTCTCCAGATCTTTCTCAAAGTCTCTCATCCGAGGGCGGGTCTTAGTCGCAACAAAAAAAAACAGGAAGTCGTGTCGACGTTGACACACACTTTTAAACGACCATGCGCTCCGCTTTTTTGTTGCGAGCCCCTTTTGTAGATTTATCCTCCCAAACCGGTCAGTTCGTTCACACTGTTTGTCCAGCATCTAATAGACTATAAGAGCGACTTTAAGACTGATAAATGTAAATGACCTTTGTCTTGATTTGTTGCACGGCACGGCGTGTTGGGGCTAGTCACGTCACAAAAGCAATGAATTCAGAAATGGGTGGTATGACTTAGATTGTCGAGGTGTTTGGAGCAGTGTTTTGCACACACTATTTAAAAACATGACCAGAAATTAAGTTTGCCATGATATTAGCCATTGGCGATTCTGAAAACCATAAATAAAAAAAAACCCAGCATGGATGGGACACACATATTACTATGTATAACATATACTTGTATTTAAATTGAAAGTAGGTTGAAATAAACAACATCTTTAGGAGCTAAAAAATAAAACACGTGTATTAAATTGGATGTGTATTAAAATGTATGCTGTAAGAAATAATGTCGATTAAAGAGATTGAGAATAGATGAAATGAGAATTAGAGTCTGAAATGAACAGGACAGGGCAGGTGTGGATTCAGGCGCCCCCTACAGGAGAAGAGTTCTTTAGGCAACCAGACTGCGTGCAAAAGGCCCTGATACAGCTAATGCTGTTTACAGCCCCAGGACACGCCATAGGACACACACACGCACCCTCTCCCTCTCTCTCTCTCTCTCTCTCTCTCTCACACACACACACACACACACAAGTAAATAGCAAAGTGGATATAGATTTGTGATTTTCATCCAGCAGTGGCTAAAATAACCTAATAATAATCTGGACAAATAGTTATTAAATGTAATACACTAACAAAATGTATATGAAATACAACAAATATACAGTATACACTGCATAAGAAAACGCAGCTGATGGATTAAACTTTTTCTACTAACGGAAGACATGTTTATGTTGACAGCATTTAGCAGACGCTCTTATCCAGAGCAACATTCATCAGTGCTTAAGCAGTCCGCATGTGTTCTTCATACCTGTAAAACTACACTTTAACCAACATCTGCTTTTAACCAAGTTACTGCCAGCTAAGTTATACACCTTAAACCCTGTCAAAAAGAATAAAGTCAGAGGTTAATACACAAGTAAGGAAAAGCAATTAAGAGTGTAAGTGAACAGCAGACCGGCCTGCTCTGAACTTGGTAATGCAGTGCAGAAAGCTGTTGATATGGCATCATGTACTAATTCTGGGTTGTTTTGGTTGAGTTCTGGTTTGATTCATGTTCTGACATGTTTACGCTGTTCATTTTGCTTTTTATAAACATGCTCCCTCTGTCTGGGTGCCTGGGCCTTTGACCCTGTGACCTGCCTTATTTCAAGGATCTGAGTACATGTGATCAGACATAAACAAACGCAGGGGGATCTGGGAGGATTTTGACGAGACCTGTTACTTGTTGGGAACGCAGTGGGTTGTTTATGAGAAACAGTGGGGAGAGTTGAAGGTTTGGGGCCAGGGGCTTGTGGTTTGGGTCAGGATGGGGGAGACTGGCCAAAAACAAAGAACCTCCCATTGTGCTACTGCTCAAAGAAGACAGGATGGAGGAAACAATGCTCCGTTCTGGAGCTGTCACAACCTTCTCCCCTCCCCTGATCCATCTGCACATAAGCAGAACACCCAGTGGGTGCCCCAGAGCTCTGATCAAAGCTGTGGCCTGGCTCTTAGAGGCCACCAAAGAAGCATGGAAATGAAGGTTAAAGGACAGCCCAAACATTTTGAAAGCCAAAGCCTTCTCTTTCCCTGATCCCAGGACCCCCCTCACCCCACAATGTTTCTCAACCTTCCTTCAAGAGGTTCACCTCATTTACATAACAGCATGTCTCATCCCCATTTTCTGCTTTGTCACTGCCAAGACAAAAGTTCTTCAGAACTGATAGCAGGATGAAAGCAAACAACCCTAACAGGTTTTGGGGGAATGGGCAGAGGATCATGAAAGGAAAGAAGAAAGAACTGGACTGGTCCAGATGGTGGCTTAACCCTTAGAACTTCAGGCATCATTAATACTTGAAGGTTATTCTGCTCTAAATTTTTAACTACACTTCAACTAATGCAGGTCATATAAGTGTAAAGTGACCATTTTTGAACACACCACAGTGACCATTACATGAACATGTCATCAAACTAGCAATTTTGGGATTCAAACCCACTACCTTCTGATCGCAGGGTGAATCCCTTAACCACTAGGCCACCAGCTGTTATGTAAAGAACCAAAAAAGGTTAAAATCAGCCTTACGTCTTAAAGTCCCTGCCTTAATCACTGTAAAAACTGATCTGAAATGCAGGCAAAAGGGCTTTAAGGGGCTATTATGCAAAACAAGTTATAGTATTTCTATGGGCTATACAAAACATGTTCATGAAGTTCTTTGAACAAAATCACTCTCACATAAAGAGATATCACCAGGTTT
>JBBPCY010000023.1:4184084-4202870 GCA_037974405.1 Brachyalestes nurse
TAGCAAAAAACGTATATTTCTGGGCTGATCTTGCCTCCATCCCAAATATGGGATGGACAGTGAACAGGTTAAAGTAACTGAACTCATTAATTAGAAAAGCTGTATCAAATTCTGTTGGATATATGGTAACCCCCCACTTTAACGTGGATCAGCAGTTGCGGTTCCAGTCCATCGCGGATTTTGTCTGAGAACGGAACTAATAATTGTTTGCTGAAACCCCACATTAATGCGGAAACTGCAGATGTCCTCTGCATTTTTTTGCTTTTGTGACGTCCGGGCCTCGTCCGCCACTCCCCCTCGTCCTCCTGCTGGGTTTCTAAGCACCCAGCCCAAACATAAACAACCCAGCAGGAGGATGAGGATGGATGAGGCCTGGACATCATAGCTTTTTTCAAGACAATATATACACAAGTGCTATATTATTAAGAAAAATATAATTTACTAATTTTGTAACATAAATATTAATGTGAATTCATCTACATTTCCATATAAAAAATAACTACACATTTTTTGGTACTGTCCAGAAAACACAAAGAAAGCGTATCTTGGGATGGTCAAATCTTGGGATGCTGTAATCAGAGGCGGGAGGTTTGAAAGTAGCCAATTCGAGATTGCTATTTATTTCTCCTTGCTGCTGATTGGCTGGTGCCATTTGACGCATCTGTGGCTGCTGCAGACCGAATTTTCCCCCGTGGAGCGTCTCGTTTTGTTCTTCTTAAAGCCCTGTATTTTTTTTTATTACTGTAAATTAAATGAATGTATTACTGTATTAACCTGCTTATACCAAAGAAAACGCTCGTGCATGAATTACAGTGCAGTCTATACAGCGGTAATATCTGTATTTATATTCTAGCACTGCAGGAGTTCAGTGTAAACTGTACAGTACGAATACAGGTTTACCTTTACATTTTCTTTAAGGGTAATGTATTAAGCTAAGTTTAAATTAAATTAAAGTGTTTGGGGGCATATTTGGGGGCATATTTAGGGTTTACACTATAAAAATAGGCATTTGTAGACATTTTTTTACCGCATTGCAACAACGCATTTTTTCACTATACGCAGGTGCACAGCAAATGTTATTGTTGTAGAGTTTAAACTGCTTGTACTATCTGTTTTTATCCATCCCACCAGGGCAGCTGATGGAAAGCCGCACTGTCAGTGAGAGTTCAGGCTTCATCCTGTACCAGTAGGGGTTCTGAAACTGAGCCGACATCTGTCTGCCTATATTGTTTCTCTGACTATATATTAGACATAATGATGACCTCCTCTCTCCCAAGTCAAAACAATTACTGAAAGTCCAGTAACCGTGGCAACCCGGGGTCAAGGTCAGGCCTCATCTGACAGTCCCTCAAAACTGCTTGATGCTCACAATGCTAATACCACATAAAATCTATAACACATGGGGGCAGTTGGCACTCATTGACTTTCACTCTTCGTTAGCCATGTTAACAGTGCACAGTCTGAAAGACATAGTCTAAACAGTGACTCTCACATGTGTACCATCTGACACTGGTTAGACTTTGTGCACTGTGGCGTATACGACAGCCAGCCACTCTGGAAAAAGCATTTCACTTCATTTATAGTTTTATATAAATGTGTACATCATACCTACATGGTTAAATATATGACCTTAACACCATAACTGGCTAAATCTGTATTCTGAGAGGCAAGTTTTTAGAGCAATGCTGTTGAAGAACCAGTTTTGATCCCATAAAGAACCTTTATGGATGGTTCTTTAAAGGAATATATCTACTAGACCTTTAGTATTTTGACACCTGTTGTATTTTAGGGCAGCTGGTGGCCTAGTGGTTAGGGAGATGCCCATGACTGCTAGCGGCGCCGCTGAGCAAGGTACGGTGCCCACACACTGCTTCCCGGGTGAATGGGTTAAATACAGAGAAAGAATTTCACACTGTGTGCTGTGATGAGTTCACATAAGACAAATGGACTCTTTACACTTTGTACGTGGTCAGTAAAAGATCACGAAAGCCATTGACCTGTCTATTGACGTCTGTTATAAGTGTTTGCAAGTGTTTTGGATTAGCAGGTTACATGAAGAAGCACTGAACTAGTGGCCTTGGTACAAATACAGAAGATGGGCAAGTATTTCTTTGGAGCATGAAAGGCTGAGGTGGTCAGTTAGAAATATTATGCCAAAATAATCGTTCCCATATCTACTGGTCCTTGACCTTTACTGCATTTGTTCATATTTTAATATAACATCATCTAGCGCTAGTACTTCTACCTATGGATTCATTAAGAAACCATGTTTTAAAAGGTTTACAGTGTAGCAGTGCTCTAGGCATCTCTCAGCATTTCACAGAGTCACCTTTCTCTGCAATAGTCCACCTGATCCAGTTCATGAATGGATCTAGAATCCACTGGTGAGCTGGATCATGTGTATTATATGAATATTAAAGGAATACGAATCATGGAATGTGGGTAGCTAAGAGTGGGACTGAGATTGAATCATTTACTTATATCATGTATGAATCAGCAGTTTTTTTATCAGGCAGTAGGGAGTGAGGCATAAAATTGACAGATGATTTAGGGGACTTCAGGGAGGTCCAGGGCCCAAAATAACATACTGATGTAAAAACAAATCATCTAGGGCTGCGGACCTGTATCAGTCCGTGGTGCCGGGCACAGAAAGAGAGAATAAAAAATATTTTATTGATTATCAGAGTCTGAAAGATCTTTTATTTAAAAAACAAAAAACATTCGTCTCGATCACATGATACTCTACATCAAAAATTTAGCCCACAAGCTAGTAAAAATAAGTAACAGACAAACACACTTTGTTTTAAGTTCTATCTATATCGGCCCATGAAAATATTGTTTTACATGAAACTTGTCCGTGGCGCAAAAAAGGTTGGGGGCTGCCGATCTAGAGCACAAGAGAGAAGCTCACTGTCAATAAACGGAGGAAAAAAAGGTTTAAAGAAAAAGGGCAAGCTACCCTTACATTCCCTTCTTTATAAGGAATATAATTAACAAACAAGAAATCTCATATACAATTCAGCAAACCAAAAGACCCTGTAGACTTTTAAACATGCAAAGCATATGGCATCGCTCCAAAGAAGCCCTTCTTTTGGCAAACTTTCCTTCTGTCGAAAGAAATATATTTCATTATATATAGTATCTGTTTAATTTAGGCAAATTCAGTGCATTACTGTTTCAGTGCGGATCCCAGACTCGTATCCAGCGTTTCAATCGAAGCCTCGGCCACCGCGTTGGCCTCGGGACGCGTGTGTATGTGTGCCGCACATGTACGATTCTCCGGCGGTGAGGACAAACAGCCAGGCCAGCCGCCGCAGCACGTGCCTGGAGATCGATGCGGCCCTGGTGCGCCTCACACACGTCCTACTGTGGGCCAAAGCAAACCACTTAACGTGAGGAGTCATTTCCAGGACTTCCCTTTGAAAACATGCACTTCAATTCCGCTGCATCTTCCACCTCGGCTGAGCCGGGCCTCGGTCCCTGCATTGTAATTTGGAACAAATGGAGGCCATTAACGCAGCAGGCGGTGACATTTTCTATTGTTCCTCTCTCCACAAGAGCAGAACGTGGCAAGGAGAGGGAGGCACGCCACTGTGGCCGTACCGTCCCATTATGTGGTGTCCTGTAAATACTCAGGCCAGCGCTTTTCTGTAGTTTTCAGGAATTTACTGGATTTTACATTTGTAATGCATTTCTGCACAAATAAATCATTATAATAAAAACAAAAGTTCAGCTGTCGTCAGGAGACTGCGTGTCTGATGCCACCGTCTTGTAGCTGAGTCTATGACTATGATTCCTCTCTCTCTGTCTGTCTCTCTCACTTTTCTCTCTCTCTCTCTTTCTCTCTCTCTATACCCCATCATTCAGTGAGATACTAGCCAATGAAGGATAGCAGGTTTACACTGTTGTTTTCATCGCCAGTTCAATTAGAAAATTAACAAAACATAAATAATAATTGGACAGAATTTTTTTTTTTTTTTTACCAAATGTTAAACAGATGCTAGGTGGGCTAAATGCTTAGAGTAAATTTAGAACAATACACTGTAACTATTCAATAGGTTCAGGACTCAAATAAGTTTTGTTCATCTGAACACAATCCTCTAACAAGAGTAAAGTGCCTGAATATACAGCACAGCCACGAACAGTTAGACCCTTTACTCTCTTTAGCTTACTGCCGTTATTAGCAGTGTACAGGCTAATCTAGCGTCTTTCTGAAAATAAACAGAAATAGCGGCATATAAACTTACTTACAATCGGTAAAGAAGCAAACACATACAGTAAAGAGCTGATACAACACTGTCAGAGGATATAAAGTGAAAAGGCTAAGTTGGAAAATAAATACAAACCTCCCCGCGTCTCTCTCTCTAAACACGCACCCACAGTCCTTTGCACACACCAGTGCTCTCTTTACACTCCTGCCTTTCTTACACCGATCTGCATCAGTTTCATTATTAATCTTCTGTGCACTCAGGCGACGGAAAACTTTAATCCATGTGTTTACGCCCTTACTCGAGTTTCTTCTCAGACTTTCAGAAACATACCAAAATAAGCAAAGGAACAACGTACCATGAGCAGCACTGGTAGCATCTGTGTGTAGAATCTCTGGTTTAGCTCCTTCATCTGGAGGGAGAGAGAAAAGCACTAATGACATTAACGCAGGGCCTTTATAAGGAATACATATCTAAAGGGGCAAAGCATAAACTAGAATCAACTGAGAGTTGTGACTGCACTCCAGCTCACAGAACCTTGTCCCCCCGAAGCAGCTTGGGGTTAAGGGTCTTGGCTCAGGAACACAGTGGTGGTGTGCTGAAGGTAGGATTCGAACCCATGACCTCTTGGTCTAGAGGCAAGTATCCCACCCACTAGACCACCATCACCACCCCTTGATGGTACTCCTGGTACCATCCCCACACACTGCTCTCCGGGTGCTGTGTTCCTGGCTGCCCGCTGCTTCACTTGGTGAACGGGTTAAATGGGTTAAATACAGAGGAAGAATTTCACACTGTGTGCTGTGGTGTGTTCACACGTGATGATAAGGGGCCACTTTACTTTATTTTACTTACTTAAATTGGCTAACTGAGCTGGTTAGCAGTAATAAAACAAGTTTTGATTGATTATTGTTTTATAAACCACAACCAACATGGGTTTTTTTTTTTTTTAGAACTAGTGTCTTAGGACTGCCTATGAGCTGCCGTCTCTGTAGCTTTCGTTAATTTTTTTGCACTGTTTGTTTTTTGCGCTGTTCGTCACAGTGCTTGCTCAGAGACTCTCTCTCTCTCTCTCTCTCTCCTATACACTCTTCAGGTGACTCGACCACAAAAATGTAATCTTTAAATGATCAATACTCAGCCCCTGATTAACTGATTGATAAGCTGTACACCCACACATGGGAGGGTTCTAAGACAGTCATGTCAGAGCTGGAACATTTCCAATTTTTCAAACAGATGGAATAAACATCATAATAAAACTTAATAAAAGAGCAATAGAGTGATTGCTTCTGCAATGCGCGCGCGTGTGTGTGTGTATGTGATCAAGGTGTGTGTACCTGTTTTAGGCAGTAGGTAGTTGATGTTGATGGTAGACGGGGGGTCACTGCGGGTCAGTAGCTGCTGCTCCAGTTTGTGTCTAAGTGCTGTGTTGGTCTGGATGCTTCTCTCCAGCTGCAGGCGAAGTCTCCGTACTTCACTCAACAACTCGGTCAGGTCCACCTTACCACAGTCAGAACCACTGTGCTCCTCGCCTGGACGCATGCATGAACACACACAGTGATGAGTGACTTTTTATGTTAAACCTGTGTGTGTGTGTATGTCTCAGATCCCCATGTGTTTGTGTAATGTGTTTACCTGTTTGTGTCGAGGTCCTGATCTGTTCATGCACTTGAAGCTCCACTTGCACCGACTGCAGAAGCTGCTGAGTGTCTGCCAACTGCTGCTTCTGGAGTTTACTCTCACATTGTAGTCTTAGCGCACACACACACACACACACACACACACTATTTCAACTGCTGTAGAAGTGTTGAGATTAATAAACTGGCAATAAACTTGACTTTTTTGCTTCCCTAAAGAACCTCTGAATGCATTAAAAACACACACACTCCTGTGCAGAAGTCTTGAGCACATTAGTGTGCAATTTGTGTTTCTGTGTAAGATGAAACGCTCATTAACCAATTACCTATGCTCTCATCATTACAGCTCATAAACATGGATAATTACACACAGTCTCTTAGTCTGTAATCTAACACCACACACCTCTGCACTCTTATTCCAATTAGTGCTATAATGTTACATTCTTCCATAATGTCTGCATAATATGTATCTTGTAACCTTTAATTAGGAGGCTTCTATGCCCATGTTATCCATGTAGTTTGTCATGCAGGACAATGTGTGAGACACTAGCACAGGGTACAGATCTGTTGTGTGTGTGTGTGTGTGTGTGTGTGTGTGTCACCAGTACGGGATGAGTGTGTGTTACCTGTAGAGGTTGTCTTGCATATGTGTGCGTTCCTGGCGCAATGTTTCACACTCTTTTCTGCTCAGCTCGAGCTTGGCCGTGCGTCTGGCCAGAGTCTCTCTCAGACGATCATTTTCCTTCTGTTTATCTACACACACACACAAAGCAAAGCCACTCAATGTCTCTAAGAAGAAATAGAGAGCCACACTCTGTGTAGTGTGTGTAATAACTAACCTTTCAATGTTCAGCATCAACATAACCTGTGTGAGTGTGTGTGCATGTGTGTGTACCTCTTGCTGCCTGGTTGAGCTGCTCTTTGAGTGTGTGGTTCTGAGTCCAGAGGAATCGGAGCTCACTGGTCAGTTGACCTGGTTCTTCTGACCCAGCAATAAAGATATTAGTAGCTGCTGCAAAAGAAAACAAATCCTTGTGATTTATCACACAATACATTGTGTGTGTGTGTGTGTGTGTGTATGCGTGTTATTCAGTGTAGGTGTGTGTGGATACCCGGGTCTCTTTCTGCCTCCTGCAGTTTTCTCTCCAGCTGCTCTCGGAGTCTCTCGTTGGTGCGGATGGTCTCCTCCAGGCGCTGACGCAGAGCTCGAATCTCCTGCAGGTGCTCTGCCAAGAGATCTGTGAACAGAGAGGAAAAAGATAAACTACGAGTCAAAACTTGAGAAACTATTGATTTTCATTCATTTAGAATTTTTGTTTACAATTATAAATAAATACTAAACTTTTCTGAATTTCAGTTAAGAATTATATTCCTGTTAATCGCTGAAAAGTTGTTGAGTGAATAACTCTAAATGAAAATGTGTGAAATAAAGCCAGTTTCCTTTCTAAGATGAGAGAATCTGTAACAGTGCAGGTCTGACTCCTATTAACTGGTTGTTGGTGATACAGAGTCACATTCTAGACTTTCCTTTAACTACCCTTGATCATTTTCTTCTTAAATAGCTTGCTTGGTGGTCAGACACATTTTACCTCACACACACCTGAGCTAATGCCCTTGGAGCCTGATTCCTGTTGATCGGAGGTTTGCAGGTTCTGCTGTGTGTCCACAGCTTGGTCTTGGGTGTGGGTGTGTGTTGGGGGGGTTGATGGGCTGCTTTGGGCTTGTGTGTGTGCGAGGACAGAGCGGGTGAGGTCCAGCTCGCTCCTTAGCGTAGCGTTGAGCTCCTTGCTGCTCCTCAGCTGTTCCTGCAGACGTCCGTTCTCCCTCTGCAGCACCTGGACACTCCCCTCTTGTCCCTCAGACACGCCCACACCACTGGACACACCCCCTAAGAATGGGACTGTCTCGGGAACAACCGAGCCATTTGTCACCATGGTACCTGCAAAAGGACACCAGACAGCAAAGTTCTATACCTAATGTTCTATGACAACATTTATTCCATTTAAAACTGAATTCATAAATAACAAACAGACTAAAAGAAAAACAAACAAAAAAACTTAAGCCAGTGTGTGTGTGTGTGAGTATGTGTGTGTTCATCAGTTAGAGGTGTTAGAACCGTCAGTACTGAACCTTCAGATCTCACCGGAGTGACGCTGCACTTTAATAGAGAGTAGTCAGACGGTACAACACCACATACTGAAGGGTTAAGAAGAGCACACCAGTAATTTGTAACTGTGCACACATGATCTCTGCAGACTTTGACCATGGCACTGTAAGATAAGACACGCTGATTTTACCTTCCACTTTAGACGCTTTGAGAACTTTCCTCCATCTGCCTCGAGAGACGCCGTTCTGCAGCACTTTCACTTCACTCATCTCTACAGGCTCAGCAGCCCTCAGAAATCAGCCTGGCCTGGACTCTATTCCAACTCTCAATCAGCTCTTTTAGATAACAGTCATTAGAAGAATGGCAGACTTAGCCTCAAGCAGCCGTCATCTCAGTGTTAGCCTGGTGTTGTTGACACACTAAGCTACAGCAGTTTAGCTCCGCCCATTCATGCACAAATTTGCCAACACCTTCAACAGTTAAAAATGAGACTTTAGTTGGATCAGATCACCCAGTCACTCACCTGGAGCTGTGATTGGTCACACTGTCAAAGACACTACTGGTTAAAGGCTCATTTGCATATTGCAGCCTTTTGCCATTTCAGAATTGCAGGGATCGATATCACAATTACAATTAACAGACGATATATTGTTCAGCCCTATTTCAAACGTCAATTTTCAGAGTTGGCTAAATAGCATGATAAATGTTTCTGTCGCAATTTCATGTTAAGCCTAGTCTCAGTACTGCTGGAGCAATTACAGCATCTTCATAAATAGCACACATACAAGCTCAGCCTCAAATATTACAACAATATCAGCGTTAGCCAAGCCTTAGTACTGCTGCTACAGCCTTAAAAATGAGTTCTAATGTTACAGCTATTCCAGCACATCATAAGCTTCAACCGTGCAATCCTGCAAAATCTAGATGTAGTGTAGTTCCAGACGGTGTCCAGGCGTAGGTCTCTGAATGGTAATCCTTCCAAATGTTACTAGTCTTGCAATAGAAAGGTTAACTGAGAAAACAGTCCAGCTAATCTCTCACTAATCTCTCAGATAAAGTGGCTTTAACTGCAAAATTGTTGAGATGCTACAAGTTCCCTGTGCTGGTCCGCAGAAAACTCATCCAATACCCTCCGCTGAGCCTCGTCTAAATGATGGGGCTCTTGACGGGCCAAGAGCTTCAGAGACTGAGAGGACAGAGGAGATTAAACCAGAGAGGGCTGGTGAATAAATAATGTATCTGTGAGGGCTGGTAACAGAACACCATTCACTTTGTTGCACCTCTTCACTATTCCACACTCAAAACACTTAAACAGACACCAGTGTGGATTAAAGGAAAATAATAGCTATTAGACGGGGCGCGGCATTGATTCACATTGTCTCGACCGTGGGGGAAAATATGCATATTTAATGGGAATGAAGCGCACACAGTCTCCCAGACACACACACACCTGCCCTTGGCTAACCCCTGACAGAAAAATAACACGAGAACTTTTAATCTGCTGCTGTTCATCATCAGATCCCTCCCCCAGCACACTGTCATTTAACACCCAAACGACCCGCTGAAATTACCCAGTCCATCCATCCATCCATCCAGCGAAAAGCAACCCTGATCTCTCTCTTTCTTAGAGCTTCAAGTAGAGCCTTGAATCCACCTAACACATGAAAAAGCTCCTTTGGTTTACACTGTTTCATGCTGTTCTCTGTCAGATATGACCTCAGTAAGTGCTGTTGGTCTCTGTGAGCAGATACACTCCGGGTGGGGTCTGCTCTACACCATGTCCTCACCTCTCCTGACCACTAACACTAGGTCAGGACCCCACCGTGAGCTATAAAAGGCTTAGAATGAGTGAGAGTCAACTGAATAATTCAGATCTTTGACTTCTACCTGAAACCACTGGGCCTCTGAACCACTGAAACTGGAAAAGGAAGGCATTTCAAGGCATCTTAACAAACACTGGACACCACCTCACTTTATACCTTATATACCTCTCATATCACACTCTGGACAGTCTACTGTACCTCTGCCACTACAGACACACTTATGTCCTGTTATTAATAAGCTTATATTTACCACTCTCTCTCTCTCTCTCTCTCTCTGTGGTTCAGTGCTGTAACTGTCTCCATCATACTTATGGTGTAATACCAGTCACTCTGGAAGGTTTACAGCTCGTTCACTCTATACTGTTACTGTACATTACTGCTGCACTGCTGTTTTCTCTATATATTGTGTTGCTTCTGTAACTTGAACTCTGTTGAATGTTGTTATATGTTGTACTGTGAGCCACGAGTAAACTTCTCATCACACTGTGTAAGTGTTCACAGCTGCAGATGACAATAAGGTAACCTTGCGTCTTGAAGATATCGTCAGTTTACCGCATGCTCAAATTAACATATTGATGTCCAAATAAATTGTGCTCACCGTTTCATTTTGGTTCCTACAGGTGTGTGATGTATCTGCACCGTGATTGTAGTGAGATGTCCTTCTGAAGGTGTGTGTGTGTGTGTGTGTGTGTTGGCCACCCCAGGGGAGGTGAGTTGTACCTGTGGATGTCCTGTTGAAGGTGTGTGTGTGGAGGGCGAGTGGACTGCCGTGAAAGGAGGCGGTGCTGTCGTCTGACGCCCTGTCGCTTCTTTCAGAGTCAGAGTCTTGATGCTTCCTGGCTGCCACGCCACGCAACCTATGGTTCAGCTGCTGGATGAGTTTGTCTTTCTCCAAGAGCTCCGTGGAGAGCCTGACACAGACGCACACACACGCACCCAACACAAATGAGCAAGCCAGATGAAACAGTAAAAAAAAAGTGTGTTTTTATGTTAACCCTTCAGTGAGTATTTTTCTTATAGCTGTTGCTGTTTCAGTTTTGTTGCTCATATGCTGGCATTCCACACTAAAATTCAACTGTCAAACACTTTGTGTTGTGAATTGTTCTTGTACTCGATCCAATTGCGCCACTTGACTGCAGAGCAGCTAAACATCTGGCCAGTGAGATGATGTTTACCTCGATGCTGGTGTCACTCATTTGATTCGTTCGACAGGATTATGTTTGTTGTACAACAGCACAAGCTGTGGTTGATGTAGTAGTGCCAAAATAGTTATGAATAAGGGAGAAAATAAATACTCAATAAAGACAGTTTAGATGTGTAAAAAAAAACCAATTGCAATTAAAACGTGTCAGAATATTTGTTAGGGAATGCTTCAATGGAATCGTGCCGCTACGCACTGAAGGGTTCAAAACATTTTTAAAAATCAGGAGCCGAGGATAATGAAGGACAACACTTCACACAAAGGTATGAGCTCAGTTGGACTGATGCATGAAAAGTCTTGAGTCTGGCAGCTGGGTGGCCTGAACAGTAGCAGTACTTAAAAAACATGCACCTTCCAAAACATCAGTACAACTGTCTAGAAGAAAGAAGACATCTTGTATTCCTTTGTCTTTTGTGAGCGTGGAAAGTAGAGTCTGAGAAAACACACACTTCACTCTGTGCTCACACATCCATGTGCTGCTGCGTGGCCAGGGCGAGATTCTGGTTCTGGCGGCACAGATACACGATCTGCAGTTGCTGCTGCTCCCTGTCGCCCTCCAGCTGCGCCCGCAGGCACTGCAGCTCCTCCATAAGCCAGACAAACTCACTGCTCCCACGACAGCATAACACACACATGCTCAGTTCAGCTCAATCAGTCCTTCATTAAATTATATCCAACTAACAGCTGGAGTAACTGAGGAGGAATCTGGAACCGAACCCGTGTTCTCCTCATCAGCTCACACAATATCAACTACTTTTACACACAAACAAAGTCAACATTACAATAAATGCAAACAAACAGAAAGCAGTAAAAGTATCCAGACTAGTTCTGTGTGAATTTGTTGCCAGAAAGCTCAGATAAAAGGCTAGGTAGTGCCGTGTGGATTATACAATCATCTAAACATCTTTTCATCCTAGCATTCTTTACACAAAAAGGCCTAACATGCTTGCCTGATTCGTCTGTCAATTTTTAGTTGAAATCGTGATTAAAATTCCATGGAGAGCTTTAGAAACTGTATCATCGGTGCAGTAAACTGTGGGCTATAGTTCTCTATCCGTATGTTTCAAAGTAGATTTGTTAGTGTATGTGTGCGCATGTGAGACAATGTATCATGTTGATGAACTGACCTTTGAGCCAGCTCCATTCCTGCCCCCTCTTCATGATCTACACGGACGTCTCCTTAGAAACAGAGAGGATAATCAGAAGTGAAATGTGTATCTCTAAAATCACACCCACTAATCATTTTTTAAATATACAGCCTTATTGTCTATTGAGTGTTCTAGACAATCGGTAGTCTAACACACATACACCGATCACTTATATGTAATGTGAAAAGTCTATATCCAGGTTCAAGCTCTACAAGTACAGTGCTATGCAAAAGTCTTGAGCCCCCTCATTTCTTCATATTTTGCTTACAGAGATCTTCCAGACTCTCTTGTATGTTAATGTGTTCTTGAGGAACAGTTCTCCAGGCTTCCTGAAGGACTTTCAGAGACTCTCATTTCCAGTCCAGTCCCTGAACCTGGGTTATTTTGATGAATCTTGTACAGAAACGTTCACATCCATTAAACTGCACTTACAGTGTTACACTTCAAAACTAGGAGGTACATTTGAAGTTTTTCCAAAGTTTCAGAAGTTTTATTGTAAGGAAATTTTCAGAGTGTAGCATTTCGTGTCTTTATTTATTTAAATTGGATGATGGATCCAAACGTCTGGCCTCTAGTGTACAATATGTATTACAGAAGTGTGTATATAAACTCACTACTCTCTCCCTGCACCAGTTTCTCCAGCAGGTTGAGGCTCCGGTTCAGCTGTTGTCTGAGCGTCCTGTCCAGTGCAGGTTGCATGTCGCTGGGTTGCAGCAGTTCCTCCAGAGCCCCACGGAGCTCCTGCAGCTGCCTGCGCTGCTCTACGCCCAGGCCACGAGATAGACGGATCTGCTTCCGTAATTCACACAACTCTCGTGCTTGAGACTGCACCAGAGACTCGATCCTGTGAAGAAAGAAAACAGCAACCACTTTACCTCTAAACTGTTAAAAACCTCATGACAAGCCAAACAACAAACTAAACAGTTCGGAGAGCTCCCCAACCACCGGGCCACACAGAAAGACAGAATAAAAATATTTTATTAATTATCAGAGCCTGAAAGATCTTTTATTTCGAAGAAAAAAATTATAATTACATGATAATTTAGCCCAAAAGCAAGCAAAAATGAGTAAAAACTAAACGCACTTTGTTTTTAGTTGTATCTGTACCGTGAAAATATTGTTTTACACTAAACTGGTCTGTGTGCAAAAAAAAGTTGGGGGCAGCTGCTCTAATACATTATAGTTACTACACTGCTAGGAGTGTAGAGGTTTTTCTCCCACTCTTACTTGGATGGAGAAGCAGATTGGCTTCTGTTCATCGCTTGTTCCCGCTCTAGCCGAGCAATCTGAACCCTCGTCGCCTGCCTGTCTTCCTCCTCATCCTCTCTGGCTGACAGGTCTGAAGTTACACGCAAATTCTCCTCAGGGAGAGAAGTCTTCCGCAGCAGTCGCTGGAGATGCTGGATGACCCTGTGCTGAGCTTGCAACTGAGACCTGAGCTCCTGGAGCTGCTGGCGCAGTGCGACAGGGTCCATGTTTGGGTCAGGGTCGGCGCTGGAGCCGCTGGGTCGTGGGGAACTGAGATCGGGTGAGCTGGGGTAAGATGGACTGGAGGCCACGGTGTCCAGGGTGTCTGCGGAGGAGAGGCCGGCCGGGGTTTGCTTCAAGATCGGAGAAAGAGCAGCCTCCAAACGTGCAACGCCATCTACGTCTAAGAGAAAGACAAAAGCACTGAAATCAATACAAAATATACAAACACACAGACTCAGAAACAGGAAAAATCCAGAACTGCATTATAAGAAGCTGAAAGAAGCTTGTGTGAACATGCAAAGAGGGGAAACATCACTGATACAACTGGATGCAAATCAGTGCAAAACGGCCTCACAGTTTCTCAAACATCACCACAGTTTCCCAACACCTTAGAGTTATAACAGCCACGGCTTCAACATGCAAGAGAGAGTGATAAGTTCCCATCATTTCAGATGCATGCAGAATCTAGATCCTCTTGAACAGGCAAAAGTCCTGGACATGCATAAGCTCACATCAGCAGCCGTTTTCATTCAAAGAGATCACTTTGTCAAAAATTGCTAACATGGCCAGCATTCATAATGACCATGCTAGGGATTTCCAACTAATTTCCATTTGTTGCTACCCAATGTTATCCTTTTTGCCTAGATATTCCCTCATGCTTAGTTCTTGACAAAATCCAGAAATGTACAGTGCAATCTTAACCTAGTCTTTGTCTAAAATCAGGTATAAATAACTGTAATTTTAGCCAAGTCCTTGACCTAAAGCCATATATAAAATGTGTGATCCATGGTTATCTAGCACCGCACACTACAAAAAGTTTAGGACCAAGTTAAAAAATGAAGATAGATCAGCCAGAAAGTCATGCAGGGTCTTATTTTCCTGAACAGGCCATTCTTATCTACCTGTGCTACTGCCCTCCTCCCTCTCCACCTCCGTCTCACTCCTTCCACTTGTCTCGTAGCCGAGGTCTTGTGCATCCACCTGAACTCCCTTATCATCCTGCTCCCCAGAGGGCGCTAGAGGGCACGGGCATGGGTCAAAGCAACACTTCTTTCAAAAACCTTTGCACAACATAGTGACTCAAAACTGCACTAATATCGGAATCTATTCAGTTCTGGCAGAATTGTACAGATTACAGCTGTTTTAATATGGATCAAATATCCACATTGAGACTGAAGATAAAAGAGCAAAGATGCAGCACAAAGAAATGAAGGGAGGGAATTCTTCAAATTAGAATGCATTTCCACAAGGAAATGCAGCATACATAATGTGAAGTGAAATTGTGCTCCTCCAATCACATAAACTTATTTTTCCAAAGCGCACGATCGAAATCGGGTGAGAAAAACGAAAGACCAAGAAATAGACTTAAACTCTCACACTGCCACACTTTAGTGCCCCTAAGACTCAACACATTTTGCCCAAATCGGCTAACTGAGCTCGCTAACAGCACTAAAAACAAGTGTTCAGTCTGATCAGTATTATTAAACGACATCAAATGTTCAGATATGGTCATTCCTATAATCACTGCTGTTACCCTCACCTTTGCGCCTGGCCGCGTGTTTGTCCCTCTTGGTTGAGTTCTGCAGATCAACAATGGACTGAGCAGCAGCCAGTTTCTCCTCCAGGTTCTGACATACCTTCTGCTTCTCCCTCAGTTTTTCCTCTAGGTTCTGATACACCTTCTGTTTCTCCTTCAGCTTCTCCTCTAGGATTTGCTTCTCCATCATGATCTTCCGCAGACTCTCCTGGGCATCCTCCGCCTTAACCCCACCTTCTTCTCTGAGACCACTCCTCTCCTCGTCAGTAAGTTGCTTCTTCAGCTGCAGTAATTTCTGATCCCGCTCTTTGAGGAGCTGTAGGATCACCAGAAGGTTCTTGTGGAGGTTCAGATGTGTAGCTCCTGCTTGACCTGCAAACCAAGTTTCCGTTGGGTTCTGTTGACACAGTGATGTTGAACTTCCCTGGTTCCCCTGAGAAATAGGGGTGCTGGTCTTCTGTTGCCCAATGCCTGGGATCTGCAAGGTGTGGACCGATCTGTTTTGGAGTGGACCTGCAATAGTGCTGTGCGTTATATCAGCAAAGGCGGGATCAGCAAACCTCCCTTTCTCCAGGAAGGCCCTTTGCAGTCTCTCCAAATTCTGATCCAGCTCACTGTTGGCCAACAACTCTGAACCCTGCAATGGCGGGTCTAACCTAGAGAAGAAACCTGCAACAGACTCCACTGCTTGTTCTGCTGCTAAGATGCATTCTGACAGGCAAGCAATTAGCCTACTCTGACCCTCTGGGAACACCTCCTCTTCCAGTGGACCCTGACTGCAGATCCCTTTCAGACTTCCGGCAGTGCTATTGTGCTTTGGAGTGTTGGCATCAGTAGCCAGTTTGATAATAGTTTCTTCTGCAGATCGGAGCTTTTCTTGCAGCTCTGCATTCAGCCTGCACTGCCGCAGCAGGGACTCTTGCAATGACTCTGCTTGCCGCTGCAAATCTGTTTCCAGTGTTGAACCTCCATCTGGACGGCTCAACGTCTCTGCAGTACCTGTAGAAGCATCTTTGCGGTCCTGTAAGGCCTTGATTTGATTCAGCAGACCTTCAAGCCTGTCACACAACTCTTCTGAGTCACGTGGATCTGGGGAAACACCAGACAGGCTTTCAGGTTTATCAGCTGTGGTCAACAATGCGACGGCGGACTCAGCTGTGTTTAAACACTCTAGAAGCTGAGCATTGAGCTGGTCTTTTTCCTGCACAGCTCTCTGAAGTTCTTCGACCTGTCGCCGCAGCAACAAATCCGATCCTGATCCAGACTGCCCTAGTCCACTTTCAGCATCCAGGCTACAGGCGGTAAGATACGCAATTGTGGACTCTGCAGCCTGTAGGGCTTCCAGGTACTGGCCGTTTAGTTTCTCCTTCTCCTGAAGATCTGCCTGTAGCCCTTCCCAAGTCTGCAACTGGAGTTGAAGCTGGGAGATAAGCTCCTCCTTGTCTTGGCATTCCTGGTTCAGGAGCTCAAGCTGGATCAGGAGTTCAGATTCCTGAACCTCAGACACCTTGTCTGCATTCGGCCTGACATCAGGTTTTCCTGTTTTTTCGTTCTGGCTGGCTTCGGCGCTCCAAATGGCCTCTGAGCTGCTGCTTAGAGAACTCGGAAGTCCTGCTCCTTTGAGAGGTCTGTTGTTGAGGTTTGTTTGCTCAGAGCCTATCCTACTACGACACTCAGCACTTTCCTCTGTATCATGAGCAGTCGACTCTGGCCCGTCAGTTTGCTTTGAAGGCCTCACTGGAACTGGAAGCCGGGATCTCACATATGCCTGCAGAACATAAAACCACTTTGCTTTTTGTACAGAAACAGGAAACAGGAAGCCAAATCTGTAACTGATAATAATACTGGTCAACAAATACAATGCTAGCAGTTAGCCTGGCAATGTTTAGAAAAAAATGAAAGACATTTGAGTTAATACAATTAATATAAAATCAATGCTATAAAAGCCAATAATCCTAGCAATAACAGTTAACGACTGCTAATCCAATGTGGTATTTACTGGCAAACTATGCTGAGTTCTTGTGCCATGGACTTACAGTGTGTCTCTCCATTTGATGCTTCTGGCTTTTGGTCAGCTTAATGCTTTGGCTGAGCGTGCCCTTCTCTTTCCTTTCCTTGTCTTGCTCCTGTTCTCTGGCCTCGTTCTTCTCCCTGTCCTTCTCCTTTAGCCTGTCTTCCAGACTGAGAACGTGTTTCTGCGAGGCCTCATGTTCTGCCCTCAGGCGTTCCATCTCGCGGGCCATGCCGACAATCAGTTCTGGGTCGAACCCTGTCCCGCCATGCGCCGCCGCCGCCGTGTTCCTCTGTAGCTGTTCCTTCAGCAGCCGAATTACCTTTCGGTGACTTCGGGCCTCAGATCGGAGTGTCTGCAAAGTCTGGCGGAGATCGACATGACTGTCACTCTCTCCAGAACTTTCTGCACTCTCCTTGGACTCAGCAGAGTTTTCTTCTTTCAGGAGCCCGCGGAGCTCAGAAGCCTCCAGGCGCAGTTTAGCTATCTGCTCCCTGGAAATAGAACTTCAAAGATTTACTTTTCGATTTCTGGCATGTATAGGGGTGAGTATTGTTTGTTTTATCAATTCTGATTCGGATTCCACTTATCGAATCTGGTTCTTATTGATTCCCCATTTTTATATATATATAAAAATAAACTGAGAACATCTTTAGGAGTAAAACTATAAACTATAAACATATAAATATTAATATGCTGATGCATTATATGTTCACCTGTCCTTGCAGAAATGTAGTGTTTCGGAACTGATCAGTGGAACCAAAATTTGGGGGGAAAAACTGGGTACCAAGTAACAGGTCTTTTCGGGTGTTCCAATTTGGAACCCACTCTCAGTTCCCGACCGTATTGCTAGATAGTCCACAATGCTGTGCTCACCTGAGCTGAGAGATAGATTCTGCTCCACAATCTGTGAGTAAGACAGCGAGTTCTGCTCGCTCCACATCACTGCCTTGTTGTTTTGAAGCATCTTTTATACCTTTCTGGGCTAAAGGAGAACGTGCTGCTTTGCTTTGAGCTTCAGGACTTTGGTCCTTTTCATTCCCCTTGTCCTGTAAATTAAAGAGGCAATGGCAATTTAGTGTTGTGAATTTCCTTTGGCACAAGTGCTATGGATTATGAAATACTGAGGACTATTAAGCGTTCTTTGCATATTGCTCTTTGGACAAAACACTGAATTAGTCCAATATAAGTCCTGTTTTGCAGTAACAAAGACTCACCTTTGCAGCAGGGCCAGGCGGATTCTTGTCAGCATTAGTAGCTAAAGGTCTGGTCTGTGGGTGCTAGAGTAATGGAATGGGTGGTGACACATGACTTGAGAACAGAAAACGGCATGAAGAAAAATATAAAGAAAGCACACAGTAACGGCAGGATGGAGCGACTGTAGGTGGTTATGGGTAAGAAAAACAGGCCAGAGAGAAAGATAGAGAGAGGAGAAAACAGGGGTTAGGAGGGACGGAGAATGTATGTGTGTGAGAGAAAGAAAGTACCACATTCATACAGTACTGTGCAAATATCTTGAGTCACTCCTCATTTCTTCATATTTTGCTTTTACCTTGCATATGTTCTGCCTGTCAGACTGTCTGATCTCTGTCACACTGAGGAGATTAAATGAAAGAAATGTGAACAAATGTTTTACTGACAGGC
>JBBPCY010000023.1:4207359-4218356 GCA_037974405.1 Brachyalestes nurse
CAGGTGGTGATCAGTATACTGGTGGTGCTGAATGCTGAGTGGTTGGAACTCCTTTATCTAGGCTCCTTGTATCTTTATACGCTTTGCAGCCTGTCAGTAAAACATTTGCTCACATTTCTTTCATTTTATCTCCTCAAAATGACGAAGATCAGACTCTCTGACAGTAAATAAGATTTTTGCAGCAACAAGGAAATTCAAAGCAAAATATAAAAAATATAGGAGACTTTTTTAGACCTTTGCACAGTACTGTACAATATATTTGCACTTTTCACTGAGCAGATTTGCCTTATATGATGAAGTGCAACAGTTTCCCATGATTTGAAAAGAAAAGGCTAAAGGTAGCATTTCACCAGTGCTGCTAAAATGCCTTTTTAAAGCATGTGGAAGTCTGAAATGTCCTATAGCAGTAAAGCTCACCTGTCCTGCTCTTTGACCGCTCTGACCAGGCTGGAATAGAGCTGCTGCTCGGCCCTCAAGATGCGGTTCAGCTCTGCCTGCTGCAAACGCAAGTCGCCTATAGAGGGCATCGCCTGCAGGAATCAAAGACCAGACATTAGAATCCTGCACATACTTGTTTAGCTGTAAAAAGGGATATGCTAAGAGTGTGAAATATGTAAAAGTAGTGTGCCTCCTGCTGGCTGTCTCCACCAATGATGGTTCTCTCTCTCTGGGGAAGTGGGGGGAAGCTGCACTCCTCTCCAGGCCGTAAGAGTTGGTCCTGAGATGCAGCCAGCCTGACCTCTCCCCTCTGGGCCAAACGCTGCTGTAGCTCCTGCATACGAAGCAAAAACAGGTAAAACATCCCATCATTCCAAACCGACCTTTATACACAAATAGAAACAATGTATTAGCCTGTAAATACACTTAGATGTGATTACTCTCACTCTTAATGCTGGTTGTGAAGCTGTATTGCTAAGGTCACAAAACCTGAACGGTCATAAGGAGCAGAATGGCATGATATGGACAAAATATGCGATTTTACTGCTACATAGTGTAACTGTGATTTTTCACATATAAAAGAACCTATATCATCAGTTTTCTATAATTAAAAAGGCTTAAATATTGTTTTAAATGGTACGTTTACACCTCCTATATATGCACAGTCCAATTACGGAAAATAAGATACTGTTTTCAAATCATAGTTTTTGTGATGTCACAAAAGCAACACAAATATATCTCCTTTTTGTGGCTACAGCAGTTAAGCTCCACCTACTCATGCACTGATTCTCCAACACCTTTAACAGTTAAAATAGACTTTTGTTGGATTCCATGAAGACCTCGATTCATCAAAACACCCACTAACTCACCAGGAGCGGTGATTGGTCTGATTACACAAAACAATCTAGGTTGGTAATTTTATAGTGCATACGCGTGGATGTGTGTGAGTGTGAGTGTGTGTGTGTGTGTGTGTGCGTGTGTGTGTACTTACAGCAATAATTTCCCCCTTAGTATTGAGTGTGGATGTGAGGGACTCAACATTTGCAGTTTGACCTTCTAGTCTGGCCTCCAGCTCTGAGACCACTGACTGCAGCTCAGATAAAGACATCTGCAAAACACACACAAGACACACAATCACATTATTAAGCACCCACAGGTAAAAAATGTTAACTCACACAGATGTCCAGTAATCCCTGGACACACCTTGAGCTGGTTCTCTCTCTTCAGAGCGCTGTTGAGAGCATCCGTTTTCTGGGCGAGTTCTTTCTTCAGTATAACAATAGATTTCTTACTGCCTGCGACTGATTTCTCCATGTTCTCCTCACTGTTCCGCCGTGATAGTTCAGCTGCGCACACACACACACACACACACACACACACACACACACACACACACACACATTACAATGACAAAATAGACTGTGATTGTTGTTTTAAACTCTTAAGAGAGACAAGTTCTTTTATACAATTAAAATGCAAATGCATCGTAATGTACTCTTATTATTTCACCACGCACATATATATGCAGATACAGGTATAGATACACACAATCAACACTTACCCTCTCTCTCCTCTAGTCTCTCCTGCAGAACCTGGATGGTCTGTCTGAGCTCTAAGACCTGAGGGGGCGGAGCCTCCCCCACATTTGCCTCAGCCAGGTAATGATCTCTCTCCTGGCCACGCTCCAACAGCTTCTAAACACACACACACACGCACACTTTATTATTGGGGTTATACTCTCAGCATGTAGACTTACATAATGTTAAAATATATCAGCTGGATTTCATTACCTCCTCCCTGCACTGGAAAAGTTAACCCATCACAGTACCACACTCTACTGTACGTCAGACACATTTTTTTTACCCGGAAACATTAAAATACAACCTCAAATCAGCCAACTGTTCAGGCTAGTAGCTTGCTGGCTAATTAACAGGGCTAACGTTGACAGGTTTTAGTTTTATTTTAAAGACCACAACAAACAGTGACACACACCTTTCGTTTCATAACTAACCTGAGGTTCACTGTCTTAAAGATCAGCTTTTGCTGATTTTTTGCTCTGCGCTTGTGTGTGCCATAGCCGTTGAGTGAGCTGACGTCAAAGCGCTCGCTCAGAGACTCGTTCTCCCTTAGTACATTGCTATGGTGACTCGACCACCAACACTGAATCATTAAACAACCAATACTCATCTCCTGATCATGCAATCAATTAGCTGTATATACATGCACTGGGGGTCTAAGGGGCGTATCAGAGTTGGAATTTGGCAATAACTCAAATGGCCTTGAGGGAGAAGTGGTGCCAAAAAGCAGGTGAAATTACTAATAATAGTAGTAAAACTTAAGAATCATTCTAATTATCAATAAATATAAAGCGCAGTGATGCAAGATCAAAAGGCTCACGGTGATGACTGCATCCTTCTCGGATAGCGCAGCACTGAGTCGGGCCAACTCTATGGAGGCGTCCTGCGCTGCCATGCTGCTGAGCTTCTTCTGAGTATTGCTGAGCTGTAGATGGGCGTCTGTTAATTGACTGCGCAGGTTCTGCAGCTCCGCAGTCCGATCGGACAGAGCCTGTGCATGTCGCTCTGCACACTCCTACACACACACACACACAAGAGTAGACTTACACAGGAGACTGTGTTCAAAATCCTTTCAGTGTTACTCTAGATGGTCTTTATGCATGTGTTCATGCTTATGTGTGTGAGGCAGTACCTTCAGCAGCTGGTCTTTACTGTTGATGGTGGCAAGCAGGTTCTCAACAGCAGTCTGGTTCTCACACACCAGCCTTTCTCTGTCCTTCACCGCCTCTGCCAGCATGACTTCTGTCACCTTCATCCTTTGATTCATTTGCTCCACCAGGTCTCGGCCCTGGGACTCTGACTGACTAAGTATTGAATTGGCCATCTCCTACAGATTGGGGGAAAACAACAAGCAAATCAGTGCTTGATACAGATGTAATGTCTTGTCTCATAATGTCACTTTGTAACTGTGGTCAGTATCTAACTGGCTGCACAAACCATAAACATAAAGAGTAAGAATTAAATGCTGATCCGATTTGGCACTAAAGAAGCACTAAAGTGCCTTTACATGTCCATTTAATACATGTATAATTTGAAAACTCAACAAGAACAGGTCCTGGCAGAAAACCACACACGTCCTAGCAGATGCATGTTTAACACTAGAACGGCTGACAGCGTCAACTGACAATTTAATCAGAATCAGAATCAGAGTGGGGTGTATTGGCCTATTGGAGCAGCAGCATGCAAGAGACATATGGTTGTGGTGTAGGCAGATGTACACACGGATCTTTACATTTTGTTGTTGTTTTATACTGTTGTGCTTGAGAGACACCATCGTCCGGAATCAAATCCCTTGTATGTGTTCATTCACATACTTGGCCAATAAACGTGATTCTGATTCTGATTCTGATAAGGTGACTGGTGCTTTACGCTGTTCTCTGGGTCTAAAGTCCGCTGGACCCTTGCTGTGTCTGCTGGCTGCAGCGTGGATGTCTGCCGGCAGCTGCAGGAAGCGTTGAGAAACTGGGCAGTCGTTGTAGGTATAGCCAGTTAGTCGCCATTCTAGTTTTAAGAACCGATTTACAGAACCGAAATAAAAAAACCGAGTGGGTACCCGGTACCGGGTATTTTTGAATCGGTTCTTATTTGGAACCGATTTTCTATTCCCATCCCTAGTCACACACCAAGTCCACTGTGTCAATGGTTGTGAAAAAAATGGAAATTTAACAGTAAAGCGATTCAAGAAAGAAGACACATGCTTTTACCAGCACAATATGGAAAAATTCATGATCTTAAGTCAGGTCTTAAGTCAGTTTCAGACTACATTTTTGGGTCGGATTGACTCTCGTTGGAGTCAGTGTGTGCTGTGTGTGTGTGTGTGTGTGTGTCTGTCTGTTACCTGCATGTCTTTTGTTTTGAGCTCTAGTGTGTGCTGTAGCTGCTGGATGATGCCATCTTTCTCTCTGAGAGCTCTCTGCAGGTTCTCCTCACTATCTTGTTTGGAGCGCTGCGCGTTCTTGAGGGAGTTCAGCAGCTGCTGCAGCTCAACGTCCTTCTCTTTCAGCAGCGCATCAAAGCTCTGAATGATACACAAACACACACACACACGCATTTTAGAGATGAGAGTAGGCAAGTTCTACTTCTCTCCAGCAACAAACAGGATGATACTCATTACTGCGGCGTTTAGATGAGGAGCTGAAATAATTGCTGACCTCCTCTCTTCCATCTCTCACTTACATTGATGGTTTCTTCATTGTGTGCAAGAAGGTTGTTCAAGCGCTCCAGGTCTCTTTCCTTCTCTCTCACACTCAGCTGCAGCAGATGGATCTCATTCTCTTTCTCCTCTACAGCTGCAAATTTCTCATCCAGTGCTTTCTGTACAGACCCCCCGTCACAGACACACAACGGCAATTTAATTCAAGATATATCCAAACTGACCTTTTTTGGCTATAAAAGAAGAACAGTAGTGTGACTATGACAGCAATAAACCCTCTTGCAGTCTGATGGTCTGATGGTGGGAAATGACTTGAAATCATATCATTTTGTGCTTATATGCTTTCTGACCTGGCTGAAAATGGGATATGCACTGTGTAAAAAAGAGAAAATGAAACCAGACCTCCAGGGCCTTCTCCTTCTCCCTCAGCCTCTCTCTCAGCTTAGCCAACATGGCATCGCTTCCTCCTGGAGCTCGGTCCTGCTCCAAATCCCTCACCAGGTTCATGTAGTCCTGGGAGAACACACACAATGAAAAAACAAAAGACCTCATTACACACCACAATGTAATCTGGGTACACTGAGGTGTTTTGAATGTGTGTGCATCTCCATGTGTGAGGCTGGCAGAAAAGCTTGGTATAGTCTTTAAAGGTCATGTGTGTGGCTGCTTTTTTGTAAATGCGAAGCTGACAGTGACATAACCTCTGTACAAACCTGTAGCTGCTGGTCTTTGTGTGTGAGGCTCGTAGTCAGATGCTGTATGGTGGTCTGTATTTTATGTTCTGCTTCACGAGAATGCTCCTGCTGTTCAAGCCGCTGATGTTCCAGACTGTTCTCTCGCTCTGCCAGTTCTCCACTGAGCTTCTTCAGCTGGTTCTGCAGGTCCTGCCATACAAAAACAGGCATTAAAATGCTGCACACTACAAATAAACACATTCACAAACAGCTTTACCCAGAAAATGACTTAACCCCCAGCACACAAATGATGTGCCAGGGTGTCCAAAGCGAAGCGCTGATAAAACACTAATATGTCTAATACAAAAGCAGATTCCTATTTGGAGCTTCCGTGAGTTTGGCTCGACAGTGGGGGCTACAAATATCAAAAGAAGCCTTGTTTTGTGATTCTCTATTGTATAGATTCAGAGATCTCCTACTTCTAAAAAAAATATAAACTTTTTGATGGGACTTTAATTCAGATTTAAAAAGTAAAAATAAGTAAACGTATTTCTGATCTTGTGTGTGTGCGTGTGTGGGTTGGGTGCAAGGGGTGTGTGAGAGGTTGTGACAGGGGGCGGAAGTGGAACTGTTGACTGTTTTGGAGAGGAACTGTCAATAAATGAACAGCTGGATTTTTGACTACATTTTTTTCAACACTTCCAGTAATAATGTGTGTGAGCTGAAGCTTTCCAACCCAAAATATTTATGTTTGTGGATTTTTACAGTAAACAAAAAGGAGAAAATGTCTAATGGATTTTCTGCTTTTTGTGGTCAGTTGCGTCTATAAAATCTGGTTAAATGATAAAAGTACACTGTTGATCATCTCAGCAGAGTTGTCCTGGATATGAGACCCTTGTAAACATTGTTTTAGGCTTTAAATATATTAGACAAGACCAAGTACCACACAAACGGCAAAAACACCCTCAGGATTCTTAAGGTTAATGAGTCACTAACATTGATGGTTTTGTCTCCTTTCTTCTTCTGCTGCTGCAGCAGTTCGAGCTCCTCCTCCAGGTGCTGTTTGTCCTGCTGGAGGTGGGCAAGCTCAGCATCTCTGCTGCCCAGCAAGCGCTGCAATCTCTGGACCTCGAGCAGAGACGAGTGAGCTTCGGCCTGGAGACGCGACAACTCTGTCTGCTGGGACAACAACAGCGCCTGCTGCTCCTCTGCTCCCTGCAGAACACACAAACGAAGAAAAAACATTTAGAAATACAACATACACCATTAAAACTAGACTGCCTTCCCCTGTGAAAGTGAGAAATGTAACTGTGCTTCAGCACTCACAGATGTTTATTTCTGATGTATGTGGACAAAAACAGGGGGCTCAGAGAATCAGAGAAAAATCACAAAACCTGCGCTGGTAACACACATGACTGTATTTCAGACACATTTTTCACCCAGAAACATTAAGAAACAGCCTCAAATCAGCTAACTGAGCATCGTTTATAAACAACAAACAGTGAAAAGCCTTTCTTTTCATAAATAGAAACATGCTTCAGTGTCTTAAAGGCAGTTTATGAGCTGCCGTCTGTTTAGCTTTCACTGATAATAATTAAAAATAAATCTTAAAGAGAATAACAGTGTGACTGCTTCAACAATCACGCTAATATTCATGCAAATGCACTTATTATACTTGCCTGGTATTTCTGTAGCTGAGCTTTGTGTAGAGCTTCTCTGGCCTTGGCCAGAGCCTGTTCCTTCTCCTCCAAATTCCCAAATAACTCCTCAACCTGAGAGAGAAAGAGCAAGAGAAAGAAAAAAAAGAAGTGATAAAGAGACGAAGAGGAGGTGCACTCCCTGCTTTTAACTTAATATTATTATTTATCTAACATATTTTTTATGTTGGAAAGCAAGGCAAACAAAGACAGCCTATATAGGTGGGATCAGATACAGGATTGCTGGGACTCAGTAGTCTTCCACACCTCTTTCTCTTTCTCTTTGAGCAGCAAGCTGAGGCCCTGAATGGTCTTGTCCCGTTTCAGAGCGTTCCTCTTCTCTGCAGCCAGTTCACCGTCTCGCTCCTCCAGCTGTCCTGAGAGAGTCTGCCAGAACAAGGTTGAAATGAAGATCAGAAGTACCAAATACTTCCTCAGGTAAATAGAACAATGAATGTATGCATGTTGATAACAGTGATGGTGGTGCAGGTCTACCTTGTTTTCTTTTTCCACCTCCTCCAGTCTCAGTTTAAGTGTCTGACTGCCGTTCTTGGTGGAGTTAAGTTCTGCAGTCAGCTGCCTGGTCATCTGCTGCAACCTGTTCAGCTCACCCTCCTTCTCCACACACACCTGCAGAAAAGATTACATGAATAAAATAGAGTATATACGGCACTGTGCAACCCCACCATCTGCAAAGCATCTGATTGGTGACTCCAATCTCAAACACACTTTCAGTGCAGTTTTAAATAGTTTGAACCATTTAAATAGAAAAAAAAAAGATAGAACACTATCAGTCACAGATCGGTGGCCCCAAAGCTAGATCTCACCGTTAGTGATGCAGTTTGGAATAATTTAGACAGAGAATAGAACACAGTCAAAGAAGAGTTTTGGGACATCCTTCAAGAACCCTGGAGATCTATTCCTGAAGAACTTACAGAAATGACAGAATAGCTTGTTGAAGTTCAAGCTGTGAACTGGGGTCATAACGGTTGTCAGACCAAACACTTAATTCAATTATACAAACTCTATTGTGAATTTACGTACATGTATTTTACATTAAATCACTGTACCAACCTACTGTCTCATTTTCCTACAAAATACAATGAAATCTCAAGACTTTTGCTGAGTATTGTAGATACACAATGCCAGATACCATATAGGTTTGGTGAGTTTATACCTCTTGTTTAAGAGGTAAGTATTCATCATTGAACTCCTCCTCCAGCTCTCTCAGAGCTCTCTCCATCTTTGCCCTCATAGCCCCGCCCACCTGGGCAGGTCCAAACACACGCCGTGGCTGTGATAGGACAGGGATCCGACTGCCGACAGCTGGAGGGAGGGGCCGAGCCCTTATAACGCGTAACATCTGCAGCAAATCGGACACCAGCGATGATATTTCCAGGGTGGCAGAGGAGGAACCTTGCCGTCTTTGAGGCGGGGCCGTGAGTGACGTGTACTCGGGATGCTCAAGTGTGAGTGACTGGAGGGAGACCGAGCGTGATGTTAGAGTGCTTTTCCTTTGGATAAGATCAGAATATTCACGACTACGTGACTGGATTCCAGGTCCCTGTGTCCCGCCTACTTTAACCCCAGCCTCTCGGCCCTTTCTAGCCATCAAACTTCGCCCAAAAGAGGAGGAACGGTCTGACGTGGCTCCACTCAGTGGTTCAAGACTGACACAGCGCCTCATGTGGCCGTTTCCTCTCCTGGTGGCCTGCTGGGCTCCAGAACTAAGCCTCCGGCTCTGCATCTTCTGCTTTGCTTGCTCCTTTTGGGGCATTTCCAGGTGACATTTGGTCTCATTTCGGTGCCGTTTCAGTTGACATTTCTGCTGTTGTGGCACTTGGACACTATGCAGGTGTGACATGCGCCATGTTGGTTGGTCGTCAGATTCCCGGCCTGGTCTGGCGTTGTCCTGTTCTTGCTGGTTCCTCTGTGGTCCTTGCGGGTTGTTCCGCTGGTATTTTTGCATGATGAGTGTGCTCAATCCATCTCTCTCACTGTGCAGCCGCTGTAGCCGCGAAGCATGGGCTTCCTGCAGGTTGCTGATGGCAACGTCGCACTGCACCACGCGTTCCAGCAGGAACACGCACTTCCCACACAGGAACTCTCTGCGGCCGTCCCGGTGGAGATCGAACCCCAGAAGATGAGACAGAACCACCGCCAGCTGTAAGCGACCGCATGTACCAAACAACCAACGGCACTGTCCACCAGGAATACACCCGCCACACACACGACACGGCTCACGCATGACTGCAAACAGCCTTTACAGATCGCAAGATCACCACAACCTTGGTCCTAACTGGACAGCATAGCCTGTCGTGGCCTCCAGAAAACAAGTGTTTGGTCTGTTCTTCACTCTACTTTCTCATTCTCTAGCCATCTCTGTCTTTCACTCTCTCTCTCTCTCTCTCTCTGCTGTCTCTTCTGAGCCTAGTGCCCTGAACGCAAGCCTCACAGGGAATAAGCCTCTAATCCAACCACATATCCGCCCACACCGGAAAATCCAATGAGAGCTGCACACAGCAGATAACCGCACATTCATGACTGAACTCACATACACACCCACCCACGCACAGTAATCCACCCCCTACCTCTTCACGCAGGTGTCCAGGGGAGGAGCGCTCGAGTGCACTCAGGTCAGCTGCAGATGGAGCAGCACTGCCATCTGGTTAACTGTCCTACAGCAGGAGAACTGCTCTGGACAGGAGGTTAGAACCTTCTATTAACTGTGCCACAGTAGACGAGTGTGGAACCTGTTAGCTCACAGATACTGGAAAGGGAACTTGGGTCAGTGACTCAGAAAGTCATGTGTTGGATCCTAGCTGGTTCCTACCACTTCACTTAGTCACTCGGGAGGAAAGCATTTAGTTAAACGACTCTAAGAAGATTGACAGTCCCTTCACAGCACTTCTTGCGAGATGATTTCACTCTTTCTATCCAACTTTTTCATATTATTGAAATGCCTGAACATTACATTCATATGTTAACTTGCCTCTCTTTACTCTTCTAGGATTTTGGAGAGTGGTCTTGAGGATTCCTTTCAACCAAAAAAGCAACAGGGAAGAAGGGTATCGATGTTTCACGGCTAACATACAGCAATCTACTCCGACCCACAGGTGTCTGATGTACATTTGGTCAGGGCTTTGTGGAGGAAAGTCAGGTCCTTCTACACCAAACTTGGCAAACACTTTCATAAGTTCAGCTCAGATTTTGTATGGAAGCATCTACGAGCTGAGGCAAGAAATGCTTCCCATCACTGAAACTAAACCATGAAAAACAGATCCAGAGCTTTAATCGTCCTTCACCAAACTTTATAACGTCTCTTTTATCCATACTTCAGTTTTCTTCCCTCTTTCATTCATTACACTTTAATCACTTTACACACACACACACACACACACACCACTGTCCTTATGAAACTCATTCTCTAGGCTTTAATTACATTTTACATTTATATTTTGGTTTCAAGTACCAGCATAAACATGCCACAATGTTTATTATGCAAGTTCATGACAGACAAAAAACATTTTGGAACTCAAGTCCATATTCTCCCAAGTTTCTTATCTAGTGACTGAATGTCAATGTTGAGTCATCCTTATTCTTTACATCTCCTTCACTTGCTTTAACTCTTTGCTCAGCAGCAAATCTGATTGCTGCAGGAGATTAGAGTCTTTGATGGCCTCACTGTAAGAGGCCGAGATCCTCTCTCTCTCTCTCTCTCTCTCACACACACACACACACACAAACACACACACACACACACACACACACACACACACACACACACACACACACGTAACTACCAGCAGCCAAGCGGGTCCGTGATTGTAAGCTGTGTAAATCTGAACAGCTAAACAAGTGCAGATGAATGGAGATGAAAGGACGGAGGGATGGAGGTAGAGAGCGAGAGAGAGAGAGAGAGAGAGAGAGAGAGAGAGAGAGAGAGAGAGAGAGAGAG
>JBBPCY010000023.1:4355750-4372962 GCA_037974405.1 Brachyalestes nurse
CTCTATCTCTATCTCTCTCTCGCTCTCTCTTTCTCTCTCTCTCTCTCTCTCTCTCTCTCTCTCTCCCTCTGTCTCTCTCTCTCTCTATCTATCTCTCTCTCTCTCTCCCTCTATCTCTCTCTCTCTCTCTCTCTATCTCTCTCTCTCTCTCTCCCTCTACCTCACTCTCTCTCTCCCTCTCTCTCTCTCTCTCCCCCTCTACCTTTTTCTCTCCCTCTCTCTCTGTCTCTCTGTAATTTGCCCCTGTGCACAAGCCAGCAGTGATGAGTGTTTTTGCTCACATTAGAAACAACTAGAAGAATTTAATGAATTCTTCACAGTTTGTTTTCCAACTTTATGACTTTGGCATTAATCGCGTATCTCTTATAGGTCAGCCTGTTGCTTCTTTTTCATATCAAATATTTTGCAGTAGCCTTAAACTTGAATCAAACGAAAGATTAAAAAAGGTGTTTTTCAACATTTTTGCACAATAGGCCATAAAGTGGTTTGCTGTGAAATGGTTCAGATTTGATTTCGATTCGTTTGCTGATAATGGTAATAATAGTGGTTTATTTAAGGTTCTTAAAGAGATTGTAACAAATTAGAAAAAGGAATGGAAACCTGGCAACTTAATGGAATGGATTGGAAAATTAAGATTTAACTACCAGATCTAAACAAATAAACAAAAAACAGTGTAGATCAAGACAAAAATAAAAGCACAACATTTAGCTTAGCAACAATAGCGTCCTGTTAGGAAGAGTTTAGAGACATTAAGATGTCTGGTTCCTCTCACTACCACGAATAACTCTCTGCATCGGTATATTTGACATCAATCCATAATGAATGACTTTCTTTTCTTTCTAATGAGAGAATTATGCAGTTTTCTTGGTGCTGTTAAGGACAGCCCTCTGAGTGAATGTGCATGAATAAGTGATGGCATGTCTGTGCATCAGGGAGTGTGTCTGCATATGCGTTGTGTGTGTGTGTGTGTGTGTGTGTGTGTGTGTGTGTGAAGGTTCGGAAGGGAAGAGGGGGGTATCTCGGTCACGCTGCCTGAGTTTTATAAGCTGTGGCTAACCCCACTCCCCACAGCTGACTGAATATTAAACAAACACAGCCAAGTGGTTGAATTCAGTCGGGTAAGTACTCAGGCAGGAGGAGCGCACACATACACACTCTCACACACACTCTCACACACTCTCACACACACTCTCACACACAGCCCCGGGCCCCACGGCAGCCTGTCTTATTCTTGGCAGCAGCAGAGGAGGGAGGAATGGATTGAGGAGTGAGAGGGGGGTGGAGCCTCCAACTTTTTAAGGAGAGAAAGAGAGAGAGACAGAAAGAAAGAAATAGTGAGACAGAGAATGGGAGAGAGAGAGAGACAGAGAGAAAGAAAGAAAGAGAAAGTGAGAGAGAGAGAATGAGACAGAGAGAGAAAGAAAAAGAAAGAAAGAAAGAAAGAGAAAGAGTGAGAGAGAGAATGAGACAAAGAGAATGAGAGAGACAGAGAGAGAGTGAGAGAGAGAGAGAAAGAAAGAGAGAAAGAGTGAGAGAATGAGAGAGAGAGACTGAAAGAGAGAGAATGAGAGAGACAGAGAGAGAGAGAAAAAGACAGAGACAGAGAGAGAATGAGAGAGAGGGAGAGAGATAAACGAAGAGAGAGAGAGTGAGATGGGGATAGAGAAAATAAAGGATTTCAAGTGAAAGTAAAGAAACTACAGATGACATCCAAAGGAGGAGTGGGATACGGGACGAAATACAGATCCTTGTGTTTACTGCTCTGGTATGAAAATCTCAGAAATGGTGAGGGGGAGGAAGAGGGGATCACTGAAAGTAGCAACATCACTCATTTTTTCTTGCGGTTAGTAGAGAGTTTAGCTGCTGCTGGTCAGACGGGCTGTTTCCTGGTGAAAACTGGCGTTCGCGCTTGTGAGCGAGAGCGAGTTTAGTGGGTGAGAGTGAGTCATTGTGTCAGCTTGCCTTTGTGCGGGTCTTCGTTAGTTTTCAATAATGCAGCCTCCAGGCCGAACAGCGGGGACCCTGAGAGCTGGAGGGAAAAGGGGGCAAAGTTCAAACATTACTAGCCACAAAAGTCCAAGCGAGAACTCTGTCCACTCCTGGACATGAACCTCCACAGTCCCCCTGAACACACACACACACTAAGGTGTACCATCCACCACTTTAACGCAAGCTCACACACAAACTTAAATTTGGCAAGGCAGGTTTCTAAATGTCTACATCAAACATCTGAGGAAAAAGGCCAGCAGGATCATCTCAGACACTTCGCACTCCGGTCACCCTCTAATTGAACTTCTGCCATCAGGCAAACGTTATAAAACAATACAATCTCGCACAACCAGACTGAGGAACTTTATTCCCCGTGTTGTGGCCTCCATCACCCCCACCCTGACTACCTGACGACTCCCCCTGAGAGAAGTCGACAAGTCGCGTGTTTTTTTCCTGTATCTGTGCACGCTTGTGTACATAATGCAATCTCTGCCTCTGATTGGCTTATGCTGACATACGTTCCTTGACTGAACCAACAATTCTAGTCCCTTTATAAAAAGGGCAGTAATGTTGGCGTGAGTGGACCTAAACACAAGACCACAACAAGACGAGAGACATGGCAGCAGAGGCAATAGGTGACAGACACACATCACGTGTGTGGAGATACTTTACTCTAGACACACAAACAGCGGTGACTTGCACAGTCTGCAGGTCGGTGTTAAAGTATAGTAAAAATATGAGCGTTCTGCATGACCATCTGAAATGGCAACCGCTAGCTAACATGGCTAACACTAGCACTGCAAGGAGTCATCCAGTCCGGAGGACTGGTGCAGCGTTGTACACTTAAATTTACCAGAAAGTTCAAGGTATCAGCCTTTGTTTTGTTTTGTTTAATTGTCATGTTGGCTGTTAATGTTACAGTAATAAAAGTTGCTCATTGTTGGACGCCTGTGTTCCTCCTCTGTGTCTGTGTGATGACAATCAAACGACTGGTCGACTCGACTTCTACTTTATTGATGGATTAAGTCGACCTGAAAAAATCTGAAGTCGTCAAGGCCCTACCACATATAATCACTCCCTCAGGTCCAGTGATTACATCTATTCATTAAGGTTTACATCTATTTATTATTATTGTTTACTTGTTTACTTTGTTTTTTAACAGGAGAGATGCCAGTCTACATTTTGTTGAACTTGTGTAAATAAACAATAAAGTTCATTCATTCATTCTTTAATTAATTCATTTTTTGCAGTCTGGTTTTTCATCAAGATATTACAAGCTCAATACACACACCAACAACAGACCAATCTCTGAATTGACCCCACTGGCCTATGTTACACCAACCCATTCATGTTTTCATTAGCTGCATATTGTCTGTGTCTTCCAAAAAAGTTACAAGTAAATGAATACATTTGCATGTCATCAACCTGTCATAAAATCTATGCTCAAGGGTTCCCTAGTGGCCAGGGTCCCATTGGTGACTGCTCAGAACTATGCACTTTTTTTCTTCTCTTTTTTATTATCAATTTATCTAACTTGTACTTTCTCTGAAACCCTGGCTTTCACTCTGCAGGCTGGGTTTATCCTGACCAACAGAAAAGACTGATATCAAAGCTCTGTTTGATTTGTGGGTTGTTAGATGCTGAAGTCTGTCTTCTCTTGGCCTCTTCCATCATGTCTCTCTCCTCCCATCATACCTTCTCTCTCTCAATCCTATTATGTGTCCCTTTGTCTATTTTCAGCAAACAGTGTCAGTGAAAGCTGCTGCTGTGTCAATGCATAACTGTACCATGTGGCAGCATATACATTAAAAATATAAAATATTAGCGGTCTGAGAACAGAACCCTGTGGGACACCTTACTTAATTTTGTGTGTAGAGGTGCTTTGCTGGTTACATTTAAAAGCTGATAAGAGTCACTCAGGCAGGACCTAAACCAGGAGCAACTAATCCTGGGATTCCCGTAATTGTCCATCCTGTTTAGTGTGATCTAAGGTGTTAAAAGCTGCACTAACACCTGGTCAAAAGAGGGTGAATGATTGATTTATTATCTTCAATAATGCTGTACAGGTATTATAGTAAAGTCTAAGCTGAAATTTTAATTCATAGATGAGTTCTATGTATGCATGAACTTAAATCTCCCTTTTACTCAAATACTATAATATGAGGATTTGTTCCTATAATTCATTTAATCTTTTCCTAGAATATAGTTTGCAAAGACTGAAGTAAGATATCATGTTCAGAGCTTTGATTAGTAGTTGCTAACATAAGGATTATATTGTGCTACTAGGTATATAGCAAATGCTGAGAGGAGAATTTATTACTGTTGAAATTATTTCCATTGTAGCTGAGTATTTCACTGCATGCTCTTGTGTTTAGCACCATCAGTCTCAAACGTGATCCTTAACCCCTGTTCCTCAGTGCATGAGTGTGTATGGCTACATGTCTGATTCTTAATGACTGGGTTCATCAGTATGTTAAGGGCACTTTTACAATGCAGCTGCATGCTCTCCCTGTAATCTGTTCAGGAATGTAAGATTGGACACTGTCTTTCTCGTCTGAAAACACAGCAAAGCAGCCACTAATTCAGCTGACTTTGGGTAAAAGCATGCTTGTGTTTTTGTGATTAATTGCTCATCCTTTCATTTGCCCTCCCTCTCTCTCTCACTGAAGACCTCCCACTGAAACGGCCTCGATCTCCTCCTCTCTCCAGGTAGGGGTTATGAGGGAAGACTAGTGTTTGAATGTAACAGCAGTGGAAAGGCACGGGTGGTACAGTCATCCTGAGGGAGAGAAACAGAGATTGTGAGCAAGGAGACCCACGCCAAGAGAATGTAAAGGTTAAGGCTGATGAAAAACAGCAAAAGATGAGACAACGAGGCGGGAGAATTGGGGGGAAGAAGAGAGACCAACTCTCTCTCTCTCTCTCTCTCTCTCTCTCTCTCTCTCCCCCCTCACTGAGAGCTGATCTCCTCCCTCTTCTTGTGTGGTCTGGAACTCCAAGTCATTCCCAAACAATCGGCATTAATCCAGTGAGTTTAGGCCAGACAGGCCCATCCCTAAAGACTTTTCTCCCTAGCATGGCCCTTCACACACACACTATAGACCCTGGGCCCCAAGCCTCCAAAATGCACCCGTACCCCGGCCCCCTGCTCTCCACCACGCTGGGGGCTGTCGCGGTGGGGCCTATGTGTCCTAGCCCTCCTCCTCTCTTCCATAGAGGCAGATTAGCCAGTTTCTTGCGACCCTGCCTGGAATGTGTGTCCTGGCGAAACTCACAGCAAATTGCAGCAATCAGCAATTACTGTAATTCAGCCATTTACCTGACTGTACACATTCATCTCTTTCTCTCTCTCTGCCTAATTGCTGCATTGCTTTACTGTTCTTCAGCTTTCTAGATCCCTTCCCTCGAAAGTGCCCTTGTTTGCATACACATGTGCACGTCTATATACCTTTTTTAGGAAATAATGCACTGACTTACCAGAAAAGAAAAGGGAAGCCAAAATGAGCTTATTTACAAATGCTGCACATTTCACTGTTTAAACTTGAGAAAAAACTAAAAGGGTAGAATCTGTATTATTGTTGGTTATTGCAGTTTTGGAAATTGCTGTTTTATATTTTTATACATAATTTGCCATTTACAGTGTAAAAAATTCATAATGAAAGATCTAATAAAAACGGTCCAAACTTTACTGGTATTAAAAAGCTGTGACATACATATAGAGATGTATGTCAGGACCCCATGTCCTGACATTGCATTAAAACAAGTGCATGTGTTTGAGCCCAGGGGTTGGGGGGAGGTAACCGGGTCACCAGTCCCCTTATGGCCATTACTGTAATTGCGGCTGGCATTGTTAATTGTTTTTCGGCAGGGCTAATGAGGAGGTGGAGAGCTGGCTTTTGTAATTAGTTCTAGGGAAGGGCAGGAGCGAGGGAGGGAGTGAGAGATGGAGAAGGAGGAGGAGGCGGGGAGGCGTGATTGAATTGTCAGTCCAGGTTATGATTAGGAGGGTGGGCACGCAAGCGTGTGAGAAACAAATTTCATGCCTGTTGATTCTGCGATTTGGACTGGAATGCAGCGTAAGTCTGTAACCCTTTCCTCCGAAGAAGCCCACGCTCTGCAACTCCTCCGCTGCTGTGTGCAGCCCTGCCAGGCAGAAAAAGGGCTGAGACAGACAGATAAACAGAGATAAATGAATGAATAGAGTGATTTTTCAGAAGTGCTCTGGTTTGTGTAAGATGCATTCTTAAGGTCAGATTAATAGGCCAGAGCAAAACTGTACAAAGAGTTTCTGTCATGTTCTTTTTAACAGTCTGAAATGTACTCATTCAGTAAATCACAAGTAGCTGAGGGCTTTTATGTGAGCCCACACATAAGGCCTTTACTCTTATAACTACATTAGCCTAAGTGTTAAGATTACTGAATAAAATGAATGTTTGCTTTTTGTGTGTAGAGACATTTTTAAAGGAAATGTAAATACTCAGGGCCAGATGTGCATACAAGCATAAGCACAGTGCAAAACGGGCCTTGAAGGGAATGAAATATGTCCTCACTGTGCATTTGAATTTAATGTTCGATTCACTAACAGTTTATTATGCCTTCTCTGCGTAGTCCCACCCCACTAACTGCAGGGATGCAGGGTTTACAGTGCACAGAGAAAAAAGAAACATGGAATTAACAAACTCAAGACTAAACTGATTTGAATTGAAGTTCAATGATGAAGAGATAGTGGTGTTAATACATTCATTTCTTGCCAAAATAGGTTGTGCAATGATTGATTAAACATTGCTCTTCTGATGGTAAACATTTTTTTAATCACTTGTTTGAGGCTTGTGCTTCTTTCTAACTGCTATGGCTGCTGCCACTGTTAAAGGAAGCCTCTCAACAGGTCTTTTGAGACACTTATGCTAATTTATGCCTGGTTTATGTTTCCCACGCTTCGTGAGGCTGCAAAATGCATACATACATGAGAAAGAGAAACACATTCTGCAATTTACCTTGCACACAGCCCATAAACTGCACATTTAGGTTCATGTGCCAGTTTCCTACAGAACACGTGAAGAGAGAGCATCCAACTGGCACCTTAAACTGGCACAAAATCCTTAATACCGCCTCAGTATGTTTCATAACATTCTCAAACAGATATAGGGAATAAGAATATAAGGTAGCACGCGCATTCCAGTACATCCCTATTAAAGTGCATTTATTAATCCCCTTGACTGAACCAGTAACAACGTGGGGGGGCAGGATCCTCATGATATCTCACCACTGAAGCTACGCAGTTACTCGTCCTGTCTCTGGTCATCTCCAATCTGGACTACTGCGACTCTCTACTGGCTGGACTCATAGATAACACCATGTTGAATTCTGGTTAAATGCATCAATTTATGGTCAGTGTTGAATTATCAATATTGAAACTAAAACAATTTTTGGTCAGATTTTAAATATTGAACATTCAATGGTAAAAAAAAAAACCTTAATTCAACATTGATATAAGGTGACTTTTTCAACATTGAAAATAAAATGTCCGACACTGAAAGCACCTTTGCCAAACAAGCGTTGAAACTATGCTGAATCTTTGTTGAATCTAACCACAAATGGTTGATTTGTCAACGTTGAATAGATGGCCTTCTCAACGAGCAAGATCAATGCTGGATCAGCACTGAAGATCCTCTTTGTCTGATATGGGATCAGTGTCATTTTAACGGATGTGTGCTATCTGGACTTCCACAGAAGGTAACTAAACCTCATCAGCTGATTTAGAATGCAGCTGCGAAGTTAGTCTTCAATGTTCCAAAGTTCACTCACACCACACCTTTACTAAAGAGCCTTCACTGGCTCCCTGTGGCCTCTCGCATTAAGTTCAAAACCTTAACACTTGCTTTCAAGGCCAAGAATGGACTTGCACCCTCACACATATCAGCACTGATCAAACAGCGTTTCACTTCTCGTCCCATCAGGGCTTCAAGCACAGCTCGTCTTGAGCCTCCGCTTCTCAAAAGAAGAGAAAGACCTGCGTCAAGACTCTTCTCATTCTCGGCCCCCCCAGTGGTGGAATGAACTTCCTCTTCTGATCAGATCTGCGGAGTCCCCTGCTGTCTTCAAGCATTGTCTGAAGACTCACCTCTTCAAGGGGCACCTTGGTGACGAACTAGGCCTCTCATTTCCGCTTATTTATTTCTTTCTTCCCATTTTCACAAAAAAAACCCTTATCCTTATCTTCATGTCTTCCTTACTTTTTCCTTAACCTCTGACTTCTCTTTGACAGGAGTCGTTTAGGTGTAACTTTGCCTGCAGTAATGTGGTTGAACAGCGGACATTGATTTAAGTTTAGCTTTACAGGTTGAAGGACAGATGTGGACTACTTGAGCACTGATGTACGTCGCTAAATGCCGTAAATATAAATGGTATAATTTGAAGCAGGAGAGGAATGTCTGTGCTCTTCATTGTAGGTTAATTTGTGTGTAACTGCATTAACTAAGTCTTGCGTGTGCAAGCATGTGTGTGCATACCTGCCCACTCTGTGCTGTGTGTGTCTTTCCAGGCCTGCTCTATGTAAGTGACAACCGAATGTATAAACGTAGATGTGAAGTGTCTGGACAGTATTTAAGAGGCGCTAGAGAAGAGCACGGGAGTATTTACACTGGCACACTGTAGGCCTGCCTGGGACACACTTTCAGCCAACACCTACACTCCCACCTTCCTTCTTTTCTCTCCTATCAGTCCTTTTCCAGCACCACCACTCTGAGCGCAGGGGACCCCAGGGATGTTCAAACATCAAGACAGTTCAAACCACATCATCAAGTTTGATCTGGGGGAATGACGAGGTGGCAGACAGAGAAGAGGTGTGACAGCTAACGGGCTGGTGCAGAGCCAACAACCCTGTCTCTGAATGAGGACAAAACAAAAAAAGAGATGGTTGTTGACTTCAGGAGGGCATGATGTGATCACCTTCTGCTGGACGTCAACGGCTCCACAGTGGAGATCGTCCGGAGCACCAAGTTCCTTGGTGTTTACATCGTGGAGAACCTCACATGGACCTCAACACCAGCTCCATCATCAAGAAGGCCCAGTAGTGTCTCTGCTTCTTGTGAAGACTGAGGAAATTCCTCATTCTGCAGAGGGAACTATAGAGGGCATTCTCTGTCGCTGCATCGCAGCATTATACAGAAATTGCTCCGTTTTGGATTGCAAGACCCTGCAGAGGATTGTGAAGACAGCTAAGGAGATCTTCGGGGTCTCTCTCCCCTCTGTCATGAACATTTACACCACACACTGCATCCACAAAGCCACCAGTAATGTGGAAGACCACACTCACCCCTCACACACCGTCTTCTCCCTCCTCCTGGCTGGTAAAAGGTTCCGGAAACTGTTTTTTCCCTCAGGCCATCAGATTACCGAACATCAGACAACTACAAGCAAATAGTAACCTGTACCCACACACACACCTGAACCAACTTTTTCCTTCTCCTAACACAACACATACACACACTAACTGTTCTGCCTGAAACAAACAACACATACTCCAGTTGACCCTGTAAACACCCCCGAGTTCATTGTATACTGCACATTTTCTATCCTGTTACTGGTTTTATTTGTACAATTATTATTTATTACTATTAACTCTATGTTTGCATTTTTGCACACGTAACAACTCTGCTGTTAGAATACAGTATCAGTCATAATATTTTTATTCAAACTTGTACTGTAGCTGCTTGTGTTTTCCTCTGTCTTACTCTTTTTGCTCTCTGTGTATTTTGTCCCGTATGTAGTCTAGTAATGTTTCTGTTTTTGTTTTTATACTACACCGTGGTCCTGGAGGAATGATGTTGCGTATCATTGTGTACTGTGTAAATGGATAAAATGACAATAAACCTACTTGACTTGACTTGTCTTGACTCTCACTCTGCTGCTTCCCCCGAACCTGGCTTTGGTCAGCTCTTTTCAAGTTTCAGAACCTTGAACCAGTCAAAGTTCTGTAATTAATTTTGTTTTGTTTTTTTTTCCGTATAAAATTCCCAGCCCTGTTTGAAATCTTGAATAACTATGACCTGGCTTGGGATTCACAAAATCTTTCCAGACCTTAACCTTCATTGAGGTGCATTTGCTTACAGTTTTGTTTTTTCTGGCTTTTGTCAGTAATGTGAGATTATTGTATAACCAGTTTGAAGGATTTTTTTTCAAGTATTCTTTAATGCTGGGTCTGTGGATTTCGTCATCATCGTCATCACGGCCCATTTTCAGTGTTTGACAGTGCTGACATAATCTACTACAATCAACAGGTCACTTCAAATGTGGCCAAAAAATGTAGTCCAACACAGTCTGCCTGCACTAGAAACTAAATGCTTGAGAAAGATGACATATGTGTTGCAATTTAATTAAAATATATAATTGTCTAATATTTAAGGTCATAGAACATCAAATAGTAAAATAACAGAACAAAACCAATGTTATGAATTTAAAATTGTAAGTCAGTCAAGTAGTGGAAAATATCTAAGCATTCACTTTGACAGGGGGTTGTTTGCTTGATCATGGTGAGGCCAAATTTCTTTATTTTTGGTAAATGTCATATTTTCAACAGCTATATTTGGATGTCTTTTCTACTTTCAGCCTTAATATAGTGTAGTCATCCGCATAATTAGGTTTCTTAAGCTGCTAAATATATTCATTGTGTTGTTAAGTATAAAAGGGCAATACCCTCATTAAACTCTTGTTATAATTGCACCTGTAAAGGGGTGGGCTGTATTAGGCAGCAAGTGAAAAGTCAGTTACTGAAGATGATGTGTTGGAAGTCTAAGGATCTGAATGACTTTGATATGGACAAATTGTGAGGACTTTTTCAGAGTGTCTCCAAAATGGTAGGACTTGAGGGGTGTTACCACTTTGCTGTCTTTTCATGGTACACAGGATAACGTGCCCTACCAAACAGCAAAGATTGTTTAGGAACGGTTTGAGGAACACGAGAAAGAGTCGATGTTAACTTGGCCTCTAAATCCCCCAGATTCTCAGCATCTCTGGGATGTGTTGAACAAACTAGTATGATTCATGGTGGAGTACTTAAACTGACTTTTTAGTTGGTAGTAGTTGGTCATTAGCTACTTATTGTATTAAGTGTATTTGATCACTGCAATAATTTCTCTTCACAACTGTAGCCCAGTAATGGGAGCACCACCTGGTAGCAGGTTTGTGGACCCAGGTCCTGGAAATATGCAGATTGGAAGGATTATTGCTTCTTTCATTCTCTTTTCCACATACACACACACACACACACGGTTGCATCCTTTCATGCTGCCCTGTGTGTTTGCTTGTGCCGCAGTCTCAGGGGGCTGAGGTAGTGTGTATGGTGTAATGGGAGAGACCCACACTGGGCTGCTGTGTCCGTCTGGGACATCACATCATGGAACTCCTGCATTCCACTCCCTCCTCACACACTGTCAAACGTTTGCGTTTGTTAAGTGTCGATTACGCAGTTCTTCCACAGGCGTGTCGGATACAAGTCAACAAAGTCGTGGGCCAAGAAAACTAAAAGCACCCCCTAATTTTGCTCTTTAACACCACAGCGTCTGTGTCTGAGGAAGCAGGTGTGTTAACATCACATTGCATGTGTGTATTGTTCATATTGCAAAGTTAATTATTAGTCGATGTCCAATGTGTTCAGGTTTGTTTTGGCAATTTGCTTTTGTTTTTTGTTTGCCTTGCATATTTATATTCCATATCTGACATGGTAATAAACATGTTGACACTATCAGACTGAGTCTTAGTTTCCAGATTTTATGTATTTGCACCATTTAATTATGTGTGTGAACATTTAATGATGCAGTTTAAAGGGACAATAGAAATGATCCAACTTTGCTCGTCACGTTAAAGGAACGGTTTAGTGAAAAATAAAAAACGAACACTCCTTTTTTCCAACGCTTGTCTCAACGGTTCAGCTTGGATGTGTGGATGATGGATGATGACTCATTAAACTTCTGTTGTATGTGGTCTGCAAAAATTAATACATAAAACAAAACGCACAAACCAGAAAAAACAAATAACAAAAAAACAATGACAACACATAATCGTTATCCCTACCTTTTTGTGTTTAAAATTGTAATGCTCAAAATTCAGAATTCCATCTTCAGGTAGTGTTATGTTAGTTGGGTTTCATGGTGATGATGTCGTTGGGAGCGTTGTGATGATGTAAGAAAAACCTGTTTAAGAAAAAGAGCTGACACTGTTAAAAGCTGAGGTGAGATTCTGGCAGGGTCGGCTCCTCTCATGCAGAACTGTAAAACATACAGCCCGTTACTCTAGTTGTGTTTTAGGAGCTAGGCTTGTTTATTCTATATTTAAACGTCTGCTTCCTATGTCCTGTTTGACTGACAGCAAGTTACAGGAGTTCTCAATTTTCTCATGATTCTCAGAGGTCATTCAGAATGGAAATTGCAGATAAAGAAGATTTTTTTTTTCATTACTAATGGATAAGGTCTTCATCTGCAGTCAAACTAAATACAGCATGTCTGGTTTTATCACTGGACAGATGAGTGTCAACTTTTTAGATTAGTCTTATAGACCCTGCACATGCATAATGAGAAAGAAAAACTACTTCTTTTTGTTTGTTTGTTTTTAAAAAACATTGTATCCACTTGGATTATTGTGTCATGAGCCACATACAGTCTGTATAATGTATTCCAACATAATCAGATGATCAAATGTCACTCTAAAAACATAACCACATTAGATTAAGTCTTACCAGTCCTAGTCTCTGAACAAAACTGGCTCTAATCTGGTGGCCAGTCGAAGTCTCAGGTTTTTTTTGTCAGATTTCTGCTCTGCCGCCAAGTCTCCCTGTGCACCTTTGAGCTCCTGGATAACACTGTGCATTCCTATCAGAAACCAGAAAGATTTATAAAGCATTGTTCTTCATGCTCGCTTTGTTCTAATCTCCTCAGAGTTGAAAGTCAGGTGACTGCTGTAAAGTGGGTAATTTTTCTTTTCCAGCAGAACACTTTTGCTAAACAGCCAAAAATAAAAAATGGTGGTATGGAAAATGCAAATTGTTATTTTTTTTCTCAAATTTATTCTTAAATGTACTTTTATTTAATTTGATTTACTTTATTTCATTGCAGACAGTCTGAACCAATGCTATTTCACATGATGTCACATTTCATTTATTAATCCATTCCTGCATTTCAGGCCTGCAACACATTCCAAAACAAGGATGAGGGCAATTTAGAGCTAGTAATGAATTCATGAAATAATGAAGTGATTTCACTCAGGTGATGTCAACAGGTGTCTGTAAGGGTGGTGGCGGCCTAGTGGGTAGGATACTTGCCTCTGGACCAAGAGGTCATGGGTTCAAATCCTACCTTGAGCACACCACCACTGGGTTCCAGAGCAAGACCCTTAACCCCAAGTTGCTCCAGAGAGACTGCCCCCTGTAGTTAGGGAACGGAGGTCACCTTTGAAATGTTTAAAAACAATGTTTCTCAAAGAAAGATTGGAAGGGATGTGCATATTTCTCCCTCATCAGTGCAAAAATGTAATTAAATGATTCATGTAATCGGGAGGAATTTCAGTTCACAAGTCTAAGCTGAACACCCGTAAACCATGATCCCTCAGACGGCACTGAATCAGTGACTTTCTCAGATTAGTCATGTACTGTATACCCTGCGCATGCATAACCCCATGAAAGGGAACAACTTCTTATTTTCTGTTTGTTTGTTTTTAGACATTGTATCAAATTAGATTTGTGTGTCATGAGTGATTTATTATTCGTGTGTTGGATTTCAGCATAAACAGATGGGAAACTGATTATTTTTGGCAAACTTTTGTCAAGCACTACAGAATTATATTCATAAATGCCACTAAAAACTTCACTGTGCAAAAAAAGAAGCCTGATGTTAACCATTTCCAGAAGCGGCGTCGACTTCTCTTGGTTCAGAGGTCTCTGGGATGGACCATCACACAGTGGAGATGTGTACTGTGGTCAGATGAATCAGTATTCCAGATCTTTTATCTGGAAGAAATGGACGCCATGTGCTCCAGACCAAAGATAAAAAGGACCATCCAGTTATCAGCACAAATCCAAGGCCCAGGTCTGTCATGGTATGGGGTTGATGGCAGCATTAATGCAGAAAAGTACATTGAGATTTTAGAGCCATGTACATGAGATTTTGGGACACGCGTGCATTTTTCAAAAAGACAATGCAAAACTAAATTCAGTATTCAATACTGCAGTATTTTCAGTACTGCAGTATTTTCAGTAATTTAGCATTTTCAGTAGTGCAGTATTTTCAGTACTGCAGTATTTTCAGTACTGCAGTATTTTCAGTAATTTAGTATTTTCAGTAGTGCAGTATTTTCAGTACTGCAGTATTTTCAGTAATTTAGAATTTTCTGTAGTGCAGTATTTTCAGCAGTGCAGTATTTTCAGTAATCCAGTATTTTCAGTAGTGCAGTTCTTTAGTAATGCAGCATTTTCAGTAATGTTGTATTTTCAGTAATTTAGTATTTTCAGTAATGTAGTATTTTCAGTAATGCAGTATTTTCTGTAGTGCAGTATTTTCAGTAATGTAGTATTTTCTGTAGTGCAGTATTTTCTGTAATGCAGTATTTTCAGTAATCCAGTATTTTCAGTAATACAGTGTGGGAACACCAAAGTATTTGTCTATGACATACTTTACTGAACATTCAGCTGTTCATAATAACTGCAATTATTTTTTGTAAGGGTCTTTTGCATGCACACACCTCACACAGGAATATCGATGATTGGTTGTTGTGTTTGTAATTTCTGTACATGAACACCAGAAGTCCAGAATGTGGTCTGCAGCATCCTTACGCCTGCATGACTTGTGCATGCGAAAGGGTGTCAGAATTCAGCTCCACACCTGTTGTCTAAGAAGGCTGTATGCGTTCAGCTATATAGATAAGTCCTTAACCACATACTTTGTCCTCATGCCACATTGATAAAGACCTGGAGCTGGTTGAGAGTTTCTGGGGATAAAATTCTAGTCTTTGTTTGCCTGCATGTGTCTTGGCTGATGGGCTAACTCTGGGGTGAGTGGAGCAACTCCAGGTGATTTTTCGCTGAACCATACATTTAACTTCTGTTAGAAGTTAGGAATGTTTCTCCCTCTCTCCATCTCAGAGATATCAGGTTTGGTACAAAGATTTTGTAAGGCTTGGGATGTGAATGCGTGTGTGCAATTGTTCATATGTGACCCCTGGGTGTGTGTAGATGTGTGTGAATGTGCAGCGTGCTCTGTTCCTGACCTGCCTGCTGCGTGTGATAATGAGAGGGGAGACTGGAGGTGGACCGGGGGCGCCCAGGAACCGGCCGGACCGGACGGTCAGTATGGAACCCCTGATGCTCACCCAGATGAGAGAGGCAACCCTACGGAATGGACGACCACTGTGCTCCATTCTTTCGGCCAGTCCTCCTGATGTGAGGGATTAGTGTGTGTATATATGTGTGTGTGTGTGTGTCTGTGTAGTGCCCAGCGCAGCATTTAAGCTGAACCTTGTTAAGAGGAAAGGACGCCTGAGAGGACGGGGCCTGAAAGCTGAGGCCTTTGGCCCTGAAACAAACTACGAGACTGTTCTGTGAAAAGAGCTCACAAATACCGGGTTCACTGGTGTCAAGTGGGGCTGCGATTCGCACAGTGAAATACAATGTGGACACCGAAGCAGCCCTGTTTCTGCACCGTGTAATGAAAGTGAGTTTATAGTGAGGGCGTTGAAGGAAGAATGGGAATGATTAGTTTTATTTGGTGTAAAAAGAGTCAGTAATGAACATGTGTTGCTGATGTTGTAATAGTTATGTTACTGGAGAAACTTGGACTGCGCTCTTAGCGGTTCGTCCCCTGAGCTGTTCTGTGCACTCCCAAAAACAGACACTCATTCAGTCCCTGCAAGGATGCAGGTGTGGAGAGTACTCCAACTGTACTTGTGAATATACTTAAATATTACTTTGAATTATTTGTGTTTATTGATCCTGAATGCTTGTGAACATTTTTCCACGCTTGGTTTAGTGCAACACAGACCTCGACAAGATATGAAAACTATGTTCAGTTTCTGTTTAAAAATGTTGGTGGAACTTTTGACAGAGCGTTTCAAGGTCAGCCAATGTTGATGGACAAGAAACTAATCAATGCTTTTATACCCATCCAGAATTGTACAATCTAAATGTACAGCAGGACAGCAACTCGTCTCATACATTTTAATAAACTTTTATTATGAAACATTCTGATAGGAGGTTTTGCATATGAGCTTTCATTTGAGAACAAGCTTCACAAAATCCACCTCCACATCACACCAGACCCACACAGGCAACGAGTAGCTAACATTGCGTCAAGCTTTTTATTCAAAAGTGCTGGTGGCCTAGTGGTTAGGGATTTGCCCCTGTTATCAGAAGGTTATGGGTTTGAATCTCAGGACTGCTAGTGGCACCACTGAGGTACCCTTGAGCAAGATACTGTCCCCACACACTGCTCCCCAGGCATCCTGTTGGTAGCTGCCCTCTGCTTCATTTGGTAAATGAGCTAACAACAATTTCACAGTGTTCACTATAAGGAAACACTTTACTTAAACTGACTAGCTTCTGACTAAACAGATCTGTAAAATGGTACTATATGCATCTCTCTTTTGCTTACTATATGATGTTACATATTTTCAAATCAGGGAGATTGTCTTTATTTTTTTACAAATAGGAATGAAATGCTGGAAGGAACAAAAAGTTCAAAGAGTAGAGGCTGGTGACCTCTGACCCCTTGTGGTTGTCTGAGTGTGGCATCCAGCTCACCGCTAGCTAAGCTAATGCTTTCAGGACTTGTAAACGGACCACGTCCTGTATTAAGCACTATTTCAGGAGATCATCCATATTATTAGATGGCATCAGTCATCACACTACTGTCCTTGTTCAGTTTATTATTATTATTATTATTATTATTATTATTATTAGTAGTAGTAGTAGTAGTAGTAGTAGTAGTGGTATTATTAATAGTGGTAGTAGTAGTAGCAGTAGTGGTAATAGTAGCAGTAGTAGTAAAAGTAGTAGTCGTAGCAGTAGTAATAGTAGTAGTAGTAGTAGTAGTAGCAGCAGTAGTAATAATAGTAGTAGTAGTAGTAGCAGTAGTAGTAGTAGCAGTAGTAGTAGTAGCAGTAGCAGTAGTAGTAGTAGTAGTAGTAGCAGTAGTAGCAGTAGCAGTAGAAGTAGTAGTAGTAGCAGTAGTAGTAGTAGTAG
>JBBPCY010000023.1:4375793-4395662 GCA_037974405.1 Brachyalestes nurse
TGTTGTCCTCTACAGTGGACATGCTGGGAAATTAAAATAAAAAATATATTCAAAGAAATTTAAATTGTAAGGTGTTTAGGTCCAAATAGATAAAAAAAAAATCACACAAAAAAGAAAATGTAAGACACTTTTTTTCTTCAGTTCTCAGGAGGATATGAACAGTATTCTGATTATATTCCCTGTATATTTCAAAAAGCATTTACACTTTGCAATGTAACAACATACTGATAAACGCTTACATAAAGTGGCTAGAGAATAGCCTGCATTATTTTGACCTAAATAATTTACAGAGAGATCTACTTTCTTCAAATCTCCAGATGTTACTGGTACACAACACAGAACGTTTTGATTCAAGTTTTAGATGATTTAGATGATAATCCCTAAAATCAGAGTGAGTCAAGTCTACCACCTGTCTTCGGATGGACAGCGGTCTCTGGAAATGTAGCCTGCTTAGCAAACGTAACAAGAGCTTAGTGAGCAGTCCACAGATTCATACAGTTCCACAGTGACAGTCATAACAGAGGTGCACAATTAAACGCTAACCTCTGAGAGAGCAAAGTTGAGCGACTTTTGTGTTGAAGTGACAGAAAAGCCAAAAGCAAACCCGCCCTGTTTTGCCTGAAACTCACCAAAAAGCCAAACTAACAGCTTAGCTCGCAGGCCAAAAGTGCCATGTGCCACAGGCTCGGTTCCAGCTAAACCACGCTCAAACAACTCTTGCTTAGAGGATAAAGACTCAAAACTGAATGACTGGTGCTGGAATGACCTCCAAATTGGAACATTCTGTGGTGCATGTAGCTCTTAGAGGTCACTAAGGCACCGCCATGCACTGTTTCTCTGACCTCCATCTTTTTATTAGGGAAACTCTTACACCAGTCAGAGCCTGCATAAGGACTGAAACATGTTTGAATGTATAAGTCATAATTTTGAAATCGTGATCATATTTAAATATTGCAGTATACCTTATTATTATTATTATTATTTGATCACCCAGTCCTACCTCTCTCTCTCTCTCTCTCTCGCTCTCTCTCTCTCACACACACACACACACACACAGATCATTCTTAATCTACCCATTTTTTAGCCAGTACAGAATTCCAGTCCTGGGTTATTACAGTGAACTCTGCACATCACACCCCTGATCGATTTCTGCTTCCAGTAAAGCCTGTGGACTGGCAAGAGCTTGACTGGAATCCAATAGAGATCCAACAGGACTGTTTTGCAGGGCCTAGTCTGTTGCAGGGATAATGAGTAATTGAAAAAAAATCTTCCTTCTGTCCAGAAGTCGAATGGCCAGGCAAGGATTTGAGAGGAGCAGAGAGGGCTTCAATTGATTTACCGCGTAAAAATGAACAGGACTGAAAATAAAATATGAAAAGAATAAACAATACAAATAATTCTCATTTTTCGGTCAAACCAGAAATCATAATATTCTCTGTACTGCCGAGGTAAACGTGGTATCAAAGAGGGTCTCTGAGTGTTTTTCCTCAATGATAGGAGGCGGTGGTGGGAGGAGAAGGTGAATTTGATTACATAATCAATCATCAGAAGACATGTAGGCTTTAGGCACAAACATCATTACATTTTGAGGGAAGATTACAGAAAAGCAAGAATTGTGTCTTTTAAATGATATAGAAATGATAAATGGCATTTAATATGAGCAGGAACATGAACTAATATGGTGGAAAGAAGGACCATTTGGATTGGCTGGTAGAATGGGGATGATTGTAAAAGTAAAAAAGCGCATTTTCCTAAAAACAGTGGCTGTTTGGTGTGTTGCAGTGGAAAAAAACAGTAGCAGAGCATCACACTGGAAGCTATTTGTTGCACAAAGCAAAAGTGCACGGTCATAGTTCTTGTTTAAATGTTTGTTTACATCAGTACAAGTGAGTCTGAGTGTAGAAGAGACACACATTGATTGCATCTTTAGCACAAAACTCGAAAGCCACCTGCTGAATTAGAGCTGAATCAATGAACTCCAATACGCCATTTATTTAAAAACAAAACTACATTACAATGATCTGTAATATGGTTCCCAATCTTTAGCAACTTGTGGTCCACTCAACCAACCATAAAGCTCCCACAGCCCACAAGACGATGTAACCAGCCTGATCTTTCGTTATGAGTAATGAGATTACTGATGCTGTTTGGCAGCTACCAAGTGCTGGAGGTCTGGCTCTATTCGACTGGTCTGCATTTCATTTGTTCAAATAAATTCAAGCTTTATTTTCTTGATATTTTTTCCCCCAGAGACATGAAGGCCACAGCCTCCGGGTCTTTCCATTTCGAAACAATCTTTAACCATTTGAATTGCTTTTTCATCGGAAACCTTTGAACTAAAAAAAACCTAATCCTAACTAGTAAGCATGACATTTTATTCTTTAAACCAGGCATAGTGTCTTCACACAGTCATCTTCAAAATGCACTCCCATTGGGTTTTCTTTTAATATAGTTCATTAAAAACTAAAAACTGAATCTCCATAATAAAAGAAACATTGTGTTTTCAGTCTGTAATCTTTCCCTATTTCCCAATGAGGTGTCGAACACATATGAATCACCCTGGTAATTACCAGTATTTCTGCTCACGTTTACACTTAACTCCTTCCGAATTTTATGACGGTTAAATACCTTGGTAAAACTGTATATGAGAAAGGGGCTTATTATTGTTCATTCTGACAGATTGCAATACACTACAGGAAGCATAGGGGGCGACATTGTTATTGTTTTCGTTTTTTACCCAGATAAGGGGGCTGTAACAATCAATTATATTAGTAACCGAGTAAGCACAATCGTGAAGTCCTGCTGGTCTGGCTTTTCTTTCCTTCTTGTGATTCGGATTCTAATAGTGCCTCTAATTGGACTCTAATAGTGACTGTTCAGACAACTTTAAAATGACCTGCAGATTCTCTGTTATTCAAATAGGAAATTAATCACTAAGACAACATTAAGCAAGTAATAATGGCAGCTACACGTGAAACGGAATAATAGCAGCTGTGTGATGGAGAAAAGTGAAAGAGTTTGATCTGCAGAAAGCAAAATGGTTTGATTAGTTGTTACACTGAGTAAGTTAGTCAAGTATAAAAATAACCTTCAGTTGCAGCCCATAATGAATATAATAAGGGCCACCAGCTACAATCACCTGCACACAGAGAACTCAATAAAGACAATATATAGATCCATACTCTTCCCACGGCCCGGAGCGTTTCTGGTACAGGAGCGTGTCCAAGGCAACAGCGTTGTTATCCAGGGCGCCAGGAGAGGGCCACTGATTGGTCAGGTGAGAGGTGAGCTCCTGTCTGGAGCGCAGATCGTGGTTCTTCAGAACAGTTCTGCTGGCATTCCCACACACACACACACACACACACACACACACACACACACACACACAGAAAGAGCCTTCAATCACAAACGACTTGACATGACAAACATGTGGAGCAACAAGCATCAGTGAATAACATTATTTGATACTTATGTTTTATTTATGTATTATTATGCATTATATGATTAAAACCAAACTGAAAGTTTTCACTGGCAAATGTCATCTAAAGTTTGCACAGGGGCTAAAAGGCTAAAGTTGTCAGCCAAAGTTAAAATAGGTATATGACTGTATACAGTGGCCAACAAGGAACCGGTCACCCCCACAAACCGCATGCGCACCTGCTTATTATTTATTTATTTTTGATACTGTACAACACACTGTTGTTTCTAAAAACAGGCAAATTGCAGTAGCCATTCTGAAGTTTGAATATTATCCAAACCTCTGTCTATTAGATGTTATTATAGTATTATTTTATATTACTATCATTATAGATCTCTAGAAACAACATAGGTCAATGTATTATCCTCAGATTATTACACTCCAAGTGGTTTGAAACAAGTGTGTGATTTGGGCCTGCAGTCTGCACAGTGTCCGTTGGTCATGTATGAGCTGCATTTGCCTCAATTAATTAGGTCCGTGGCAGCTATGACAATCACTTGATCATAATAATCGCATTGCAATTACTTTCTACAGCAGTATAATCATATGTTTACATCATGCAAAATGGGTCCACTGGGTTGCTGTAAATATATGCAAACAGAAGGAAGCAGAAAACACATTTATTATCTCCAGTCAGGTCTTAAGACCGGTGGTGAAGCACTCATAGAGCACCTGATGGTGATTAATGTTTGTTTATCTGATGTTTGTGAACATCTTGTTTACATCTAGATCACAGCCCAATCCCTGTGGACTCTGTTACCGGTGTGGCCAGTCTTTACTCGAAAAACATTTGGCTAAGGCTCCGGAAATGTTTTTTGATCTGCCCCAGCACCCTGTGATTAAAGGTGAGACAGTGGAAGAAGTCCAGCAATAGCAGTATTTAGGTACGTTCCTAGAGGAGAAGCTTAATTCTGATACAAATACAGATATTGTATGTAAACAGGTTGATCAACAGTTCTTTTCAAGTAAGTTGCAAAGTTTTAATGAGAACATGACACTAATGAACATGTTCTATCCTTCTTTTATTAAATATTCACATATTGTTGCTTTGCAGCCTCAAATAAAGACAAACACAAAACAAGCTTTTCCAGCTTTATTTACACAATTTATACAAGATAAAGATATTTCAATATTTATGCTGCTATTTAGAAAATTTTAAATTAAAAACAAGGATCACTGAGAGGGATAAAGTATCACCAACATCCTAAAAAATACTTGTAAATAGGGGTGGGTGATATGGCCAAGATATCTTATCACCAACTAGGGCTGTAACGATACATGTATTGGTATGGAACCGTCATGGTACATGGGTCACGGTTTGGTACATGATGTCATACGGAGAATTCGCGGTTCGACGGAGAAGACGTGATTGAAGTAATGTGGATCCCTACGGCATCACAGAGGGACCAAAAAGCACCAATAAATCATAATCCTGAGTCGTAAAATATAATATGAAAATATGAAAATATAAGCAAGTGTGTGTTTACTGTTTAATACACTGCTGTTTATTTAAAATAAACGAAAACAAACCAAGCCTCATTGTTTAGAACTTTTTGTTACTTAACTTCACTGTATCGTAAACTGTACCGAACTATAGTGGTGTCAGAACTATAGTGTGAACCGAACCGTGACCTTTCTGTACCGTTACACCCCTAAAAGCAACCTATTTTTCTTTGTAAAGCGATGGCCCCTTTTACTGGAAGCTTTGAGGAACAACACAGCAGGAACGACTTGATTCAAAGATTGCTTTCCTCTTCTAGTATCCTTCAGCTCTGTTTTAGCCTGCTTTAAGCCTCTTTTTAAACATTTAGCTTAGTTTTAGCCTCTTTTGTAGCCTTTAGCTCCGTTTTAGCCTCATTTTAGCCTTTGCTTCCATTTTTTTCCTCAGTTTAGCAACCATTTTAGCCTCTTTTATAGTCTTTAGCGCCGTTTCAGCTTCATGTTAGCCTCATTTCTAGCCTTTAGCTCCGTTTTAACCTCATTTTAGCCTTGTTTTTAGCCTTTACTTCCGTTTTATCCTCAGTTTAGCCCTGTTTTACCCTAATTTAAGCCTTATTTCAGCCTCTTTTGTAGCCTTCAGCTCCGTTTCAGCTTCATTTTAGCCTCAGTTTACTGTTACTATCATATCTTGCACTATCAAGCTACATTGGGTAAATACAGCTGCAATTTTTTTTGCGTTTGTGTCTTTTTGCGCAGCAACAAAATGTGAATATTTTGAAGGGGTTGGTTCATTTCTATACTCACTATAAAAAGGATCACGGGAAAACCGAGTAAATTGAACTATTCCTTTAAACCAAAAGGCAAACAGGTGTTCAGGGTGAAATCATCCATCAAGTACAGGACAACCGCCTACCATCATTGCACGAAACAAAACACTTAGCAGCCCGCAGAAAGCTGCTCTGGAGTGCAGTTATGCAAATCACGCTGAACTCTTCAGCGGCAGTAAACAGTGCAGAATAAGAGAGATGTTTATGCGAATGCAATCAGCTCAAGACAAGCACTCAGTGGTCTTCTTTTAGATAACCATGTTTGACCTCAATCAAAGGAGCAGTAGTTTTGCAGAAGAAAGCTTCTGAGAAATGCGCTGCTGTAAACAATGTGGCCTTCAGACAAAGAATCACAAAGATATGAATCAGCAGCAAAGCGCTGGGCTGTCTGCAAAAGACAAACGGCACATTTCTGAGGCTTCATTAATAATACAGGCCACCTCTGGAGCTGTGAAGTGCCTGTGTTCCACTGCATTAGGCCATTTGGACATGCACACTGGGAAATGAAATACATTATTAACCTCATTATCTAAAGACGCTTCTGATCAACCCCAGCTTCTGCTTTTGAATGCAACTCACAAGTGTTTTGCCGTTGTCTGATTACAAAAGAATACTGTCCTGTGTGTGATCTGCTGGGGAGGACAAACATGAATGAAGTGACAACTCTGAGAGCACTGCAATGCACATACTAATGCTTTGGAGCACAATGCACACAAATTGTTTGGTTTGTATTGGGGTTGATCAGTCCAAATTTTGATTATTTTAGAGCTGGGACTACGAGTCAATTTTGCGCAATGCAAAGTCAATAGTCACCCAAATCTTTTACCAGAACTTGCAGGTTTTCGGATTTGTTCTAGGATGCAACATAACTGAGAGCCCTGAAAGTGCATAACCAAACATTGCGGGCAGCCTTTTAAGACAACAGTGTCTTTCTTCATAAATCACCTCAGGAGTAGCAGTGCTGGTCTAGAATCGTATTTGTGGCAATGACCAATGATCATAAATGTATAGAAGTATGAGGAACAACAGTCCTGCTTATTTCTGAAATGGCTGCCTGTAAGTTTCATTCATTTTTACAGCCCTCGGTAAACCTCTCTCTTTCATGGCTCACATTCTGTGTCCTAAACCTTGATGAAGAGCTGAATGCGGTTTGAGGGGGTTAAGAGTAGTTCAGCGGTGCTGTATTTACAGAAATCATTTGCATGATTATTGACTTCTAGGGTTTATTAGGCTTGTAGCTCCAAAAAGAAGCAAAATCTGCATGCCAAACCTGCCTAGGCTGATCTAGTACATGCTGTCTTGTCTTGTTTTGTTCCTCTTGTGTTTTTCTTGCTCTGTTTGCACTGTGTATTTTGTCCAGTCTGCACTTATGTAGCCGTGTGGCTAGTTCTTGTGTTGCTATGTGATCCTGGAGAAACATTATTTTATTTCACTCTGTACTGTGGGTGTATGGCTGAAATGACAATAAACCTACTTGACCACCACACAGAGTGGGAAGGAAAGGGCTAGCACAAGCTTTTTCAAGGCAAAGGAAGAGCTTGTGTCTTTTCACACGGCAGCTAATGGAGCATCATTCGACAGCTCAACCCGCTTGAAGGAAAATGCCATCTGCCAATTCTGTTAAGTCAGTTAACATTGGCTCTTTTTGCAGTGAGTGAATGGGGGGGGGGTCTGACTCACACAGTGAGAGAGCAAGGCCAATCATGCTTGGCTGAATTTCTGAACAGTACCATCGATGGGGATCAAATTTGCTTATATAGTTGTGGTACTTGGTTGCACAATTTTTTTTAATTGTTTGGAATTATCAAAATAAGCAAATCAATCAACTGTGGCAAAATCTGAAATTATGCATTAAATGCTTTCCTAAAGAATAATCACACTGAATTTTGCGACCTAGAGATTTACACCAACATTAAAAACAGTGAAGTGGATTTCTGATTGACCAATAAAAAGACTAATAAATGTAATTTAAGTTTTATATAAAAATGCATTACCGTATCCTTGGCAGCAACCTGCCAGTCCTTTGAGGACCTATAAACTATCAATGTCATGGAAAGGGCAGGGAAAAAAAACCCAGAATACCCCTCACACACAGGGCACACACTCCCATCCAGCAGCCTCTACTGAACACTTGGAATCCGAACACAAGGACTGTTTCTTTGCACTAGCTATTAAACTAATATATTCTCAGGCTAGTCATATCCCTTAAATACTCCTAATGACTTACTGATGTAAATGGAGTAAATATTGTTTGTGTTTTGTAAGCACTGTGTCATGTCAGTATGAGTATTTGTGCACCATAGAAATCACTGTAAACCAAAGACAAATTCCTTGTATGTTCTACACACTTCTGAACTCTTTCTCCATGTCCAACTGGACCATTTCTTGTCTTCTTTCAAGCATTCGATCTTTCTTACTCCCCTTCTCCCTCCATTGCATCAACTAATTGATGACTCTGTTTCCATGGCAACTTCATCTTAAAAAGATAAGAGTGTCTTTGTGGCCAGGGCACGTCTTTGATTGAGTGGTGCAGACAAACATTCTCAAAGGAGTAAACATGCCCATATAAGAAGCACTTGGACATGTTTTGCTTCATTCAGCAATGTTGTATGAATAGCACTCCAAAACTCCAAAAGTCCAAAATAGATCTGCCAGAAGTAATACTCTTGCAGATCGGAAGACTTATACGAAACTGCACCGGTTGCCATGGAAGTCACTCAATAGTTTGTCCAAGCTTGGAAAAGGGAAAATGATTCTGCAGAAGTGTGACTTGGACTTCTTAGTATATTTATACACAGTAATCCCCCAGTTTTACGCGCATCAGGAGTCACGGATTCAGTCACATGCAGATTTTTTTTTTGAGAACTGAACTCAGTTTTTCGCGGAAATCCCCACAATAACGCGGAAACTGCAAATATACTCCGCCTTTTTTGCTTTTTTGTGGAAATAAATATACTTTTCTGGATGTCTTCACACAAGGAGACCCGTTCACCTCGCCGCGGTGTCCCAATACTTTTGTCCCGTGACCTTCCAAATTGCATATCTCAGCGGTGAAAGCACTCAGACACTTCAAACTCCAGGAGACCTTTCCAATGAGCCCTAATTCGTATTTTTAGCCCGAGTGGATCAGATTTTATTCTCAGAAAACTGCGTGTCCCAATACTTTTGTCATGCAACCTTCCGAGTTGCATTTCTCGGCGGGGAATTTAAATTAAAAGACGGGTTTACCTTGAAAAGAGGCGAATACGGGTTTACATTTACCCTTTCTTTAAGGGTAAACTGAGTTTATAATGAAATCTGGGAGCATGTTTGGGGGCATATTTAGGGTTTACACTACAAAAATAGTCACTTTTAGGCTGTTATATGAAAAGCAAGGGATTACTGTATATTACACTTGTTTTAATGATGAAGTAAATGTGGTAAATTATTTCTATCACAAATTTACGTTCATACCAGCCGTTGTTGCCACTGAAACTAATGAGTGTATATAAAGGTAACAAGGCCCCTCTAGACCACTGTGGACTTGCAACCACACCTCTATTCCATTACAAGTCACATAAACATCTATCAGCCATTAAAACCACTGACAGGAGAAGTAAATAACATTGATTATCTCATTATCACGGCACCTGTCAAGGCATGAGATATATAACTTGTGCTGGAAGAAGGAAAAATCGACCAGCATAGCAATCTGAGTCACTTTCACAAAGGCCAAACAGTCAGAGCATCTCCAAAATCTCAGGCCTTGTGGGATATTCCTGGAACTCAGTGGTTAGTACCTACCAAAACTGTTCCAAGGAAGGACAGCTGGTGAACCAAAGACCTGGTTATGGACATCAGCTGGGATTTACATCAAACCTAGTGCCGCACTCAACACCTTATACAGTGGCAGTCAGATATGGAGTGTGTAAATATGGGTGTTCAAGCATGCACATGGCTACACCTCGCTATAGTGCTGTCATTTCAAATTTCACATTCTCTTGCTGAAAGGTGGCCAGGACAGTTAATATACCAAAAAAAGTGCTCAGTCTTACTTCACTTATGTCAGAATCATAGTGGTCTATTGCATAAACCAAAATAACAGCTCAGTCTCACCCTAAACAGAAATGCACAGCAGAAGTGTGTGTACTCACAGTTGGTCTTGCAGCTCCAGTATGATGTACTCCAGCTGTTCCTTCTCCAGTTTGTGACTAATGTCGGCTTCGGTGAAGCGCTGCAGTAAAGCTTTGTTTTGGGAGACGGACTCCGACAGTTGAGCTTCTCTCAAACGTACCAATTCCTCCAGATAACCCTGAAAAACACAAAAACACACACACACACACACACACACACACACACACACACGGGTTGACATTTTTTTGCTGTAGTACTCTAATGAGTACATTAATGAATTAGTACGCACCCAAATTCAAAAATTTACACCTTACCATGGGCACCGAAACCATTACAACACCCACCCCCACCTCCACCTCCACCCGCGGTCCCCTGGTCGCGCATGCGCATAGATATATTTTCTTTTAACTTTACTTTTGAACAGTGCCAAATGGTGCTGAATGTCTAAACTGATTTTTAATCTAAATTAAATTACAGGTCTAGTCACCCACAGGGATTATTTGACACCAAATATTTTAATCAACATTCTAATATGATGGGTGTGTCTGCTTTCTGGCCTCTAACTGGTCGAAATGAGGACGGCATGCTGGCAGAGCCACTCGGGGCGAGTTTTAGAGTTCCGAGCCTGTACTTTTGGCTGTTTTGTGGCTGTCAAGTGAGAAAAAGCGTCTCACTTAGACACGTGGAACGGAAAGGCGAGATCGTGACAGAAATCGAATCTCGACTGGGAACAGGGGCAGATCTCTCCTCTCTGGACTGGAGAACAGGGGCAGATCTCTCCTCTCTGGACTGGAGAACAGGGGCAGATCTCTCCTCTCTGGACTGGAGAACGGGGCTCGTATTGAGGGGCGGTGTGTGAAGTTGAGGGGGTGGGGGTGGGGCTGGGCGGGCCACGCAGTAACAGAAGCGCCGAGATCAGACCTGCTCTGACTAAATTTTGATTGGTGTATAAGTGAGGCTCCGCTGACCGGCTGGAACCATATTTTTAAACGTCCTTAATGTTTTCCTTTCCTGAGTGGTGGTACCTAGAGATCCAGTATGAAGTTCCTCAAATTAGGTACGCATTTGTGCAGTGAAGACTGAAAACTGATGTGCATTTGTTGTACCACAGACGCCAATTCTTGCTTCCTTACCGCTTATGTCAATCCCTGCACATTACCACACTTAAAGACAGAGACAAAGTAGAGCGCCCCCTTTTGGCCATGTGTAAACACATTAAAAGTGTGAACAGTGTGAAATTCTTTCTGTATTTAACATTCGCCATGTGAAGCCACCAATGAGGCATGCCCATGAAGCAGTGTGTACCTTACTCAAGGGAACCTCAGTGCTGTCCCTAGCAGTACTGGGATTCAAACCCCATACCTTCTGGTTGCAGGGGCAACTCCATAACCTCCTAGAACCCCAGCTGCCCCTCAAGCCAGACTGGCTAGGCTGGAAAATGATGGAATTTCCTTAAAGATTATTTACAAAAGACACAAACACTCCAAAACCTTGAATCCATAGCCGGTTTATTCAGGACGTGGTGGGAGAACAGCAGTACAGTCTTAGGCCTTGACCGCGAATTTGCGAACGGAGTACAGGCGTGATTTCCTCTGCATCTTCTTGGTCATGAGGCCCTGCTCGTGCTTGGTCAGCTGTCGGCGGATGGCACGGGTCTTCTTGGGCCTCAGGTCCAGTGGCTTGTACTTCTTCCCCTAGAAAGCAGACAGAGAGAGAACAGTCAGAACCTGTAGCTCAAATCCAGCACGAAGGGTTCAGCTGGGCAGTCTCCCTTTCTCCTTACTCCACAAACACCTGTCTTAGGAGTTTCTGTTTTAATGAGGTGTGAGGGAACCTGAGGGTGTTTTTACATCTAGTCCTCGTTAAAGGAACCGAACTCTGTCCTCTAGAGGCAGACTAGCAGAAAGAACTCAGATCTTCTGTTCAGTGCGAGTTTGTTTTAAAGAGAACTCAGTTCTTTTTCTGTTTACACTTTGGTTCCTCCTCGAACCTGCCGCCGCCGTTTCTTCACATTCTCCATTACTGGGAATGTTTTTCTCCAGAAGAGTAGACTGTTAAAAGCTCTACCAAACTTCTACAATTTCCACAGAGATCTCTGCTACTATCATTCTTCCTTGAAACTGATGGAGTCTGAGCCACTTGGTAGAGAAACCTGCTCTTAAATAAATGGGGAACCCTTTGTAGGATTTTTCCTATCACTTACTTATTTGCACTCATTAATTTATTGCCATCAGCTTTTTGCTTATTTGAAGTATAACTGAAATTGTAACTGAGTTGTTCCACGGCATGTTTGTATGTTTATTACAGTTGGGGAAAAAACTGAAAATGAAAAAGTATTTTCGTTTCCCGGGGCTGTACCACGTGATCGACCTGCGGCGAGGCTAGAGACTCGAAACTGTGGAAGCGAACCCTTTGTGTTCGCGTGACTTTAACTGAACATCGGAAGATGGTCTCGGTCCAATTTGCTTTAATTCCGTTAAAGCAAGCCGGACTGAGACCTCCTCCCGAGTTCGGTTCATTTCAGAGGGTCTGAGTTCAAAGGACAAAACAGAGCAAGTGTGAAAACACCCTGAAGCACAACTGGGCTGCACTTAACTCTGTAGGCTGATCGCAGCAGATTGGCGTCTCAGAGAGACTCTGCAGCGAACGGCCGGGTTTCTGTAGCAAGAGAGTATTCACACCATCTCCACGGACGCAGGAGAAGTGCTGGGTGATCGTCTTGCTCAAACACGATAACGCCATCGACTGATCTATAGTGACTGCGACTCTTAAGACTCTCAACCTTTAGGAAAGAGTGGGCCGTCTGTTCTAGCATTTAGTCCCACCGGCTCCTCGGAGAACGGCGGCTGGGTGTCAGAAATAAACCATCCACCCAATCGCCGTGAACTTTTGCAGTAATATGCAAATCACCACGTGTTCAACTCTGATTCCAATACTCTAACATTAGCTATACTGTCGAGATGCTCAATGTGAAGTCAATACATGTATATGCATTGACTTACTACCTGGTCATTTTAAAGGCCAATATCCTATATTGCTCTTTTTATTCCTGGAGAGACGTGTTGTGTTCATATGGTTTTATGCAACAACCCATAGGACAATTAATCCTTATTTCATTTTCCAGGGTCCCCTTCTGTCCCTCCGTACTTAAGACTGAGGTGGTAACGACTTGCCCTAGCCTGCCTCATTCAGAAGCAAAGCCGGGCAAAAACACTCCTTAACAGAATCGGAAAACTATTGATCCCAGAGAAAATGGCTCAAAACTTCAGCATTAACTTGCAGGACTAAATTGCTGTTGGTTAAAAAGATGTAAAGTTTAACATTCTATATACACACATTACTTTAAGCTGAAACCGCCCCTGGTCTTGCTCAAGTTAGTGCTGACACTGATCAAGGTATTCAGAAGCTCCACAAGTCAGAAGAACCACCAAGAGCAAGGCTGAGCATCTGTGTTCAGACTTACACCTTCACCTCAATCACCGAACCAGTACCTCAAACCAGAGACAGACATTTAATTCCCCTACAAAGGACAGATAAGGACCAGGGTTCACAGTCTCGGACTAAATCTGGTGATGGTGGACAAAGAACCAGCACTGAGTTTCTTTAGCGAAACCATGACTGCACTGAGACCACAAGACTCACCTTGTAGAACTTCCTTAGGTTCTCCTTCTGAGTCTGGTTGATGACTGTGAGAACCCTGGCAATGGACTTACGCACCACGCGGCTACGAGAAAGAGGAGAGAAAAATACACCTGGTCACTAAAAGAAGTCAGACAACAGCAGAATCATCAGTAGTTAGAGATCATTTTTAGTCTATTGACCTGAAAAGTAAAGTCTAGAGTTGTTTTTCCAGCACCAACACATCATTTTTAGGTCTAGAAATTTAGTCATGGTCTTTCAGTCGGCTTGTTTTCAATTCAGACACTTAAAGCGAGGTCAGAAATGTCTTTCTATGCCAAGGGGGCCCAGTTCTGCAGGTACACGTGCCAAACAAGCAGGAGCTGCCCAAACAGAACCAGGTCTGCTCCTGTTGGGTACGAAACCTGCAGACCATCAAACTTCTTTCGAAACCTTGATCTACATCCATCACCCTGCACTCACATCTTGGAGAGCTTGGAGGCAGCACCGCCGGTGACTTTTGCAACACGGAGCTGGGACAGTTCCACCTTCAGGTCATCCAGCTGCTTCAACAGCTCCTCCTTCTTCTTACCACGCAGATCTCTGGCCTTGATCTTTGCCTGAAAGCACAAAGACATCCATCCCAGTTCACTTTAGGCAGGATGATCACGACTCTAAAAGCTGGCTTGGTATAAATCTCAAATTTGTAGCTGCAGGAAAGGACCCTAAGGTCCAAAACACATTCTGTACTTTAAAAACTGAGGATGTTTGGATGAGAACAGTCAAGAGTGAACCTTAACCATCAGATCAAGGAGAAACATCATCCAACCCTATGAAGACTATTTACTTTTTTACCCCAGCATGAACCCACATAGCCCCACAAGACAAAGGTGAGTTTTGCCCCAAAGTACACATTTCAAACACTAATAAATCACTAAATCACGCCCTAGACATGTAATGTGTTTTAAACCCATCAGAAATTATCAAAATTAGATTCAAAGTCATTCTCTACTATCACCATTCAAACACGTTTTACCCCAGAATAAGCATAAAGCCTCAAGAGCCTCTACAAGTTTAACATTAACGCCACATTTAAACGACAACCACTTCAGCACTTCCGAGAACTCAACTTATCTTAAGCTGTGTGTGTTGGTAGTTTTGTCTGAAAGTTTAAGAAAAAAACATTTCTCAGGTCACAGGTTCGGCTAGCTGTTAGCTCGACTGCTTCTGAGCTAAAACACATTTTTCCACTAAAACACATGTTCAGTCCATAGAGCTCCGAACATTCTCCGCGATTAAAGATTAGACGCGAGGTTTGTCACTTTTATCCGTTTGCTTATTTGTGTAAATAATTTGGACTTTTTGTACATCGAAACAGCGGCGCGGCTAATGCTAAGGGCTAAAGAGAGTTTAGGCATAAAGACAAGCGACATTTTAATGTTTGCAGATAGAAATGCCTCACCGGGAGGCTGGAGGAGAGTTTAACCTCCAATTAGGGCTCTGTTTTTGGAAGGTTTATGGAGTTTAAAAAGAGGATGGATGAAGATTGAGAGAGGTAGTACAAGTGCCTCACCATGTCGGTCCTGGAGCGAGAGAGGAAAGGAAGAGCAGGAGGGCGCGCAGACACCTACCGGGGCAGGGGGACCGAACCACTCTGTGATTAAGGGGGGGTGGGAGAGACCAACAGAAGAAAATAGGGGGAGTAATTCATCATATTCGCACACGTGTAGGTATTTTCAGTCGTGTGCGAATGGCATACTATTCTAATTTATTTTAATTATCTATTTAACTAAAATTATCTATCTATGTAAAAGTATCACAATTGTTTTTTTTGATAAGCACGATTACACAATATAAATAAAGTAATTCATAGTTGTACATTGTGTGATAGGAACCAGACATACAGAGGAAAATACAACCACAAACAACAAAAGTCTGGGTCTTTGTTGGTAATATTGGAAGAAATTATGGGGGCTCAAGATTTCTACACAATCCTGAACAAATATGATATTATAAAAATATCAAGTTTGAAAGTCCATCGACTCATCAGTGCTAAGGTTTTTTCACAGCGCCACATGGTGTTTATACTCTTCCTGCAGTTGATTCAGTGCCCCGCCCTCTGCCTCTGATTGACACCACATGGCTCTGCACTCTGTTGACACAATGAAGCCCCGCCTTCATGCTTTGACACCATGAAGTCCCGCCCTCTCTCGCTTCAGTTGATTCAATTCAACCCCGCCCTCTGACTCTGATTGACACCAATAGTGCCCACACTCTTACTTCGGTTGAGGCAACTACGCCCCGCCCTTTGACTCTGATTGACACCACAAGGACCGTACCGTCACAACTGTTCATTCGACAAAGCCCCGCCCCCAGGCTGTGGTAGACAAGACAGAGCCCCGCCTCCTGCCCCAGTGAAGCTCGGTCCGTCATGGCGCTTGCTAACTCTGTGTACCGGCTGCTCTTCAGGAGAACCTCCACCTTCGCCGTCACCATCATGGTGGGGGCTGTGGTGTTCGAACGGGTGTTTGACCAGGGCGGAGATGCGCTCTTCGAGAGTCTGAACCGGGGGGTGAGTGCAGTTTTACTGGCCTTTTACAGGACTCGACCGGTCCGGGATGGAGGAGCTAATGCTAAACCTACATTAGCCTGACCTTACTCAGAGGACGCGGCGCGGCCAGCCTTATACTTACATTCTCCCTCAGATATTAACTCCTCAACTAACAAACACAACACTTTTACTGACTCTGAAGACATCTGGATCTGATTATCTCTCATATACTACGATTTACGACGATCTGATCCTGACTGACTCTTCTAGATAGCTCTGTTGCTAACAGTCTCTCCCTAGCAACCGGCCAGCCTCTCTAATATTCTGTGTTTACAGTAAAACGTCCTGAAATTATCCTCCGAAACCAAGATCTAGATGTTTAAAGTGCTCTGTCTTAGTCCCCCACCCCTTATCTCCATTCTAAGAATCTCCAATGAGACCAACAGGGCCTCTACTGATGAGTCAAAAATGGATTAGCTGCAGAAAATCTTTGTTAGAAAAGAAATTTAAATGTGTATTTTCTTTTGTACAAGAGTCTATACACACAGAAGAGCCACTTCATCAGATCCAACTAGCTTTATTTTTCAGTCATTGTCCAGTTTGCCCTAAAAACTCTTTATCTGTTCAGCATGCCTGCCTGATAGAATCTGTTCCCTTAAATTAAACTTTTGTTTGTTTTCAGAAACTATGGAAACACATCAAACACAACTACGAGAAGGAGGAGTGACCCATGAACTTTCATGCTGCTTCTTGGCCAGAGCACCATCCCATTTCACGTGAGATCTTCCCCAGACACGGACGTCTTCCTGGTGTGGGGTCTTCTTCAGACGCTGCATGGGGATCTGGAGAGACTGGCTAGGACCATCGTTGAATACTGAAACTCCTCAGTGTTGTGTGTTGATGCCTCATGTTCCTCACGCTTTGTAAATGTAAACGTTGTTAATAAATCAAATGAATACCTGTTAAATGCGATTGTTTGGTGTTCTGGTGTAGGTTTTAGTAGATGGTGAGAGTCGTATAGTGGTACTGATTCTGTTGACCCTTCAGATAACGTTTGTCCTTGTCGAGAAGAATCCATAGTGTGTCTTAAATCGGTTCTCTGAGGTTCTTCACCCAGCTGGAGCTATGCAGGTTGCGACCCCTACAGCATTGGGTACTGAGACCTTATGATGTGAGATTGGCTCTACCTCACTACTGACGCTCTCAACCAAATATGAACCTGACGGGTTGTTGGATGAGATGACCCTTTATTCGTCCCCCTGGTGGGACATTTGCCTTGTTAGAGAAGATAAACCACAAGTGGGAAATTTGTTTTGCCATGGCAGAAAGTGGACAGTACATAGTTAAAAATTAATAATCAGAATAAAACAGAATAACAAAGTGCTATACTAACAATAAAATACTAACAATAGAATACTAACAGTGCAGTATAATATAAAATGTACACTATACAATCTGGAGATATATAGAATATGGACATCTGTAGTAAAAAAAAAAAAAGAACAAGAGAAAACAAGCAGCAAAACCAATAGAATAAAAAAAAAACAGACTACAAAGAAGTGTGTGTGTGTGTATGAACACGGAGTATCTTCAGGTGCTTGGTAGCTGCAGATTTTAAACTAGACAGTAATAATGCACCAAAAATGGCACAATAATCCTGTAATATGAATATTATAGATGTTGCACAAGAAAATTTGCACGGGAGAAACAATTGCTCTTATCAGTCCATGGTGTTTGGATGTGTGTGTGTGTGTGTGTGTGTGTGGTCAGCCGTGAGGTGTTGGTTGTAAAGTCAGCAGAAAAGAAAGACCTGTGGAATCTCTCCTTCACACATTGTGGGTGCAACAGTCTGTCACTGAAGGAGCGGACCTCAAGGGTTTGAACCAGAGTATCTTTGTAACCTCAGTGTGCCAGTTTCCCAGACCTAGTTTAAGTCCAGACTAATTGAGATCAGACCCCACAAAGGTCTTGTTTGTCTAGTAGCAGCTGAACGTGTGCTATTCCTTCATTTGTCCAGTAGAGAGCAGCACTGTAGTACAACTGAGGGCCAAGGAGCCTTACCTGGCTTACACTCATGTTTCCATAGACCGAGACTCTATTTTCCAAGTCTAAATAGATTAATTCCTGAATTGTGTGGGAAGATTTTTAAATATTAACCCAATGCAGGTTGAGCAGGACAACATATGAGGCCGAACATTTCCTAAACAGTAGGAAACTCCTGGGGTCTATTTTATAAAAAAAAAATAAAGTAATCAAGATGACGTGCCACCAAAGCAAACGACACTGCCACACATACTACTGAAATAAATCCGTAGATTAGTACATTAAAAAGTAACACCACGCGTTACCGTTAGAATAAGGAGCGTGTAATTACTCATACTGACCACTTGGTGTCAGCAGAAACATGAAAAGCTGAGACTGTTGTATTGAATTAAACTCACTTTGTTCCTAAAACGAATAAAAAGGATTTAAACCTTAAAAAACACATGAAGTCACACAGACCTCATACATAAACCTCAGAAAAATAATAAAATGCAATAACTGCAGGACATGGGCCCTTTAACACTGTGTTACCAGGCAATGATTCCAACCCCTCTCTTTATCCCTTAGAGTTAAACTGCCTTTTTTGTTATTGACTTATATGCAAATTAGGTCTGATCTGATTGGCCATACTGTATTGTGATGCAGTTGAAGCTTATATCTATAGTGGGAGTGGGTGAGACTACAAGCCTTTTTTAATTAAAAGAAAAGAGGGCGTGTGGGTTGGATCCAGGACCGGCTCGACTTGTTCTTCAGACACCAGTCTGCCTTCCAGGCAACATTCTGTAGATAATGGGTCCCACAGAGAAGAATGGAACATTCTTTAGCAAGTAAAGCTAGAATATAAAGACAACCCAACACAAAAAAAGTATTTAAATATTGAGATATACTACCTGACAATGTGCTTTCTGTAACATTATGCTATAAAAAGTGCCAGTGCACTGAAAATTGAGGTTCTTTTTGGATTTGGAACAGCGATGTGTGTTTTAGTGTTTTTAGTGGCCGTATTAGAATTATACGGATATACGGTGCCCTGTACATGCTATGTATGATAAAGTGGCCTGTTTCTGCTATACTGACTATATTGGCTACATATAACATAGAGTAAAGTGCTGCACTATACACAAAAATGTATGTAAATAATGAGAAATACCACCTGACACAGTGCTTTCTGTAGTATTATGCCATAAAGGGGCCAATGGACTGGAAGTTTTAGATTTGGAAAGGGGGGCCAGGTGTGTGTTTTAAGATAAGATAAGATAAGGTAAGATAAGGTAAGGTAAGATAAGATAAGGTAAGGTAAGATAAGGTAAGGTAAACCTTTATTAGTCCCACAGTGGGAAATCTGCATCGTCACGGTAGAAAGTGGACAGAAACAAAGAGCAGCAAAAACAACAGAACAGAAACTATACAACTACAGTACATTATAAAAAGTACACAATACATTACAAATACAAAAATAAAAATATGAACTAGTGAGTATATGTATACGTTTATACTGTATGTAAGAGTAAGAACACTGTGGATATACATAAAGGTACATATCGGAGTGGACATTCGGTAGCAGCAGGTATTGACAAAAACAGTAATATATTGATAGAAAGTGCCCTATGTATACTGTATATGTTATGTAGGCAACATATAGCATAAACTGAAGCTACAATACACATAAAGTGTTTGTAAATAATGAGATATACCACCTTTTTCAAGAGAAGTTCCTTGATATATATATATATATATATATATATATATATATATATATAGAGAGAGAGAGAGAGAGAGAGAGAGAGAGAGAGAGAGAG
>JBBPCY010000023.1:4397090-4410231 GCA_037974405.1 Brachyalestes nurse
TTATATAATATTTTTAACCAGTTTATGAAGGAGTTTCCAAAACCAAATTTGTGTAACGCTGCAAATAAAAAATTCCAGTTAACCCTATCAAAAGCTTTTTCTGCATCTAGAGACAATATTGTAATTTGAAGGTTTTTATTGCATGAATAGTTTATGAAGTTAAGTAATCTACATGTATTTGTTGAGGAGTGCCTCCCTTTTATGAAACCAGTTTGGTCGGGATGAATCATAGATGCATGTATGTAGCTAATGTTGCACGCTGCGTGTGATGCTCAAATAAATGAGATATGAGCGAGCGTGTGCGCGCTTGTGTGCGAGTATGTCCTATATGTCTGTGTGCGCTGTGAGGTAGGAGTTGTTGTGTTGACGCTGAGTACATGGTCGTGCCATGCAGATGTGTAAAGATTTAGGGTGTTGTGTGTGTGTGAGTAGGAAAGCAGGTGATCGGTGCAGTGAGAGGAGTTAGAAGTGAGAAAGACGTACAAAGGAGCAAGCAGGGAGGGATGCAAGTAAAAACTTGACAGAAACGAAAACATTGTAACAACATTTAACCCTCTAAGCACAATTGCGACAAGACGTCATCATGAATAAAAGAGACTGTAGTTACAAATATCATGTGAAATAACATTTGTACTCCCTACCACTAGTTGACAGACATGTAGTACTTCGATTCAAGACCAAAAATATGTCATCTTCCTGTTCAAAATTTAGAGTAAACAGCAGTGGAACCGAGTCTCAAGTCATTGCTGCGGGAGCAGCCAGAGCGTGCAGTTCAGTTCACAGCGCACGAGTAAGCGTGTGAGATTTGTGAGAGAAAAATGCCAAAAATGGCTAATAAAATGTCCTGTGATGAGGTCTTGTGAATGTTTTTCGCCAATTCTGACTCTGAAGGGGAATATTGGCTTTTTGGAAAAGACGTGTAACACTCGGTCGTGTAACACTCGTGCGTCTCCCGGTACAGCTTTGCAGTGCAGCAGCGTCACTATGCATGGAGTGTTCATGAAGCACAAAAAATTGTTTATTTCGACACTTGGCAGTGGGTGGCAGTGGTGAATGTGGTCGTAGTGTCTGTAGGAGAGGTGTTGGTCGGGATAGAGGCAGCAGGAGTGGGAGAAATGGGGCTGGAAGTAGCCATAACATTAGCTCTCTCCATCCAGCGCTCCAAAGGGGTGGGAGTGTCCCTGCTACACGTGGCTGTGGTGTGTGTGAGAGAGCTGGGAGACGTAGGAGAGGCAGCAGGAGTCAATCTGGATATGAATAGGGCTGGAAATAGCGATGATAATGGTGGCTGGGTTTATTTGACCCCTTTTAAGCCACAAGCTTTTGAAATATTTATGTCAAAATCCACTATATCTTAAAAAAAAACCTGCCGCTTAAAGGGTTAAACGCTGTGGAGACTGACGGTATCGTGTTTGTTATAACATCATGTTAAATTAGCGAATTGACATAAATAGTTAGATAGAGGTTAATAGAGGAGCAGGAGTGGTGTTAATAGAACCAGGGCGTAGTACTGATGTCACGGTAGAGCTGCCTGTCCACATAGAGCTGGTCCATGGCGATGACAGTTCGGGAGCCCTTCTGGATGGGACTGCGTCAAATTGGGAACAGAACTTTGTGTCGCTCCAGGATCTCTTTGGGTAAATGGTCGTTTACACTAAAGTCCGTTCCTTTCAGCTCCCTGCTGCGACTCTTCACCTGCTCCTTCTGCTTGAAGTATCCGAATTTGGCCACAATAGGACGAAGCCACAGAGCTCCAGGCCTCTTGGCTCCCAGCCAATGGACTTTTTCGAAGCAGATGTTTTCCATGGTGTCCGCTGGAAGCTTCAGGTACGTCTTAATAAAGGTTTTAACCGTAGCTTCTGCATCCTCTTCGCAGATTCCGGGATGCCTGAAAACACCAGGTTATCTCTCATGCTACGGGCCTGGAGATCGATGACAGTCTCTTATTTTTTTATTGTCTTCACTTAGGTGGGTCACATTCTCAGTTAGAGACTTGACCGAGTCCTGTAGTAATGCGTTTTCAGCAGCGAGTGCTTCCACCTGCTGCTGGCTGAATTCCAATGAATCCCTCAGGGATTTGAATTCACGGTGCAGGATCTTGACCAGGGACAACCTCGCGTCGAAGCTGGACAACCACCTGTCGATTGAATCCAGGATGTCAGTAAAGTATTTACCCATTGGCGATATTGTATGAGGGGAGTCTGCCGGGCAACTTCTACTCGCTGTCCTCGCTGTTCATTCATTTTTTCTGCCAAGTCTCCGGCATCTGACGTCACCTACAGCATTTCCCGTCTGACGTCACCTCACTTTTGGCCCTGCCATCAACATTAGCAAAGTTCTACAAACAGCATCACCCCAAAGTACGTGAGATTAAAGGACTGTCACAGACTCCTTGGTCTGATGGCTTCAGTTCTGGTTGCTGTTCCAGGCTACATATGAGGAGTGTCCAATGCTGGGTATTGAAACTCAGGCTGGACCCACGTATTCAAGCTTGCCGCAAAATCTGTCACTTCAGATTGTGCGCTGATCCTACGTCAATGGAACAGGCCAAATTTTCTGACACAAGGCACACTATTGGGCACGATATGTGCCCAGTCCGTAATAACCACAGATGCGTTTCGGTGGGGCTGGGGTGCCACACATGAGGGCAGATCGGTGAACAGTCAATGGAAGCCGAGCCTACTGAACGACGCGGAAGGCCCATTGGGAGTGGATGCGCTAGCACACACATGGCCGCGCGCTCTCCTTTACGCATTTCCCCCATTAGTTTTAATATCCCCAACGCTAGACAGAGTGAGGAACGAAAGTTTCACGGCTATTCTGATTGCGCCAAACTAGCCACAGAAACATTGGTTGGTGGACATAACACAGATGCTTTATGCACAGCCATGGCGTCTCCCGCTGCGGAGAGACTTGCTGTCACAAGCTCAGGGAGAAATTTTCCACCCTCATCCAGAGCGGCTAGCTCTCTGGGCCTGGCCCATGAGGGTCTACCCCAAAATGTTGTAATGACCATTCAAAGCACTAGAACTCCCTCCATGCATACATGATGCTAAGTGGCATGTGTTTGAGAACTGGTGCAGTGATACTGATGAAATCTTCTTTCAATATTCGATAGGCATGGTATTAACATTCCTACAGAGTCTACTTGATAAGGGTAAAGCTTTTTCTACAGTATCTCAGCATGCCATGTGGGTGCTGCAGGCAAAACAATAGGACAACCTCCTCTTGTCTGTCATTTTATGCGTGGTGTGCGTTGCTTATGCCCTGTGTCAAAGTCCTTGTCTCCGGTGTGGGACTTGCCTTTGGTAATGGAAGTCTTGTTAGAGCTTTCTTTCGAACCTTTTGAAGTAGAGCTGAAGATGCTTTTGCTTAAGACAGCACTGCTTACGGCACTGATTTCAGCTAAACGTGTTGGTGATCTGCACGCATTGTCTCTGCATCCATCATGTTTGCAGTTTGGTGCTGAGGATTCTAAGGTATTTTTGCGCTCAAAACCAGCTTATATTCCTAAGGTTATGGACACATCCTATTCATGTTGGATCATCCTATTGGATCGTTCTGCCTTTTACTGAAAATCTGATGACATAAAAAATTCAGAAACTTTCAAGCACCACTGGTGCTATGGGGCTAATGTAGCTAAGAAACACTAGAAGTCAAAAGTCATCCAAACCTTTATCCTTAAACACTGTCATGTTCAATAAACATGTACCCATCAGTGCATCCAGGCCGAGAGCTGAGGGCACTGTACACAAAAGATTTCCTGTTGCAAAACAAAAGTCTCATAAGCTCACCAGCAGAGCAGACTGTTTGTCTGAAGTAGAGCTAAAGATGCTTTTGCTTAAGACAGCACTGCTTATGGCACTGGTTATAGACACATCCTGTTCGTGTTGGATCATCCTATTGGATTCTTCAACCCTCTGCTGTTTGCATCTGAGGAGCATCAGCGGCTGCCTGAGCATATATAACCAGGACTTCATGGATTATGGAAGGGATTGCTCTGGCTTATTCGGCTAAAGGGCTTGAACCCCCAGTTGGCCACTAGGGGTACGGCCACTTCGTGTTCATGAGGTTTTACAGACTCAATGTTACTGCACCTTGCATGGCTCATGTGGTTTTGATAGCATCCAGACCCATAGCATCCAGACATGATGAAATGGTCACGTATTATTGAGGTTGGCCTGTCCGGCAGTACAGGAGTAAATATATTCCATATGTGACACACCGAACGAATGCTTGAAAGAGAACTTAAAGTTACGACCGTAACCCCGGTTCTCTGATAGCATGAGTGAGGTATCTCACCGGACTGCCCTTTTTGCGGTGAGTGAGAAGAGCTTGCTATCTTTAATGACGCCAGTGGGCACGGGCAGCTGTTAATATAGGGGGCTGACCCAGGTGTGCCAGGCATGGCCAGCCAATCATGGCTGTCATAGTGATAATGTGCTTCTGAGGGATACCCATATGTGAGATACCTCACTCATGCTATCAGAGAACCGGCGTTTTGGTCGTAACCTTAAGGCATTTACACATGCAGTTTGCACTGTTTCGCACTGTTTTGCACAATTTTCCACTTGCCTGACAGCCGCAGGGGAGGCTGAGAGAAGTTCTGAGGGTGTATTTATGGATAAAGGTTTGGATGACTTTTGACTTCTGGTGTTTCTTAGCCCCATAGCACCAGTGGTGCTTGAAAGTTTCTGAATTTTTTATGTCATCAAATTTTCAGCAGGCAAAATGGATAAAAAAGACCCCAATAAAACAAAATGAGAGAATAATATTATACAAAAAAATGTACATTGATGAAAACTATTTAAATTACATATACGTGAGAGGCGAAAGTATGTGAACCTTTCCTGTCAGTATCTGGTGGGATACCCTGAATATTTCCAGTTATTGTTCCAGTGATCAGTCCTTGGAGGAACTTCGTCCAGAAAGGTTTCAGCTCAGCGATGTTGATGGACTTCCACCTGAAATACACAACACCTGAAATACCCTCCAATATCCTCTATTGGGTTATGGTCATTCCAACACATGAACTTCTTTTTGTCTTGCGGCTTGACCAACTTCATCTTGAGATTCAGTTCATGAATAAATTGATTGACATATGCAGCAAAACAAGTCAAAACAGATGAATTAAGGTGTAACAAACCTACACATATTTAATAAATGAAAGGTTGTTAATCGGCCTGATGTTAGGGAGGGAACAAATCAGCAACACAGGAAAGTAAGTTCACACCGTGTATTATACATTACCCATTCATACAGTCACACAGTCCATATGTACGTGTATATAAATACACAGCAGCTCCAATTTACAGAGTCCATTTACAGTCCTTTCCCGTTCTGATAGACCCTCCTGCCCTCTTGGTTGCTCCTCTGGGTGCGTTCGGGAAGGGTAGGCTCCTCGTGCAGCAGCCCCTCTCCACCGACCACCGTCAGGAAACCCAATGCAGTTTCATACATACAAACATAGAAAGAAAAAAAAACCACCTGCTCCACACAGCACAGGTTTACCTATTAACCACACACCGACATACCATTAAAGCATACAGGTAAAACAATAAACATCTACTTACATGTGGGGAAAACACACAGGTTCACATGTAGGCTTAACCCTCCTGTCGTGTTCACCTCCCACCCCTTACTTTAGTTTTCCCGGTCAAAATTGACCGGTCTGTTTTAACTGCTCTTAAATTACCACAAAAAAACATTTTTCACCACCAAATTTTAGTTTAACATTATTTAGCTATGAACAATGTCTCAAAGTAGTGTTTTACATGAATTTATAGAATTAGACATAATATAACTGCAGAGAAAATACAAATAGGCGCTGAAAATGTATTACAAAATGAACGTGTAATGTAAAACCAAAGACCAAATTCAACATGAAGTGTGTGTGTGTGTGTGAATTCATGCACATGATTGGCATGTGACACTCAGGTCAGAGTGGGCATTGCAAGCATCACATTTAGAGCATCTTAGACTTTTGTTGTCTCTATGGGCACAGAGCTCATAGCGCTTCCTTTTCTATCCATGCCCATGTCCTTGGTCCTGGCCTCATCTTTATTACGTTTTCCACTCTCGCTGTACTTCCTCTGTCCTGGGGGGATGAAGACCAGAGTAAGTGTCCACTCTTGGACTGGAATGTCTCCTCAGGTGCCTGCTCTTCAGGTGCCTCTCCCATCTGTTGACTAGTCAGTTTCCACAAAGTCTGGATCAAAATCTGTGTTGTCTTCCACCTCCGAGACATCCTCCTCTATCTCTGGTTCAGTTTCAGTGCCCTCTTCATCATGTCCAAAAACCGACAGATAACCACTTGGTCAGTCGCCGACTCATTGTGCTCAGAGTAAAAGGAGTGCAAGGCAAACACCAAGCTATATATATGGGGTCTGTGTGAAGATGATACATTGATTAGTCTGGAAGGTGTGGTTCACATGGGGGATAGACACAAAAGTGTGGGAAAGAGATGGGTTCACATAACAGACACCTGTCTAGTCTGTGTGAACATATGATACATGGTTTCATCAGGAAGTTGGTTCACGTGGGAGGATCGGCACATAAGCGTGGGGAAGAGATGTTTACCCTCAAAAGACATTGTTCAGTCTAAAATGAGTGAGTGAGTGAATGAGTGAGTGTGTGAGAGAATGAGTGTGTGAGTGAGTAAGTGGATGAGTGAGGGAGTAAGTGAGTGAGTGAGTGAGTAAGTGGATGAGTGAGGGAGTAAGTGAGTGAGTGAGTGAGTAAGTGGATGAGTGAGGGAGTGAGTGAGTGAATGAGAGTGAGTGTGTGAGTGAGTAAGTGGATGAGTGAGTGAGTCAGTGAGTGAGTGAGTGAGTGAGTGAGTGAGTGAGTGAGTGAGTGAGTGAGTGAGTGTGGAGGGAATGAGTGAGAGTGTGAGTGAGTGACTGTGTGTGTGAGTGAGGGAGTGAGTGTGAGTGAGTTGGGGTGGTGTGTATGGGGATGTTTTCTGTCTGATGGATGAATATAGTCTGGATACCCATTCATTTCCTATGGCGGTCACTTTTGACCGGAAACACCACAGGTGCAACAAGGTTGAATAAAACACTCAAAATTCAATGAAAGAGGTGATCATCACTTTTATACGTTCACATGCATAGTGTGGAGGATATCATGAGGCCTTGAGGCAATCAGATGTAAAACACAATATTTACGTTTTAAGTTGTAAATCGGTCAGATTTGACCAGAACACGACAGGAGGGGTAAAGACACCTGCAAATGGCTAATGTAACTCTGTATCATACATTCATTAGCGCAGGGGGTGGTGTTGGTGGATGATCACACGCACACAATCACACCTGGGGGGACTTTCTTCAACAATTCACCCCGCATGCATCCCTTTGCATTGTGAAAGGAAACCAGAGTAGCTAGCGGAAACCCACGCACACACAGGGAGAACATGCAAACCCCACACTTGACTGCCTGGTTGGAAATTGAACCCAGGACCTTCTTACTGTGAGGTGACCCACTGTGCCACCATTGGATGTGCCCAGCTCTGTATCATCTAAACACAAATCGACCACAGAGACCTGTGGCAACCCTAGAAAAACAGGACACGACCTTAAAAGTCAACAAGAGATGCTACATGGGATTCTCATTATGTACTTTCAAAGATTGCAAGAATTAGGGGGAAAATATGCGCATTGCTTAATGTACCCAAAAATATAATAAAGTGAAGAAAGCCCGAAATGTGTGCAAAACATAGTGAGTGTGTAATTAAGTGAAATATTCTTCAGAAGAACTACTGCTGTCAGTAGCAGTTTGTTCCGGAGAGACTAAAACCAATTCTGATGTGGCATCATTAACTGACAAATTGAGACTCTGGTTTGACTAATGAAGTGGGAAATCAATACAACAAATCAAAGATGTCAGAAATCAAAAGAAGAAATCAGGTAAGGAAACAAAGTGCAAACTCTTGAGTTGAGCAACTTTTGATGCTAATGACATGGTGGAGGATGCAGCATCCCAACTTGATTAGGCAGATCTGAGAGGAAATATATTCCATTACAAAGAGGAGAGATATTATTATTTTCACAGCAGCATGATCACAAGCCTTACAAATGACGAACTGAGTCAACATGAAACAAATGATCGCCCTGAAATCAAAACAATCCTAATCAAAAGATCAATCATGTGTAGGAAGAACTCTGGTGGGAATTTGTGGGACTATGGAGTGCTATGTGTAATATCTTCAGAGGACTCAATGCAAATCCCTGTGGAACTCCTACAGCACTAGGCCAGCATATTGATTCTAGGTTAATCCTCAAAGTGTCTGCAGTAATTGGCAAATAATACCCTTTCAGTCATGACTGCCAACCTTTTCTTTCACCCCACATTTACTTACAGTTACTCTGTCGGTAGCCTCCCATGCTGTCCGATGACACTCCAATATATTTGTCTTTGTTTTTCTTTGCTTTTTTCCTCTCCTCCCGTAACCGGTCATCATCCTGGACAAACTCCACCATTTCCTTGACTTTCTGCCGTACGTTAATGCCCTGGTCTTTCCCATTTTCATCTAGAGAAACAGAAACGAAGTGTTACATTAGCTCACACCGATAAGTAAAAAATATATTCAGTATATTAAGTAGGAACATGTCAGGGTCGCAAATTCTCCTCTCACCCATAAATGTAAATTCTTAGAATTCCAGTCCATGAGGAAAAAATGTCAAAATGGAATTTCATATTTAAAAAGATATACAGTCATGTAAATAACTAATTATAGCATCATTTAATCTGGTCGAAAGAGAACATCTGTGGGCTACTGGAGTTATGGTTGATTACTGAAGTGCGTGTCTGACAGAATTTGAATAAGAATGGTGATACAATTCCATTTCAAGTGCTTCAAGCTGAAATCTACTGTTCAAAACGCATCTTACAGATCATTTCATTCCCCAGATGCCATCAGATACATAACCATGTGTTTAGGTGTGGAAACATCTGCCTAACACTGCAGGCTACAACTAAATCACTGTGTTTTTTTTCTATACATCCCACTTAAAGTGAAATGCAAGGCAAATGTACAGAAACGTAGCACATATTTTTGCGTTTGGTTTACATGACATTTTTGCATTACCTCTTCCTCAGTAACGTCTTCTGAAATAATGATGTCTGTATACAGCAACACTACACACTTTAAAAGGCAATCCACATAAAAAAATGTACCAGTTTGTTCATATGTGACCGTCTCGACTAGCTGGGATCCCCTCGTAAATGTATTCTGTTGGGAACTTCTAAAAAGTCAAGCTAGAATGATGGACAGCCTTTCTTGATATATGCTAATATTTATTCATTTTCAATGTTGGCTGGCCAAATGCATAACTTGTAAACTCAACTCACCTACAAAATGGTAATTTTCCAATGAGCGCAGGTCATAGATGTGCTCTCTGGCACTTGTGACCACTCGCTCTGATCCATTTCTGATGAGGTATGCCAGCAGTAGTAAGGCCTGAACAGAGGAAACAAAGCAGGATGGGTGAATTAAAAGAAATAAAGAGAACTAAGAAAACAGGTTAAATAAAACCTAAATAAAAGTACCTTGTAAACTCTCCTCCAGTTCTTTTTGTTATCTTTCAGCATTCTGGTCCAAAGCATGTTCATCACTTCAGGAAACTGCTCATACATGAATGTGGATCTGTATTGTAGTATAAATGAAAATTTGACTTACAGGCTGTCTAACCAGATATTAATAAATTAACCAGATTAATGAATTTGATACATTAAATGTAACACTCAGCTTCAGAAAAATAATGCCACTGGGCAAAAACCTGAACCTAGGCAAAGACACTCAAAAATAAATATCTGGCATTTCAAAAACAACCCTTTTGTGAAAATCCTTGCAGTAATTCCTAAAGAGGAAATTCTTAGGCAGGTCATCAAATGTGTTAGAGATCACATGTGTTCCATGCACTTACTTGGCAATCTCACCCATAAGCTGACCCGAAGGGCCCCATGGGTCATCGTTAGTGGCTTCTCGAACCTTGGACTCTATCTCTGAGTAGTTCATCACCACGTTGGTACTGTAAGAGGAAGGGGTAGGACAGAAAACCACATGAGCATTGCAGCATCTTAATTTAATCAAAACCACAGACAAAAACAATCAACCCTCTCAAACGTACAGTTAAACGCATGAATCCTTCATTTGGCACATACATGGTGATCTACAAGGGTGGTAAGACTCACAACCTGTCAATCCCCATTTTACCTTTTTGGAATTTTGGAATTTTGGTTTTTGGAATCGAGAAGAGAGAACAATTTGCCAAGGTTTAATCATGTTCAGATGAATCCTGCAGTGATGGTACTGTTTTGTGTAGAATAAACCAAGCAATCATGAGACGTTCAAACAATTTCTGCCAGAGAATGTAGTCTTCCCAGCCTTATTTTTTTAAACACAAGAAAACAGGTGTAGGTATGTAAAAGATAACTTATGTTGAAACTAGAGGCCGACCGATACAGGTTCTATGGCCGATGCCGATATTTAGAAATCAGCAAGAACCTATCTAGAAAATGACTGCCATAACAGGGGCTCAATGGGTAAGTGCTGCTTATTTCAGAAGCATGTTCAGGTTCATGGTTCTGTGGTGGTTAGAGTGAGGTGGTCTGTTTTGGCATACTAAGGGAAGTCATGATGGGCAATATTTGTTCATTTTCCCCACCACCTCATGAAATAAAAAATGAAAAAAATTCTCAACTTAAACATTTATTGAACACTTTTTAATCACATTTATTAAGTATAAAAAATGAACAATAATAATGATAGAGTTGATTGACAGACACACTTTTAAGCCAAATGGTCATAATCTAGTGATCGCAAAAAAAATTACTTAACACAGCCTTCTATTCAAGAACTATACAAGTCATTAGCAATTACGTTGTGAAAGCCTGACCCAGGCACGTATAATGGGGAGAGCTAACTGCACTAAATCGTATATATATTTTTCAAGATATGTCGACAAACTGTTCTATTTTCCACTTACACATGCGAAGACTTTTATAAATGGCACTGACAGAATCAATCATTGTTAAATGTAACTACGCACTTATGCATTTAGCTTTCTTCATCTTCCTGAGCAACTTTGTCTTTAAGTACGAGGAATGATGATGCGAGAGATTTGACAATGTATCTAATCAATACGGTCTTTAATAATTCTGCCCCATGGCTGATGGTTTCCGTGTTAAATGCTTGCAAACCGTAGGCTACAATGTTAGCCATAAGCTAACTGTAAGATACAGTGTTAGCGGTAAGCTAACTGCAGGTGCTGGTAGAGGGGGCGTGTCCGCATGTTTCACAGCAGCAACACAGGGCTGCCCATAAATGCACATGACTATTTGTGGGTCTTAATATGCGCAGATATCAGCCGATGCCGATTATGAAAAAAAGGCCAAATATTGGCGCTATTAATCAGCCAGGCCGATTAGTTGAGACATTTGGTTTGGGCATTAGGTCATCAAGAACCAAGCTTTCCAGACCTCTGCACAGATCATCACACTGCCGTAACAAGCTTCTCACCAGAGCACATCCTGACACCATCTATTCCCCAGGTAAGTGACACACAAACACCTAGCTATAACCTCGAAGACTGTTTACATGCTGCCTAACATTCCATCCCTCCATAGGTGCCACTGTAACGAGATAATCAATGTCCTTCACTTCATCACATGATTTGAATGTTGTGACTTATGGTGGTATGGTGTAGTGGGTAACACTGGGGTTTGATTCCTAAACTGGGCGAAACCACACTACGCCAAAAAGAGTCCTTGGGTAGGAATCCCAACACGTTCCAACTTATCAGATGTCAGTAAAAAATACAAACGCCTGAACCAGCGCAGGGTCCTAAAATGCTTCAAAGATAAAATCTTCATAAATTACCAAATAACTATGGATCATTTAAAATCACAAAACCATACATAGCTGTCTGACACCTCCCTGGAACTGAGACAAGCACTTAAGAATGATAGCCTTCATAACAGCTGCTAGCACTTTTCACTAATCATCACTAACGGCATTTCGAAAACATGAATTCTTCCTCCACTCTCACCATCCTTTGTGTAAAAGAAAAAAAGAGGTGGAAGAGGAAATCAAACTTCTGGAAGTTATTATATGACCTTGTGGTGTTGCATAATGTGTGGAAACCATCAGATGTAAAGCAAGAACCTATCTAGAAAATGACTGCCATGACAGGTGGCTTAATGGGTATATAAATAATGCTTATTTCAGAAGCATGTTCAGGTTCATGGTTCTGTGGTGGTTAGAGTGAGGTGGTCTGCTTTGGCATATTAAGGGAAGTCAATGGGAACCCAAACACCATGGTCAAGGAAAACAAGGTCAGCATGGTTAAAAACACAACTGCAATGGCAAGGCAACTTAGACAAATTCTGTGGCAGCTGGCAAACAACACTTGCTAGCTTAAACAAGTCTGTTCCAGTAAAAGCATATTTACTGCTCTAGTTACATGTAAAATTCTTCACAGTTCATATTTTTTCTCTTTATTTTTCTGCCATTTACAAAACTGAAGACCTCAATGAAGCTAGTAAGTTGGGTTCAGAACCAGTAAGCCCCAGCTATCCCAAGATCTCAGGTTAGCTGGTTTCTTCTGATTCGTAGGAAGGAAAGCTTAGGACTGTGTACCAATCGCAAGACAGGACCATAATGGTTCAGCATGTCTGCTTAAGGATTTTTTAGCTAAAATGCTGTTCTACAGGATATGAGCATAGATACACTCATACGGTAGTGTCGCTGCCAAAAAAAAAAAAAAAACACACACACACACACACACACACACACAAACATTTTACATATGTACATCAGCTGCTAGGTTACGGGGACAAGATTGACACCGCTCTGTCTAGCATGTTTTTATTTGGCATTTTTAAAAATGTTATGATTTAATGTAAATATTCATCAGATCAATACATAGTATTGTATAGTCTGTATACTTTACTATTATTTTCGCTATCTTTTGTTGTGGCATATAGAGAATTTCAGTGAAACATTTTTCAGTGGCGCCCCATTCAACTCAACGTTAATCTTCTCAGTCCCCTGCGGCTCGTGTTTTTTTTCAGGTTTCAATGGACTCTAATGGTAAATAAGTCCCACCCGTGAAACATCTGACTGCCTACTGTGATAGGG
>JBBPCY010000023.1:4414899-4427658 GCA_037974405.1 Brachyalestes nurse
GCTGCCCGGAGCCACAAAACTCGCTCAAAACACAATAAAACAATTACACAGAAACTCCAACGCAGTTTATCACAACCTAGCCAGCTTATAGACACTTTGAAGCCCAGTGTCATAACTTACATGTACTCACAGCAAATCAGTTCAGCAAACAGAGTCCATCCGTGCTTGTATGTTTGTAAACTTGTGGGCGGGTTCTTTGAAACCCTAAGACCCTCAGCTATTCGTTAAAGAAAAGAAATTGACGTGAAAATCCTCCTATTATGGCGAAAAACTTATGTTTCTGGGCGGGAACTGTATACAGAAGGAGTTGGATGGTGGTGTGTCGCGATTCACCCTCCTCACACCGCGACACGGGTTCATGGACCTGAGTGTCGCGATTTCGGTTTTGTATCGTATATCGTTACAGCCCTAGTAAACATGTCCTCTTGTTGTGTTACTCTTTTACTTTGGAGTGACTAAGTGACTGAGGAGCTGTTGCTCCTTGACACATCCATAAAACATTTGCCATATAGTGTACAAGCTTGCCATGTTGACTGTACAAATGTGCGTATGCCCTGAATAAAAAGGATGTTGCATCCATTTTTCCACACTAAAAAAGCTTCTTTTTATAATTTTGAAATGCAGAAAATAATTAATACCCTATCAGTGTCCAAATGAAAGTTATTGCCATTTTTCCCAAATTATTTTCCGCATGCCAGGAAAGAGAAGACAAAGCAGTTTCTTCTCACTGGTGCCTCCCTCTCCATGGGAATCATCCATGGCAGCAGCATTTGATCAGTGGGCTGGGAGTGTGGGGTGGTGGGAATGCAGGCTACATGACTGGGCCTGTTTTGTGATAGCAGGGATGTTGCAGCAGTGCGTGATCATAAATATCCTCATGTTGTCTGAGAGCCGAGTACAGTCTCGTTACCAGAAATGACACACACTCACAGTACATGAGCAATCGTATGCCAAGTCAGTGTTCATATAGTTTGTCACTCAGTGTGATTTAAGCCAAAACAGGTGTCTGTTAGCTGACCTAACAAAAAACCTCCACACTCCTCGTACCTTGTACCCTTCAGCTATGTTAAGTCTAAATCAGATTTACAAAAAAACATTCAGACTACTTTTTTTGTAATAAAATTGAAAGATTTATCATATGGTAAATCATTTAACAAATAATGAAAGGTGGTTGGAATTGTACATCCAATGTCTTCCCTCTCTTTGCTGGACGGAGAAAATCACCCTGGTCATAGTAAGGATCAAAGTCATAACAGGGGTGTGGCTTATCAAAAAATGGACATTTAGGTGTACTACATGCAAATCAGTGCATTCTGTATTTGCCCTTGAAAGAGTCTTATGGCTCAGTAATGAAGATATATTTTTAATAAGAAAACCTCACCATGGTAAGTGTACGCACTGATCACACTGTAACTGACTGACAAGGCATATGTTATTAGATATTGGAAGCTAATTAGCCTCATGGGTCTCTGTGCCCAGCAGAGATGCAAGCTGTAAACTTGAATTATGTTTTAAGGTGGAAAAATTTCAGTGATCTGTTTTTATTGCTTTTGGGTTACCAGGGGAGTGCTTAACAAAACACAATTTCTCATGTTAATTAGATAACTTAAGCTTAAAATCAAGCATGCCCTAATGAAAAAGAACTGAGGAACACTCATATGGGACAGTCCTTTACTTTGGGCTTAAGTTACCTGGCTAACTGAGAAGTCCTCTTTTTAAATATATCCACATAGGGTTGCTTGCATTTTGACAAATACAATGTATAAATATAGAGCAGAACATACACACAGCGAATAGGAACATGAAATACCTCATTCGAGAGTTTACAATTGTTTGTGTGAATATTTTGTAAACATTGCCCCATGACAAAGAAGGACAGAATGATTGTATTTGTCAAATGAATCATTTCTTTATAAAATATGCAGTACGTTTAGGAATTATCTAAATTAAGATTCTGACTGAAGCTTTCAAACATTCCCAAACTAAAAATATGTGCTTGAGTTCAAACATGTGGAGGGATTTCTTGTGGTCTTGCTGTGCTTGAAACAATGAAGCTCTTTTTAACAATGATAAATGTTTATTTTGCCTGACACCATCTCCATGTTTCTGCCATCTGCCTCAGCTACCATGCTGTTATGAGCTCCCCTTGACAGGTTGACAATGGTGGTGACGTGCATGAGGGGGGAATGAAGAATGAAAAGAGGTAGCGAAGGGAAACAAAGTTAACAAAACTACAAGAGCACTTCCTGATTCCTTTACAAGCAGAGTACAGGTGAACGGAGATGTGCATTAAGTGACAACAAGCATGCTTTTGAAAAACAGATTCATGACAGTCAAAAGTGTTCTTTTTTAAGTCCCGGTGATTGACTAATAATATACGCTCACGCTTCAGTACCGTGGAGGTAATCTATTTTAATATATTCCAGGTGTAAACCTGACCTAGCTGTCAAAGCAACTAGCTCATGACTTTGTAATATATGCAGTTTGATTCCTTCCAGTACCCTAACCCCTTAGCCCCAGCCCCCTAATCCTTTTTTTCTTTCAGTCTTTTTCCCCTTATTTATGGTTCAGCATTTCTGCTGGTATCAGTGTCATTTTCTAATTTAAAGGGGCAATTAGCTCTCAAAACTGAAGCTTTTCTACAAACAAAACAAGCTAGCAAAAGTCTAGCTTGCCTTGTAAGGCAAGAGGAAACATTTATTTTACTACATGTAATTTTTGTTTATGAATTTTTAAGCCATTCTGACTTGTGTTACATCCACAGGCCATTGACAGTCTTTTTCTCCATCATATGGTGTCAGTTATCACATGTCCCGTATTTTAAACCCATTTACCTTCACAAGCCATTGAATTGCTATAGTACTATCAGACAGTTTGTTCCTTTGTTCCTATCCTTCCAAACAAGACAACGCTCCAACTCACATTTAATGCAAAATGGTCCAATATCCAGTTGTTTCCATTATGGGATCACGTCTGGCCCCACTAGCAATTCATGAGGTAGCCAAATTCTCTGTCTTAGCTTAATGGCTCCATAGTCTACACTTTAAGACTCATCCCTAATTAAATTAAATTTCCCTTCAATAAAAGAACATGCAGAACTGCAAGGGTTAAGAACAATTTATTCACAAATCCTCATATCTCTAATCCACACAAAAGGCTCTTTGTCCAAAAATCTAGCCGCTCCCCTCCCAGCTTTCATCCACAATAGGACGAGAATGGGCAATGTTGTTGCGCTCACTTCTATTCTGCAATGGAGACATTCCAAAAGGGCGATGATGTTTTGTGATTATTACTGTGTTGGATAAAAGAGGTGGTTAAGTATCTAATGCTCCAAACATAGAAAAACATGTTTTACACAGACCTCTTACGTTACCAGTAGTAGTGGATAGTCCTGTGTTTAATGTCCTCACAAGGTTTATATTGATGTTTCAAATGCCTGTATCAAACATACTCATACAATTAGTGCTACTGAATATGTTCTATAACCTGTCTTCACAAATGAAATCATTTGTTGCAAAATTGTGCCCTTTTTGTGGAAGTAGATTAATATTTTCAAGCCTACTGTAGGCGCAGCTTGACCCTATACTCTGTATTGCTTAAACAATAAGAAAGTAGAGAAAAAGAGTTGCAAAAGAGTTAAATATATACATAAGCAATTTTCACAAATCAGAGTGATTCTGAGTGATGTCCTAGCATTGCCCTGAGCTGGTTGAAAAGGCTTCAGGCACTACATTATTTCTCTTTGTGCTTCTTGAAATGGCTGAACGGCAGTGGTGGAGGAAGTACTGAAGCTTAGTACCTAAGTTAAAGTACAAATATCCTGCAAAATATATACTCAAGTAAAAGTAGAAGTGCTACGTCAACAATCTCACTTAAGTGAAAGTACTAAGTACTTACTTTTAAATTTACTTAGAATTATGTGGATGACAAGTTGTCTACTAGGTATTACCCACTAATATACCATTAAGATAAACCAATCAGGTTTAAGAGCAGTAAAAGTTTGAAGGGGAGTTATTAAACGCCAACAGTTCTTTGGGTTGAAGCAGGCATGGGATACACTAAAAACGCAAGGACTCATTCTTTGCTCCTTTGAACTCAAATAACTTTCTTAAATACGACCAAGGATTTCTTTCTGATTCAGAGCTGCAGGGCTCATGCTCATGCTCATGCTCAGTCGATGTTGGCTCTCGGTCCATATTGAATATCTTGTCTTCTTGAAATCAAGGCAGTCTACCAGCTTGTGCTGCTAACTGACGCATGCTCTGCCATCATAGGAGCTAATAAAGCCACCTGATTGGTAGGAAATGGCAAGCAACGCCAGAACGCAATAAGCTATTTTTTCATGCAAGATTTTGAGGAAATTGTGTTCATAAAATGTAACGACTAAATTGTAGAAATGTAGTGGAGTAGAAAGTACAGATAATTGACGCAAAATGTAATGGAATAAAACGTATGCATTATTATTTACTTAAGTAAAGTACAGATACGTAAAAATTTACTTAAGTACAGTAACTAAGTACAAATACTTTGTTACATTCCACCACTGCTGGCAATAGAGCAGATCATTCTTTACACTTGGGTCTGTGGCCTCCTAATTAACACCTGTCTCCAACAGTTCTTGAGGTGGCCGTGTTGTTTCATTTCATGGGCAAAATTCCCCTGAATCAGCACCTGCTGAGGCACGTCAGTATTGGGGTAACAGACTCCTCATCGCCTCATGGGCGAGTAAAGCAGTGGGGCTGACTTCTGGCTTTTTTGTTCTCCAGGGCCTCATGGTTGTCCCAGTTGGGCGGCTTCACGTTGAGGCTCCCAGGTCCCCAGGCGGCATTAATTCCTTCCCATGTCCAGGGGGGATGGGGTGCATTTGGGGGTGGTGACCATGTTTCTCGGGTTCAGGGCAGCCTTCTTGCCCACCACTTCTTATTCTCATGCCCACCACTTCTCATTCTCATAATCTGACACCTCTTCTTCTGAAAGGTCATAGTGTGCTTGCTGAGCCTACGCTAGGGGCAGCTGGTGGTTAGGGTGCTGCCTCTGCATTCAGAAGGTTGTGGTATCAAATTCCAGCATTGCTTGTGCTATCACAGAGGTACCCTTGAACAAGGTACCATCGGCACACACTCCTCCCTGGGCACCCCCCAATGGTGGCGGTCCCATGCTACACTTAGTGAATGGGTTACATGCAGAGATAGAATTTCACATTGTGTGCTGTGCTGTGATATAAGGGGCCACTTTGCTTTAACCAGTGAGAGAGGGGGCCAAAGGATGGCCCACTCTGGGCTCAGTCAGAGTCACGGTGCTTGGTGCAGGGCTAACTGTTCCTTGGGTGCGGCGTGAAGGCTGCATGGCTCTCACCACTGTGGGCACTGCCAGCTGGTGAGGGCACGAACACAGATCTAGGGAGTCAGGAATAGGTGCAACTTAGGTGGTTTATTTATGAATAACTTGCCATACAAATGATAATGCAGGGGGATGTCCAGAGGCTTGGGTGTCATGGGATGGTGGATAGAGAGGACACCAGGTCACCAGGTCCAGCAACAGACAGGTGACTGTAGCAGTATTCACACAGAAAGCATACCAACACCCCATACTACTGTGTACGGGCCCTATATAGTCAGAAAGTAAAAGTTAATTTGCTTTTACAGACAGCATATGAGTTTGAAAAATACAATTTAATATCCAGCTCCAGATTATTTCAAAGTCTAGGAGCATATGCAACAAAAGTGCAGTCACCTTTCCACCTTAACTTTTTCCTAGGAGTTTTAAAGACGTTAAAGAACTAGTAAACGTATGAACAGTCAGCAATTTGGAAAGATATTCTGAGGGCTCACCATATAAAGCTTGATAAGTTAACAATAAACTTTTACAATCAATCCTAAATTGTACTGGGAGCCAGTAAAGTAAGGCCAGCATTGGGCAAATATCTTGCCACCACATTTTAACTAACTGGACTCATACCAGAGATTTTTGACTCAAGCATGTAAATCACAAGTTACAAAAGTCCAGGTGCGATGAGATAAATGCATGGATAATCCTTTCTGTATCGTGAAAAGTAAGGATATGTCTAATTTTAGCAGCGTTTCTCAATGGAAAGAAACAGGACTGGACTACAGACGTACTCACATTAGACTCCAGGGGACTAAGGGCCTCCTGTAAATCCTTTGAGAGCTTTTCAGATCCAATAATCAGAACCTCAGCAACTAATCAGTGGCAACTAATCAATCAGTCAACCTATTTAGTCTATTGAGATCATTTTGCTTAAAAAAGAGATGTGTCATCTGCATAAAAATTACACACAATGAAATTAAAATAAAAAAGGGGAAGCATATATAAGGAAAATAAAAGTGATCCACAGTTTCAAAAACTACTGTTAAATCCAGCAAAACTAAGACAAGGTTTTTCCTTCTGTCAACAGATACTAAAAGATCATTTAGAATCAGAAAACTTTATTGATGCTTGTATAATGACTGCAAGACACAGAGACAAAGAGACAAGAATAATATAAAATATAAAGTCTAAATAAAATCAAAATAAAATATGTGTAGGAAAAAAAACTCAATATGAAAATAAACTACTGTATATACATAAATGCTGGATATAAATACTATATATAAGTAACACAGCTGAGTGATACCTACCAACACAAATGGTAGTTATTGCATTTAGTAGAGGTCAGCAGTAATATTAAGTAATAAAAAATAATATTGACATAAGTAGTGATAAGAGAACAGACTCAGTACTGTGTTCTTGACAAAAACACGATTTTAATATTTTAAACATGTGAATGTCCTCCAGCTCCTGCACAGGTTGTTTGAAACTGGCTTCTCCTGAAGCTTTGACAAAAATGGCAAGAGACCGTTTAACACACTTAGGTTATTTTCTAAATCATTAAAAAAGTGACACCTTTAGGGTCTGTAACAAACCAGACTTCTAAATACAACTGACTCACAGTCAGCTCTAAGGTTAATACCAAATCCAAAGTATGCCCCTAAATGTGTCTAGAGGCAGGCACATGTTGCACACAATTAAAACATTCAACAAGGTTTATAAACTCAGAGGTGAAATGATCAGATGGCACAGCTACATGAATATTAAAATACTCCTCAATCAGGGCCTTGTCTAACTCAAGTGCAATAGCAGATACTAAATCAGAAAACTCAGAAACCATCCTGTGCTCCAACGGGGTGATACACCACAATGCAAAGACCACATACCTTTAACATTTGCATTTTAAAGCTTGAAAAGTTGCTTACAATTTTGAGATCTTGAACAACAGCAGAATACCACCGCTCTGCTTGACCAAACATGGCACCGAAATTTCTAGAAGGGTGCATCCACAAAGACGTTCTCAACATCGGGATTAATTCATCATATAAAATCAAAACATCCCAATCACCATGCAGAGTATGAAGCACATAAGAGGCAAGACCCTTTGAGCCCACCCACTCCATCTGTGTTTTTGAAAAGGCAAGAAAGATAAGGCAATTACAGTTAATATATGAGCTATGTCAGTCTTTGTTTTAATACACTATTTTATTATAGGCCTACAGAGAATGTTGTTATATCATTCAACAGTTTTTAAAGCACTTGTTCTGAATGCAGTTTGTTCATGGGCTTTTTATTACCTCACTTTCAAGCATTCAAAAACATTCAATAATTCTGTGGAAAAGCTATCAGAGGTATGCGTCCCCAACACACACCCAAAAACTGTCTATGCTCAAAGCCTATGGATGTGAATAGCCCATCAAAAGTTCTCCCAGCATTTGATCTGAAAGTATTTTGTCCAACAGAGGGCACTGTGACACTTCACAATGCACATAATCTCTAAAATCTTTGATAAAATTGAAAGAGTGATCCAGAGAAATATGAATGAAATATTAAACATCTAATGCAACCTTGTTATATAAATGAATACATATATATATATATGATTCTAAATGAAGAATGATTCTAAATGAACTGGCATAGAAAGAAATGGAGGGTGATTGACAACCTGACAACAAAGATGTAGGCACAGATCTTGAATAGACTATAATTTCCCCAGAAAAAAACATGTGCATAGTAATCATTCAGAATAATAGGAAATTGCTTTATGTCTGTTTTTGTTTTACTGAAGCTTTGTTTTGATAGTTTCAGAGCAGGAAAAAAAGTGTGTCCATGACCATGCCAATAGTGTTGACAGCATCTGCCAGGGGAAAGTCAGTGGAGTAAACAGGTCTGGTCCATTAGTGCTCATGCAAGTTGACAAATGGCTCTTGAACACCATCTTGTCCTGTTTTCAGGTCTGTAACCCTCTAATACCCACCTGTCTCGAAGCTCTCTTCAACATATTGCCTGAGTTTCTCATGTATTGGAAGTATTTGTGTGTGGCTGCATACAGTTTATTCTGACCTTCATAAGGGCCACTACAGCAGATCAGAAATACAAAGCCGTTTCTTGATTAGCTTTGCTTTATAATATATGATGACTAAAATTGAAACTGACAGGAGGTTACCTCATCTGTTCTGCCAGGGGGTTGTCACAGTACCTGCAAGCTGGAAAAAGTTGCCATTGTTATGGACTGTTTATGCAGCCTTCCATTTGCTGCAATGTTCTTCAAGCCTGTTTGGATCCGTTCTATCTGAACCACTAGGTTGGCAAAAAAGGCAAGGCCCCGTTCTAAAGCACCAGTGCATTTTCTTCAGTCTCTCTTTTATGTGGGAGTTTCTCATGTGGTGTTGAAGATGGGTAATGATATGTCAAGACTAAAGATCTAACTTCACTCCACTGTCATACAGATCTGTGAAAATAGGGAAGATGTCTGGCACTTAAAAAACAAAAGGCCTTACGCAAGACTTTATAAGCTGGCCATCTCCAGTAAAGCAAAGGCTTTCTTCACCAGAGAGCATGACCATTTAGGATCTCCAAAGCTGTCTTGTTAACCATTCAGTCAGGCACACAAGGTCCTTGCTCGTCATTGACTGTGGCAGCATCTACCAAGACATTTTTATTTCAGGCATAGGCAAATGAGGGAAGGGGGATGTTTTCCAGATCTTCAAAATAAACTGGCAAGTAATGAGTAAAAGGAGCTGTTTTGGAGTCTCATTACTAATCTGGGGTACACGGGGAGCTGTGCCCATGGGAGAGGAGAACTATGCATTTACTGACTCTGATTGTTCCTCTTATGATTTAATAGAAGTTGTGCGTGATTGTGTATGTGTGTGTGTGTGTATGTGTGTGTTGTTCATTTGTGCATCTGTATACTGTATATATCTTTCCGTGCAATTGTCTGTGCTACTGAGTGTTTATATGTTAGGGGTGGAGGCATCAGGGAAAGGGGGGAAAAAAACCATTTTGTTTGGGAAACAGTCATCACACAGTGGTATGAGCCTGGTGAGTCAGTGCTCTCATTTTCTTCATACACAACTTCAATCCATCGTCAAACACATTTGCAAAACCAGAAAAGATCCGTCTTGCATTTCCAACCTCCTTAGAACCTTCTAACGCAAGACGAGAAAGCCTTGAAAAAGCCGTGAAATGCCACTCATGAAAACAAAAGCTGAGTTGGGGAATGACCTTCTTTAATCTTCTTTGGCCTCTGTGTCTGAAGACCCACCAGTGTCCACAAGCATCTGCTGTTTTATTGCCTGATTCGATTAACAATTTAGAAGGAGGGGAAAAAAATGAAACATCTGGAGTCATTAACAGTTAATGTGCAGAATGAAATGGAAGGTAAGCGGGTGGCTTTCAAGGACACGGCATGCTGAGCATCTTGAAGTTAGGACCTGTCAATCAAAGTGTATTGTTGAAATAAAGATGACAGAAGATGAGGCCACAGATATGTGACGTTTCTGTTATAAAGCCAGAGCCTGGACTCAAAATCATTCTCAGAAGATTTCCTTTGGTCAAACTGTAGTTGTTATAGCAGCCAAAGAACCAGCCCAAGATGTTATCTTGAAATTCTTGTTTCAGAAGGCTCCTTTTGGAAAGACTACAGACAAAAATTGAAAAGAAAAGATTGAACTGAAAGAAAAACATTGACATATTGTGCAGTACTTTGAAGCTCCTTTTGAAGCATCACCTCATCAAATTTAGATGCAAGACTGAGTGGATATAAATGTGAAAAACCTAAGAAAGCTAGGCAAGGTTTGCTTGTGGTTTTCTTTCCTTGAAATCAAACTCTTTCTTCACTCTCTCCAAACTAATTAGCCATTTACTATGATAGCACAGAACAAGCTTGAGCATGAAACACTTTTGCTAAATTGTGCTTATCATCAGCACATATACCATAAGGAGAACATAAGTAGTGCTCTTTTCCAGATCAATTATGTTGCTAAATAACAATCATTTGTGCTCATAGTTTTTAATATTATTTTTAAATAGACTCTGCTGGTTCTTTTTGTTGCTCACTAATTATTTGATGTCAAAATAAAATGAATACCATGACATATTGTGTATACTTATATAATTTTGCTATACTTTGGATATCCTTAATTGCAACGTTTTTGTTCATTTAATAACCCATACAAATGCAATGTCTCAAGCTTTGCAAAGTTACATTTTCCATATGTGCAAAGGCGCCATAACCATTGTAGCAGTTTTCAAAATCATTCGTTTTATCTCCCCCCTTTTTCCCTCCCGGACAACAGCCAAGATGTAGAGCCCTGCTATCCCCTGCTCAGGGATAATCATTCTTAAACCAACACCGTTTTGTCAAAGTGGTTTCTCACCAGTCATCAAGGAAACTGAGATGTCCACTCGCAAACATACTAAAAACCCAACAAGCTGTGATCTGTTTACAGGCTGTCATTTTTAAGAGCTGCTTTAATTAATTAAAGTCATTGCTGGATGGTGGCTTTAAATCAGATAAAGGAAATCCAGTGTGTATACTCTTTATGGAATGCGATTGAGCTGATATGGAAATATTGTGTGAAAAGGGTGGTGAGAAAGCACTTAAAGGAGTAAGAGAAAGAGCAACAGCAGAAAAACACATTTGTTCAATGCTGAGCTCCCCAGAATGTGTTTACAGTGTGAAACAGAGCACAAAGATACATATATGTGTGACAAAGCAGTCAAAAATCAAAATGCCAACATGTTTCAACAGAACCCTTAGCAAAAAGTAATATACTTGAAGTTCATTTAATTAAGTATACTTGAGTATAAGTATAGCAAGTATACGGACCATGTACTTATAGTGTACTAGAAAGTATACTAATTTAACACTTCGGACTAATTTGGAACATTTTTATAAAAGTATACTTTATAAGTTTATAAAAGTATACTTTAAGGATATTTTAGAAGGTCATTTTAAGTTTACAAAAGTATACTTTATATACTTTCTTTATACTTTTCAGTATCAGTCAAGTATACTTCACTATACTATTCTCAAGTATATAATAAATAGTATATAAAAAGTAAACTGCCTCAGTTTTAGTATACACTATGTATACTTGTCGTACACTTGAATAAACTACTTTTTGCAAAAGGAAAACTGTAATTGTGTAACAGGCAACCAGTTTTGTGCACTGTTGCATTCTGAAATGTGTCATGACCCAATTACTCATAATGCTTTTAACTGAGCAATCTGAGTGATGCAGTAAGGAAGTGTTATAGAGAAAAACAAGCTTGGTATTTTCTGCTGCCAAACAAACATTTGCCTGGTAGACCACATCCTTGTCCCCTCCTGACCTGTGTAGTTGTAATGGTTGACATAATTACAGAACCCATTTTCATATGCTCTGATTTGTCCTGTGTGTCCCCTTGAGTCCAAAGTGTTTTAACAGCCTCAAAAACATTCAGTCTGCATTATCCTTTATATACGAATCTGAAAAACCTTGTCAAGGACCAAATTGTGAGGCTAAATAATTTTGTGAAACCATCTCCAAAACTGATGCTAGATGACTTGAGTGTTCTTGTTATGCAGTGGTTAGTGCCAAAAGTGATTACAGTCATTAAAGTTTTCTGAAAAACCATTTTTGCAATTGAGATTTGTAAGGGAAATCATTCAAAGTATGAAATCATTTTTTAAAGAGTTCAAGGGTTCTTCAAAGACATCTTTTTTACAGTATGAGATTTTCCTTGAAGTAACTATCACTGAGGTTTTCTCGAGGAACCAAAACAGTTTTTAGGTTAACCAAAAAGAGTGTAGACTTGGATTTCATGCCATGTCAGTGTGAAATCAGCTGAACCAAATGAAGATAAACAAAAGTCCAACCTCTTGGGCAGACTTTAGCAAACAAAATACCAAACAGCCTGCATATGGAAATCTAAATAAAATTTTGAAAGAAGTTTTTTACTTCATTGACTGGACCTCAAAACAGACTAACAGACCTTCTTTGTCAAGAGGACATGGTATTCCCATAAACCAATGTCTCTTAAATCAGTCCGGGAGTAGCCCCTTTCCCTGCAAATTTCTGTGTTTACACACCCTTTTATGAATAGGTGTGCACTGAGAAGGGGCAGGGGCTGAGGGTGCAGGGCAGGGAATACCTCTAGATAGTTCTCCAAGGAATTTGAATTGTCAGGAAACTCTCAGGACTGAAATCAATATAACCATCTGTAAGATCATCTTATTTAAATCCTCTCAAACAATAATCAACATGATAGTACTGGCAATAATACAGGGATCATTGACATTTCAAACACATTTCTATGTAATTAGTAATCTTAGTGCATCTCAGTGTAGTAAATAGCAGTTGTGGTTTGGAATCTGAGCTGAGGGTGACAAACTTAGACTTGGCTAAGCTGTTTTAAACTCCCGACCCCACCCTGGAGCACACA
>JBBPCY010000023.1:4439360-4457846 GCA_037974405.1 Brachyalestes nurse
TAAAGTACAGATACATAAAAATGTACTTAAGTACAGTAACGAAGTACAAATACTTTGTTACATTCCACCACTGTACATCAGCACCAGTAGTGACACTTCATAGTGTGGCACACGAACTTGGAGGAAAAAATAATAATCTGTGCCGCAAAGCGGTTTTCTATTATCTATGATACCTGTACCGCCCCTGCTACTGAAGGAGCCGCACAGAAGCTGAGTGAGCAGAGAGGAGAGGGGATGGGGGTGTGTGTGTTAGAGGGGGGCGCAGAGTACACTTCACCTCTCCCAGTTGAAGCGGACAAGGAGGGGGGCTAAATTATGTCAGTGACACATGACTTTCTTAGGTGGCGGTGTCTCGCCCGGGGAGCAATTCAGTGTAGAACCGCCACTGCCCCAATCCATTGGCCTCAGCGAGGATAAGACCAAATTGTACAGATCTCCACCAATATCGTCAACCAGTGACATTCAACATAACAGTGTCCCTATATTCTCCCATGGGACTGCTGAGAAAAAGATACTTCCTGCTCCAGCAGCATGACTTCATAGCATTACACCATCTCTTACAGGCTGGAAAATATGAATACAGCCCATGGGAATACCATCAGCAATTGAGCAGTGGCAGAGAAGGAGAGGAGGTGTGTGTGTATGTACGATCTTGGCCTGTACGCTCCACTTGGATGTAACAGTCTTTTGCCTGCAACACCACAAAACAGAGCGTTAAATTAATACAATGTTAGCCATGAGTGTTGTAGCCATTTACACAATTTGCAAGAAAATATTTTCTTTTTTAATTAAATAAAGAAAGTGCAGAAGGCTTAACATTTTTTGTAAACTGCATTGGAGCTAGCGTAAAGCTGAAACATTTGGTTAATTTAACATCCTGACTGGCCTACAGAGAGATACTATACTTGATATGTAATACAGTATTCCAAAAATGAGCCAAAAATGGTCCAGTTCCGTCTTACCTATAAGCAATGATCAAAACACGGGTCACAGCTCATCCTCTCAGAGTATCAAAATCTGCCTGACTTAACCCACTTTTACTCAAAAATCAAACAGATGTGCCAAGACACTTCTCGGTTTTGGCACCAAAGTAGCTGCTGAGACTCTTACTGCCTTTAAATGATGACTGAAGATACACCTATTTAATGAGCATTTAACATAACAACGGCATGCTCATGTCATACTTATCTAACACAAACTTCACAATTTAATAAAAGGTTTCTGTGTGATCTCTGGCACAATCTTAGTTTGCTTGCAGCTCTTGATTCAAGTCTTGATTCAACAAGTGTGAGGGACATGTTTTCTTTGTAAATCAAAAAGCATGTATGTCACTCCGGATAAAAGCAACTACTAAATGCTATAAATGTAAATGTAAATATATTTAATAGTGCAGAATAGTTGCCCTCTTTTTTGTGCATGTCCATCAATGTTTTCACACTACAATACCCAGCATGCATTGTACAAAACATCATACAGCCCTGGGAATCCCTACAAGGCAATTAAGAAATCCTGACCACTAATATAGCCACTGATGCAAAAGCTAATAATACACACATATTCAGATTAGTTCTAAAGCATTTCAGGTTCTTCAAATGTCCTCTCTCCTTCAATATACGTCTTCAGAAGAAGGTCTGTCTTTAATAGATGAATATCTTCTAATCTTCAGTGAGGGGCAGTATGGACAGTTTTAGGGTGGACCAAGACTACATGCAGTGCCACAGTAAAATGTTCTGGTTCAGGCAACTTCATGGAACTCATAATGTTAGATACCAAGAGGCAAAACATGTACATAATCACAATAAATTATGCCAGTTATACAGAACAAACCCAACCATTACTGCACATGGTATGAAGAACATGAATGTGGTATGCTTGATAGACTGAAAATCATCACTGTCACCTGATAGAAGATCTCCCATAGCACAAATTATGATCTGACAGTTTCTTTCTTTCGCATTGCTAATTGGTAATTATGGTTTGGATTTACATGAAGCTAAATTTAAAACTAAATTTAAAAAAAAGGAATTTTTGGTACAACGTCTTTGATTATGTTTCCCAAACAAGTTTTACTTTAATATCTTTATTTTCATTTAATTATTATGTCCACAAAGGTAAGCCACTGCTTTTTTGGTTTTCTGTACCAACAGACATTCATAATTCATCCTCATTCATAGGTGAACAGTCATAATTTGTTTTACTTGGTCCTTTTTACTGTTAAGAGTGAAACAGACCGTTACTATACCGATATATGTAAACAACCTCTGTTCTGAGTGGTTATGTTCTTACAGCCTGGGTGAAACACTCTTTATAACTTTTGCACAAATTGGGGCGCTAGACTGTTAAAGGCTTAATCGGTGGGTATAGGTAAAAGTGCTGGTTTTTGTCACAATAACAGCTAATTCAAAATGAGGTGTATTTTGCATTTGTTTCTTTTTATGGAGAGGGTGGACTTGAATAGTACGTTTGAAAACTACATTAAGCTCTTTTATTTAAAAAAGCAAGGAAATGTAGGACCTATAGGTACTTAACCTTGTAGTCAATATAAGTTTTTGTTTAACTCTTAGCAGCAACAGTAACCAACATCAACTGACCACAAAGGCTTCCTTTTTAGTTTTACTGCCATGATATAAAAATGGCCGGAAAGGCTGTGCTTTGTGAGTCGTTGCATCAACATGGGGTCTTTGTCATTATATTCGTTTCATCTGGGTTTTTGCCCTTGGCCTTTCAGCGCATTCCCTATCGCTTTGTGGGTGTGTACATACATATGTGGGTATACTGTATGCCTGTGTATGTGTGTGTGTGTGTGTGTGTGTGGCCCCTGGTCAGACAGGAAATGTCTGTGCAGATGTTGCCATCATAAAAGGGCACAATGCGAGCTGGAGACAGGAAGCAGGTTTGTGGATTATTACAAAGTTACATTCTCTTCCTTTTGAATGATTGTATTCTAAATCTTGCTATCTCCCATCTTATGATTTCTTAATACTCTCCTATGGCCTTTTTTAACATCACTTATATTGCAAACCAGCATTTCTTTTGTTTGAAACAAGCTACTGTGAAAAGAGGAACTTAAAGCTGTGGGTAGCATGTTAAGTGGGCATGGAATTACAAGGTTCTGAAACTGAATAATGTACATATTGTTAACAAGCCTGACAACTTTTTATTGGATTGTGATTCCAGCAGTGTGTGCTTTGTATTACTTAGTATGCTGTGCTCAAAAGTACATCTACATAAACACCAAGTATATCACTACTAATTAAATAACAAATATCATATACAAATTACTCTATAATTAGAATAATTAGAATACGTATCCCAAAAATAATGATGTCACACCTTCCACTTTCATAAAGTACTGAATTCTCATGCAGATGTAGGATAAGAGATTTACAGAACAAAATAAACTGGCTTTGATGCTTTTGTCTCATTTTCATGTGGTTCATAAAGTCTGTGCAAACGTAATACACTATGACTATGATGTTTTACACTATAACAACTGTTTACAGTAACTGTATTTCACATATTGTACTTTATTACAACAGAGTTTGAGTGAACCATTTCCATTCTAGAGTGAGTTGACTGGCAGATAGAATGGTTCAATTCTAAACACAGTGAGAGATCTCAGAATGAACAGGCTCTGAGTTTGGTCCATACTCGAGAATACTGTTTCTGAAAATCCTAGAATTTTAATTTTTGATAGTCAGAAGTCTCTCATAATAATGACTTTATGAGGATATGAAAGGTGACTGTATTACATAATAGTTGAGCTAGTTTAAAGGGGGTCTCAATATCTTAAAACTGTAGAGGTGTAACAATACAGTCAAAGATTTGGATTTATAAGCAATTCAGGGACCATGGTTCCATACAGTCATTATGTATTTGATAAATTTAAAAAAATCTGAAAAATCATTCAATATTTAAAATGAAATTTGACTGAAGAAAAATGAAGACTGTTTTCAGTTGGTCTATTCTCTTCTTCATGATGCATACTGTCACATTTTTCCATAACATAATATTTTGATGATCATTCATGGCCAATTCTGCATATGGTACACCCCATTTGTCAGTGTAGAAGTAGTAATAATACTCCCGGCGTACTCAAAAGTGTTCTGATGGGTGGGCCTGCACAAAATAGGCAAAATGGCATGTTGTAATTGAGATTCCAATATTAAAACATATTTGTGAGCAACTGATACTTTATATTTTATATGGAAATTTTGCTAAATTTATGTTAATATTATATAACAAAATTAGTAAATAATGTATTTATTAATTTAGCACTAAAATACATGAAAAATTCTATATTACCATGAAAGAAGCAACCAAAAAAGCTAACAATTTCCGCGAACAATTATTAGTTAGATCTTGAAATTCAGAGAAATTGGGAAGCTATGAGCAGGAGCAGATGCCAGGCTAGTATGAACTGGACCAAGAGAACATTGGACCCTTGAAGAAACTGATTTTTTAAAAATCTGTCTTTCACTCATCATTAGGTCAACTACCCATTGTCAAGCCCATTGCATAGGAAAGAAGGCAGTGTTCTACTTCTAATCAAAGTGAATTACAGGACATAATTACTGAATCAGCAAATGAGAGAAAGACCAGGGGAAAAAGACTGAGAAAGTTTCAACATACTCTGCCAGAGATTCTCTTTTTACTTTGTTTACATAGATGTCTTTAAACTGGATGTGATTTCCAACTCTGGACTGTCACCAGCATGCTTTTGTTATCGTCTATCTCAGCATTAGAAGTTTGGCATCTCCCACAAATCTGCTCTCTGGGGAAGGCAAACATCAGAATTCATGTGAGCATCTTTATTGTTATTCATAGCACAGTAAAGCCGTATCAAAGAAACGTCTCTGCAAAAACCTCTTGCATTACCTTCACAAATGGCAGAAGGAGATTTTGGGAGCACTGACCAAGAAGGCTGGGAGGATACATGCAGGGAAATGGGGATTTTTTGGTCTTCATTCAGGCGAAGATGAGGCCTAGAGAGATGCAAATATCATCAAAGAGGTTCTTTCGGTTAAACAACACAGACAGAATTCAATGACTCTTGATGGACGGACGGACAGACAGATAGAAAGAAAGAACAAAGGAGGGTGAGAGAGAGCTAGTAAACCAGGGAAACAGAGAAAGAAAGAAATAAAGAATGGGTGAATGAAAAAATATAGAAAGAAAGAGGAAGGAGAAAGAATTAATATTATGAAAAGAAGCAATGAGAAAAAATAAAGATAGAAAGAAAAAGAAAGCAAGACAGAATAAAGAAAAAAAGAATAATGAGAGACAGAAAGTAGAAAGAAAAAAAAGGATAATGGAAATAGAAATGGAAATGGAAAGAAGGAATGATGAAGAAAGAACGACAAAGGGAAAGAGATAAGGAATAAAAAATCAAAAGCGAAAGAGAGAGAAATAAACAAAAAATAAAGAAAGAGCAAAATAATAGTTGAGTGGCCCCTTATAGTCATGCGTGAACACAGCACAGCACACAGTGTGAACAATGTGAAATTATTTCTCTGTATTTAACCCATTCACCAAGTGAAGCAGTGGGCTGTCACCAACCGAGGGGTGCCTGGGGAGCAGTGTCTGGGGATGGTACCTTACTCAAGAGTACCTCAGTGATGACACTACTATTTGGGATTCAAACCCACAAGCTTCTAAATGCAGTGGCAGCTGCCTACCCACTAGGCCACCAGCTGCAGAAGGAGAAGGAGAAAGTGAAAATAAAGAATCAAAACACAGTGAAAGAGAGAATAAGAAGGAGAGCAAAGGAAACAGGGAAGAGAAGAAAGAAAGAAAGAAAGGGAAAGTAGGAAAAGGGAACAACATATATACAGAAAGAGGGACAGGGGGAAGGGATGAGAGTCAGTTTAGAGAAGAGAGCACCTGCAGAGAAGACAGAGCAGGCCAAAGTCCCCTGTGGAAGCTTTAATGATGAAATAATTCATGAGCAAGTGAACTTTGGGGCCACCACAGAAGGAGCAAAAAAGAGAGAGAAAGAGAGAGAAATTAACAGGCACAGCCACTAAAGCATGCCAAAAGAAGCTTAAATGAATTAAGTCCTCCTCATAAATGGTTTCTCCTTAATTGCTCTTATCACACAAAAACTCTCCCTTCATTAACCTAAAAGTCAATTTCTGGGTTAAAGCTCTTTATTTATTATGGAGCTGTGGAAATCACACTGGAAATGCTTAAGAGATATGAGAGATTGGAGACCTGCCCCATGGTCTGAAGGTGCTCTGGGCAAAATTGAATCCACAGCTATGTTAAGCTAAGGGTTTTCCTTCTTTTAGTGTAACATGTACATGACCTTTTGTAGAAATGTCCTCTTTCAAGTGCACTGAGGAATCACCAGGGATCAAGCTTGAGGAACTCAGCCCAGAACTTGACATTCCTAATGATAGTGGCTGTTCAGTCAGTTTGGCAACCATGTTAAGTCACATAGTGACTGCCAGATCTAACCATAGGATGATGAAAAATTATGTAGCTTATGAGCCATTCCATTCAACAGATTTATTCATTTTACTGTGACTGCCTTTGAACAACATCCCAAAAGTATATAGTTTGACATGTGTTGTGTTCATGCAGACCTCCTTGGACCTTACTGTGAACAATATGAGAAACTTAACATCATAAAAGTAGCAAAGAAAAATAAAGCAATATGACAGAAACTGGATATTATATTTGACCCTGACCAAAAACCAACAGATATTTGGGAAATGACATCCATGCAGAAAAACACATTCTTCCACAGGTGATGGGATATGACTACTCTCTGAACCGGCTAGGTTCTGATGCACTGCTCTATGCAGAAAGAATCTGATGCAATGAGAGTTCTTGTACTACTTATCTGACGTCTCTCGGATAAGGCAATCATCTTCAAAACCTCTGAACAATGATCCTCTTCTCAGTGTTAGCTTAACTAATGATCTTAAAGGAATTCCTTGGTGAGGGCGAGAACACGCAAGAAGCCTTGTCTGGCTTTTCAGACCCTCAGTCTGAGGAGGTTCTGATGCTTAGAACTACAGATCTTTGTTACACATGTGTGCTTTGACTTCCGATCATTATAACAGAGAATGCCAAGAACTGCTTCTGTTTTCCCAGCAGGGAGGACAAATGTGACAAAAATCCAAAGATTTACTGGTCCCTTTGAAGCTGCAGAACAGCAGTCAAAGGATCAGTCTTATACATTTCAGTATATGTATCAGATATATTTTTTCTGCATTTCTTGGGTCATTTTAAATTATGCAGATATATATCTAGGTAGTTGTAAGAGAAATCCTGAATAACGAAACCACATTCAGAGATGCACCCTCTTTTTATTAAAGATGCCAACTTCTGGTCCTACATATAAAATAGCAGAACTTAAAAAGACGTGGCAAATATAAGTATGCCACCCCAAAAGCTGTTCTGGCTGTGTTTGATTGACATGGAGATAGACAGGTAAACTACAGGGCATTGGGAGGGTACGCTAACACTATCGTCATCATTATTCAAAGTCCCGGTGTGTATCTGTGTGCCGAGTCGTGCTTGCTCCCTTGTACGTTTGTCGTATCTGGCCCTCATATGCATTCAGAGGGCCACGTGGGACTCCATTAGCATTAGAAAGGCAAGTACAATCACTTTAATTTTTAACAAGACATTTTGAACGAGCCACAAAGACCGAATCCCAGCAACTGACAGAACCCGGGAGAAGGGAGAGGAAAAAAGAAAGAAAGGAATTATTATGCAGGGAATTAGAAGAAAAGCCGGGGTTGATGCCGGTGCTGACATCAATCAAGTGCTGCAAGCGCCGAAGAAAGAGGGAGGAATGCACGGCATCTATGTTTCTAATAAAAATAACATTAAAGTAAATCCACCATTAATCTTGCATATTGATCAAGGTCAGCGTAAAGGAATTAATCATGAGTCGAATGCAATAGATCAAACAAGCATAAATAAATAAACAGCTCAAACAATGTATGAGCTAGGGAAGTCAATTCCTCATTAGTGGGGGAATCTAGACCTGCCTGCTTGCACGTGCTTTCAGGAGAAAAACTAGACATAGACTAAAGGCTATGATTATTGGAAGTGTTCCCATTATTTTCGTGAAGACTTTGCATTTTATAGACATGGGAAGAACGAATGTGTCAAGTGAAAAGTGTGAAACATACGTCACGAACAGTGAAGGCACCTAAAGGTGAGCAATAATAAATGAAGGCATTGAGGCCGATATCTTATTGACTCAACAGTCAAGTTCGATTTAAAAATTTTTTACTGCACCCCACATATTCACTTCTCAGTTTGAGCATCATCGAATAAACGCGAACCATTGGAGCATTTTGGAAAAGCGCTATTTTCTGATTTCTGATTCAGAATATGTCTCAACATACAAGGGAACCTCTGAGGAACGCGGTCACACACTGCACTTCGTAGCTATAGCAAAATAAAATACTTTGCCAGCCAAAGCTGTTTTTTTTAGAAAGAATTGTCCACATCTGATCGAGACAAGGGTGAAATTAGAACATTAATTACATTTAGATAAGTGCTTGCAATTCAGAAAGCTCTTGCTTTTCACTCTTAACATGGGGAGCCAGAAAAATTTCATTTGTTGCTGTCACTGCACCCTCGTTTATCCTCCTCCACCAAGGCACATTCCTGGTGACCCACCCATGTGTTCAGTGGCACTCCTGACTGGCATGGGCAAAGCCGAGCGGGATCACTGAAGAAGCTTTTCTTAATAGCTGGTCCTCTGAGGCCTGCCAAGCTCTACACCTTTCATCAACGTGTGGCGTGCTGTCTAGAGAACAAACTCAACAATGCTCACAGACCCGGAGCTCCATTTGAGCCCAAGCATCTAGGTTGAGTGTTAAAGTGGTGAGACTAATCAGTACTCATTTTCAGGGTGTCGTCCTGTGACGCGTGACAGGAGCGAAATGATGAATCTAGTTGAGTTTAATGGCATGACATCATTTATGGAATAGACAGTGTTGGTCAAGTTACTTCAAAACTGTAATGCATTATTTATTACTTGTTATTGTCATTTCGTTATTTGTTACATTACAATATTACTGTATTTAAAATGTAAGGCATTACACTACTATTGCATTACTTTTAAGTTACTCTCACCAAAAAAACACGGAAATATGGATTTGGTAATCTAAATGTAGCTCCTGACGCTCAGTTAGCTCATTACTCAGCCAGTGGAAGGTGATGTGGTATCTAACTGCACTGGGCTTATGGTTAAAAACAGTTCTATCCGACGTTAGATCAGTGGCAGGTTCATTCATCTCTCTGTTCTGTCTGACTACAAGAAGTGAAACATTTTGTGCGGACATTTCTCCTCTGCTGATCTCGCGGTGATTTTGGCAAATTTGTATGAAAAAAACCCCACTTAATTCCGGGTTAAAAATGCATTGTAACGTGCGCTACTGACATTTGTATCCTCAAAGCCTTACCCCACCCCTCTGCTTATCCACTGCTTTGTGAGAAACTCAATCAAGTTAGCATTCTTCTGGGAATTTACTAACACTTAGCATTTAAAAGAGGCAGTGACTGCCATCTCTGCTAGACTGACCACTAAAATGAGAGGTTATTGAAGGGAATACTCTGAATGTCCTGAATTAAATTTTGTCAGGAAGAAGAGGCACATTCCCACTGTTTTCAATTGCCATATACAAGACCTGAGAAACTTGAGGAAATCTGGATGCTTAAACTAAAATTAACCACAAGACACTGCTTTTGTAAAGTGGACATATAATTTCACACTGCTACACTATACTGCCCTACAAAGCCAAATTGCAGTAATGGCTGCCCTTGCAAAATGGATATTGGGCAAACCTCAATGCTTAAACAAGGCATGGAACACCAGACCTCAGCTTTTATTATTAATGCCAACTATGGGTTCCCAAAAAAGCAGGTTAAAAACAGAGATGGCAGCATTTGTACAGTTATCCCATTTTACTGTATTTGACCAGTTTCACTTCCCTCTTTCTGGACCGCCCACACTTCCTCCAGAAAACTTTCAATTTGTCACGAGCCATGCACAAAGTCAACACCGGTTACAAAATGCTGCAATCAGTGACCTCTGGTATCCAATAGAAACCAGATGGTACAAAGTGCATACAGTGACACACTAACTTGACCTGTACAAAGCACTGCATGTACAAATATGTTTTGGTCAAGAGGCATGTACAAATTTACATTATTACAACTGCATTACAAAGACTTGCCAGTGTAGTACCTTATTAAAAAGGCAGAAAGGAAGATTCACTAAGAACCTTACAGTGGGTGGTTCTTTAAATAACACATTCTGTAAATGAGATAAAAAAAACTTTTTAAAGTCAACTTCAAATCAAAATTTCCTTTTTCCACCTTGTTAGTTTATGTCACTGCTCATATTAAGCACAATTTCATATTTATTATTAGGCACAAATTAATCATTTAGAAGGTTTTGTCCACCTCTACATATCATATAAACATGCCAGAGTGTGTGGGGAAAAATCATGAGTGAAAATGCCCTAACTGATACCTGTTTCACTTGGAAATACTTCACGGTAGAAAACTGCATCATGGTTTCCCATTCACTTTGATTTTGACTTTGAAGTTATGTAAGGATTCCATACGGCGTCAAGTAAAATACCTCACTTGTTTATTCGGCTATTTACTTAATGTTTGGCATATTGTTGCTATTTGCTGTCAAATAGTTTAAAACTAATGTAGAATGTACATCATCTTCCTACCATACTGATTTTGCTCTACATTTCAGAGAAAACCTTTTTAAAATACAACTACATGCTTAACAGCATTTGACATAATAGTAAGTATTTTAAGTATATTGTAGTAAAGAGGTTTCCAGGATGAGCTGACAGTGTTTTATATTATGCAGGTTATGTAGCTGGTGTCACATCTCGGTCCCCATTCCGTGACCTCAGGTGGTGCATAAAAGCACCAGGAGCCGTAGTTGCCTTTCATGTTCTTTATTTTTCAAAAACAGAAATGAAACGGGTATGAGAACCCAAACCAACATATACTGAGGTTTCTAGTGAAGGTAAAGACCAGAGTGATGGTGAGGGTGGACCGACGCCCTAGGTCGATCACAAACCCAACTAAATACAAAACCCATAACCAAACGAACCAATAAACAAACCCAAGCACTTAACATAAACTAAACACAGCTGAACAACATAATTAAACAAAACCCCATACTTTCATAATAAAAGGCCCAACCCCAAAATAAACACAAAAGCCCACAGGCCGCTGACGAGACCTAACCCCAGCCGTAACAGCTGGTTGATGTGTTTAACACTATTACAGGACAAGCTACCGAACATTCAATGGTTTTTTTGAGGTAGCTTCTAATTTCTAATGCAGTTCTACAGAGCCAATTTAGCTGAAATTATTCCAGTGACCAGCGTTAGTAATGTGACAAAGTGAGCTTTAGTATGTTCTGTAAGTATATTTCTTTTATTACTTACTCACATAAGTATGGCCCTACAGGTTAATTGGTGCCCTTTTAGGTTAAGTCATTAACTCACTCCAGGTTGGAAGCCTCTTTAAAAATCTAAGTTAAAAATCGACAACGGAACTATTATTTTCAACTCGAATAAACACAGTGAGGGCCATATAACCCATATGTACTTGTAGTTCATACTGTCACAATAAGACACTGAAACACTCCTAGTAACCCTGCTCTCATAGTCAGGCTACAGCTTGTCTAATGGGCACTTCCATAATCTAATCCACCAAATCCATAAGGTTCAGGCAAGGCGACATTTGCTCCTCCCCCAGTCTCTTTGAAAGGCGATGTCACATTATGCAGAGACAAAGCAAAAAGAGTACATGCATGCTGGAAGCCCATCACATTCACATATTACTTTTCAGATTATTAGCTACTCTGATACAAATCCAGATACACACATGATTGAAGTTGGCAGCAACCTCCTTTCCCCCCCAACACAAACCCACTAAGATAATTTCAGCAGACCACATGGTATTCTATTTGTGTCTATGACCAAGTGTCTATGACTATGATCATTACTAGATGCTTGGCCTTAGCTAAATACTAACAACAGCATTCAAGTACAAAACAGCACGAGTGGCCATTCAGTCCACCCTCTTGGGTGACTAGTGCTGGTTGGTGGCACCTACACGGATCTATAATGCCCAGCAGCTGTTAGGGACATCTGGGTACAGGTGGGGAACACTGGACCATGCTTGCCCGTCAGACGACAAGCCTGTCAGGCTCAGAAACAACAGCATTACAGGGGTCAAAAGATCATAACACTAGCAACAAAGCATAAAAGATTATCGTTTGTAACATGGCCCCCCAAGCTTGCGCTGAATGCTAATGATCCAGACAGGCTTAAAGGAGAAAGGGTGCTGATGTTTGAAATATCAATGTTTCAGGCCCATTCTTGCCTGTGTTTGGCCAACAAGAAAGCAGGTGGCATTGAAACAACACAACCGCTAACAGATTTTTAACTGAATTTTAGCTTATGTCACTCATTTGGCCATACGTTACTTACATAGGAAAACGCATTCAGATTCCACTTGTTTGACCAAGATAACTTTTTCCTTCATGGTGACTTACGTGTGTGATCCTTCAGGACCAAAAGAGGGCAGCATAGTTCTGTGAAGTTTTAAAAAACAGCCTTCTAAGGACCTGTTCGTGAACATGGTTAGGTGCGAATTCCCCTTGGTCATCTTTGTCTGTCATATGCTACAAATCAACATCTTTACGGCCTTTAAGAAAGCCAAATAGCTCCATTTGATTGGAAAAAAAACGAACACAAGTACTGGTGTTGCAAATGCCTTTCAGGTGAACACGTATTACTTCATCTGAACATTAATAAGAATTAGTCCTGATGTAACGATAATGCTGGTCATTGTGCAGGTAATATTGCACATATTACTGACGGAACACTGTCCCATTTGTGGCTTCTTACTCGTTCAAGCCTATAATTATGTTTCCCCCAAAAATCTTTTATTCACTTTTGAAAAATATTGTCTCCCAAGAGGTCAACTTGTTTTAAATGCTACTCCACCACAACATATATTTGGGTTTATAATGGAGGCTGAATTTAACCAAAACAAAAAGAACACATTTGTTGGGGAGCCTCACAAATGGCTGAAAAAAACATGTTGAAAAAATTGCCTATATATATATATATATAGCCATTTTACAATAAAGTTTTACAGAGATATGGTCCGAGCTCCTAGTGAACAAGCCAAGGGCAACAGAGGCGAGGAAAACTCCATAAGCTGCAGGAAGGGAGGAACCAAGACTCAAAAGGGGAACCCATCCTCCTCTAGTCCATACGAGAACTCTGGTGTATCGATGTTCTGTTTTCAAATGACAGAAAAATTATTAAATGTACATTATATTATAGTAATAATGAATAAATAGTGTTGAAAAAAAAATAGTAATGAAAAAATCCTCCTCAACACTCGTAAAAGATATGTACTAGGTCAGCAGGTCTCTCTGTATTTTCCTAGTCAAAAATTAAACATTATTGCCAGAGGGTGTACACGAAAATACAATTATTTCTGTGGAAACATACTTGAATATGGTCTATTTATGTACACTGAGTAAAATCTGCTTAGTCATCATTATTTCTCTATTGTAAGCAAAACACGTTAAGGTTCCTCATCCTCTGCCATACCATTTTCATTTACCGTTATAATTTAAGGCCAGTGGGAAAAACTGCTTTGGTAATGAGAATTTAGTCTTGCACACTACATACTGATATACTTATCTTATAAATGATTCATTTATTGTATTTAATGTTTGTATTTTGCTTTTGCAGACAGCCTTTGGCAAAGGCTAGGCTGATAAAATTCAGAGGAAAGGATTACACCAGCTCAGAACTGCAGGAAGAGTACAGATGGAAGGAAGGAGAGAGGTCAGGGACCAAACAAGAATGATTAACAATATTAGAAAGTGTTACATTTTCAAACAGTCAGCAAGTCATTTGTGATGTCTGTGAAGTGCTGTGATGTCCATTCAGGTTCTACAATATGATGTGCACACGCGTTTGTCTTCCCTTGACAGTTATTAATGCAGCTCATTGATGCACCTAAACATAACCCTAAAATTAACCTCTGTAATGACAGGTAAGCCTTTTCGTTTTAAATGTTTTATTTTTGTTTTGAAAAACATTAATACTTCACCTACAAGGCCAAAACTTGGAAGGACATTTAGCCATTTAGTCCCTACTTTAGCTGCGGTGGCTGGCGCCCCCGCCCGAAGTGAGTCACTGCCTCTGGGCCGTTGACCTCGGGATAGGTATGGTGGCCTGTGGTTACAGAAGTGGTTACAAAAAATGAGTGAATGAGTGAGTCTCTACTATAGGACAAAGTAAGATTTTCCCCATTCCATGTCTTGCTTCCATAACATTTCCAGAATTCAAAAATGAAAACAAAATGGTAAAATCAAGAAAACTCTAGTTATGACAAATGAAAACAAGAAAAAAAAGCAATTTTTATTTCAAGTTTTCATTAATTTCCTATATTAAATTCTAAATTGTTTTTAACCATGCCTCAGTATTAGTATATGTATTATCATTGTTGAAATAATCAACTTAATTTCCAATACCTCTGTATCGTTACTGCGACAAGTGTGCATTTAATGTTGCTTTAATAAATAGTAAATAATAGTTTGCTTTAAAATGTATGCATACAATCTAGATTCAGCTTCACATCATTTAAAAGTTTTATGACTCTATGGAAGCCTCAGCCATCTTTTACGGTGTGGTCTGCTCGGGCAGCAGCACCTCTGCTGGGGACAGAAAGAGACTGAACAGGCTGATCCGGAGGGCCAGCTCTGTTCTAGGATGCTCTCTGGACCCAGTGGAGGTGGTGAGTGACAGGAGAATGGTGGCTAAGCTGTCATCATCTCCCACCCCATGCCAGAGACTCTATCAACACTGATCAGCTCCTTCAGTGGCAGGCTGAGGCACCCATGATGTGGGACGGAGAGATTCCGCAGGTCTTTCCTGCCAACCGCTGTCAGACTCCACAACAAAGATCTTGCAGATGAACACACACGTACAGACAGACAGACACACACACACATATCCAATACACAGGGTAGCTTTTGCTAAATTCTCTTATGTGCAATATGTGCAGTATTACTAGGTGAAATTTTTTTTTCGATAAAACATGTGCAATGTTTGGGTGAAACTATTACTGCTGGGCAGAATGTGCAACCTTAGAATTGTGCAATTTAAAATGTGCAATTTTTCTGGTGCATCTCCAATACTAAGCTACTGGCATTTCACTCCATTGTGTACCTGTATGTGTGTGTGTGTGTGTGTGTGTGTGTGTGTATCTACAGTGTTCTCATTTCTACTTATACATCTACACTGTTTATACTTATAAACATATACTCACTGTGTACATGCATACAACTTGCCCAAGCCTACATCTAGTCTTACTTTTTAAATGTGCAATTTAGACTTACAGTTTACATACATATATGTATATTTTACTATACAGAAGTGCATATTTAAACGCCTAGATTTTATACTGTACATTTTATACTGACTTTATACTGTACTGTACATTTTCTTTAGACTGTACATTTGAACACTTTATTGTATACTGTGCTGTGACATTTTTATTCATAGTATTTATTCTGTGCTATTTTATTTTATTGTCCACTTTCTGCCGTGACCAAACACATTTTCCACTTGTGGGACTAATAAAGGTTTATCTTATCTTATCTTATCTTATCTTATCTTATCTTATCTTATCTTATCTTATCTTATCATATATAGGCCAACCACAGGAAAGCGCTGGGGCTACCTGGCATCTCCAGGTGCCTGCTGCGCTGACTGCAGTCTCACCTCCATCTTCAGCAAGAGTGTGGCTCAGTTTGTGGTCCCTACATGCTTTAAAAGATTCACTATTGTCGCATTACCAAAGAACAATAAGCCCTCATGCCTGAATGATTACCATCTTGACACAGTAGTCATGTAGGGTCTTTAAAGACCCATCTCCAACTCCACAGACCCACTCTAGTTCACCTACCACTCCAACAGCTTTCAATGCAATATTCTCCCATATACTGTTCAGCAAGCTGAGGGATCTGGGACTGAACAGCCTCCTGTGTGCATGGGGGAGAGAGTTGATGGTTGTATCTCCAGCACCATCAGACTCAACACATGAGCTCCACAAGGCAGTGTACCTAGCCCTCTGCTCCATGCCCTCTAACTTCATGACTGCATGGCCACACACAGCTCCAAATCCATCATCAAATTTGCTGGGCAAAAATAGTGCTGGGCTTCGCCTCCAACAATGATGAGACCATATATACAGAGACGTGGAGAACCTGACATCTCTGTGTCAGGAGAACTGCCTCCAACTGAATGTCAGCAAAACCAAGGAGGTGGTGGTGGACTTTAGAAGTAGACAGCAGCAGTCCTACACTGGGCATCTCAGTTAACATCTCAGAGGATTTGACATGGACCAAACATTCAAGCCCAGTCCAAAAAGGTATCTGAGAGCGCTGGGGGAGTTTTGGATCTCTCCAGTGATCCTAAGGAGTTTTTACTCTGGTGCTCTGGTGTTGTAGAAAGTGTCCTGACTCAGAATAGCACCTCCTGGTTTGTAGCAGCTCTGTACAAGACATTAAGAGACTACAGAGAGTGATCCAGGCAGGACATTTATGCCAGGAAATGCAGAACTAGAGTGGCTAGGTTCATCAGTTTCGTCTCACCCCAGTAACTGTCTGTTTGACCTGCTGAAATCAGGCAAACGCTTCAGAGGTATTATTGCCAAAACAGAGAGGCTCAAGAGGAGCTTCTATCCTGAGGCCATCAGACATCTTAAACAGGACATGTTCATCACAACACAAACTAAACTCTCCACCTCACTGTACCCCATCTATTGTCTCTGAAGTTTTTACATCTACCAGCAGACTAGCACATTGCACTTTACAGTACATAGATATTCTATTCTATTCTATTGTATTCACACACTGCACATACCTTGTTTCTCATTGTAATGTTTGTGTATTTGGAATATAATGTTTTCTATATATTTCACATTTTACCTTAGCTAGCATTTTTAATTTTTTTTAATTTCATTTTTTGTAAACTTTATTGCACAGTCACAGGGCTGACTCAGGGGCACACTTCACTACATGTTGGACTGTGTATATGACCTCAATCTTAAATGTGATGGTATATGGTATATGCTATGGATTTAATGTGATGGCATATGTTATATGCTATGGATGTGATGTGATAGTATGTGGCACATGCTATGGATGTGATGCGCTGCAGAGGATTTCAACTCTGAAAACGGTTTCCAGTCCTAGATTTGAAATCACTGATAGTTAAAAGAGTGTTACTGAAAGGCCACGTGGTATAATCTAACCAATGGCTACAATATCCAGGGCAGGAAACTGGTTTTAAGGTTTGGAAATGAAGACAGATTTTCAGAAACTGAAATCATAAGAAATCCAGACAGAAGGCAAAGCCTCCCAACATTCTTAGTTTGTTGGTTCCTGTTAATTAAATCTCATATTTTTTAATCAGATAAGGTTAAATTTGACTATTTTCATGCTGAAGGTTGGGTCTTCATGCATTTTACTAATGTACATAACAATTTGATGGTGTTTCTACAATGATTGTTTAGTACGTGTAGATCAAAAGTTTGGGCACCCCTGGTCAAATCCTTCATCAACATGTTTTCATCAATAAGTAGAAATAAGCACACACCCAATACAGGGAAACCCTGCTGCATTTTACTGTTTATTTATTTAATACAACATTCTATAATTTATGTATTTACCTAATGTGTTAAACCCTGCAAACAAACACCACTTGTGGACTACAATGACATATTTAGAGGGTTTGTACATTTGACTGGGGGTATTCAAACTAGACTGGACTGAAGATTATTTTATTTGACCAGCTATTATTTTTGCAGAGTTAATGCTTCCTTATTTCTCACACTTTAGCTGGTGAGGTCACTGGTGAACCCAGTGGCTGAAAGCTCATGGCCTTGCAGGACAGGAGCCTGACAACTGGGCTCCAAACAGACCAGCCAACTGAGAGAGCTGCAGCATTATGAAAAAGAGAGAAAAAGAGGCAAGAGAGAAAAGACAATTGAATAAATGTTTCCATTTTCATGGTACTTTTCAAACAAACAAAAAAAGTCCTGAGGCCATAATAAGAATAACAAAGGCTTTCCTCGTGTTACTGTAAATTAATTAATGTTGCCATGGAGGAAGCTTTGGGGGGTGAAGGCATGTGCCAGAGGGTGAGGACTGTGTGTTTGAGCTGAGGCTCTGGGAGAAGGCCTGTAATTGAAACCGCCTGCTGAGTCCAGTAAGAGGGCCCAGACGCACTGTCAAATTAGCTGCCTCGTGATCAATGTCTTCCTCTCTTGTTCCCATTCTCTCTGCTCCTCTTTCTCTTCCCTTCTTGAATATGGAGCCCAACTCTGATAAATGATGGAGTGAAAGAGGAAGGGAGGGTAGAGAAGTATTTGGGGGGTGGG